>BSBN01001914.1:0-600000 GCA_027924645.1 Cunninghamia lanceolata | reverse complement strand
GTAGAGCTCTTGGAGGATCTAGTTCAGGAGGAGGCTTGTGCCAGAACCTCTCCTTTCTTTGCTTCTTGTTTTTCTTTCTCAGCCTTCTCCATTTTCTCTCTATTTGCATCTACTGCCTCTTTTGATATGCCAAATCTTTTGGCAATTTCCTTAACTTCCCTTCTAACTTTCCTCTTTATCTCCAGTTGTCTTAGTTCAACATGTATTTTTACACTTAGTTCTTGAAAGGTTCCAAACCTTTCTGCCTCAGGGTCCTTAGGCTGGCTCGATAGGTGTTGAATAGGTAGTTCCAAGATTTTCTCATCGACCTCGTATCCCATTGGCATTATCCACACTTTTCTAGGCTCAACTGACTCCATTAGGCATTTATTAGTGTTAACCATGAAGCACACTGTATCCTTGTATTTCTCAACTATGGATTGAGGTATTCTTTCTCTGGCTTGCATCATGCTTTGGAAGTTCTTAAAGTAACCCCATAGAGCTGTGTTTTGAGCTTTAGCATCACTAAGTCCATACATATAGTCTTTAATCTGGATTGCAACCAGTTTGTCATTTTGCCATACCAAACCACTTGATCTAGGTAGCTCATTCATGTAATAAAAGAATAGACACAATATTAGACAACCATATTTGAAGGAATTCTTCTTATCCTTTTTGATCTTCTGTAGGTTTTCTAATAGTTGATTTAGGAGAAGATCACATAGGTCATAATCTGCATTTTCCCTCAACATCTGATATGTTGCATATATTGCAATCCCAGACACAGAATTCTCCCTGCTAGAATGATAGATCTTATACCCAATTATCATTGAGGCAAATTTGACATCTGGATCTGTGATATCATCTATGGTCATTGCTCTCTTGTCAAACTTAGATCCGGTGGCTTCAATTATTGTCTGGTTCTTGACAAATTTGAGTGCAGGTAAACCACTAGATGAGTGCAGTCTAGTTACTGCCCTAATGGCATCTTTTGTTATCTTGAAGGGCCTCATTAACCACATGAAATTATCATGCATCCTGCTTAGGACATACCGGACCCAATCATCTTCTACAAAATAAGGAAAGTGTATGCAATGTCTGAATTGTTTATCCCGGAGGGCCTTGTATTGAGGTTTGAGTTCAAAACTCTCATCTATTAGTTGTTTGTGATAGATGCCCATCAACTTAGAGTCTCCAAATTCCTCAATGTTGGCATGGATATAGACCCTAACATCTTCTATGTGCAATACCCCATGCAAAATGCTAGAAAATGCGCCTAAAGGATCAACTTCTAGAGATTTATAGGGGTGTTTCTTAAATTTAGGACACAACCTATTAGTGATCTTTATAACCATTGGAGTAGCCATCTTGCAAAAGATTCAGAGAGAGATTTTCAGAATGGAAATACCTTTTTACGCTTTTAGGGTTTGAAATAGGAGCCGAAACAAATCGTTGGTAGAATTCGATTTCCCAGTTGATCTTTGAGTGGATTGTAGAAACTTTGTTGTAAAGCTCTTCTTATCCTCTTCGTGAATGCAAGTGTGCAAATAATGAACGAATGACCCCTTTTATTCTCGCGCAAACCCTAATTTCCTTTTGTAATAAATGAACAACATAAGTTATCTGGTTGCCCTATTTTGAGAGAGATCTTCTCGAATCATTGTGCTGAACTTAGAATCATTGTTAGTGAGGATTGACAAGGTATCTTCTTTTCTTCAATCATGCCATGGGTCAGTAGATCAAAGTATTTTAATTCTTAATCATACCGGATCTATCTGTGAAAATCCTGCTTTACTAGATGGCTGTCAAATCAGATCAACTTGAGCGGTTAAACTCTTGCAAAACTCCATGTGGATCTTCCATATTTTTACTAAGGATTATATAGATATTTTTCTGAGAACCCTTTAATCTGCAACATTCCATGTGCCAAATTTAGGCACTAATTGACTGGCTGGGGGAATTTATTTTTCTCTGTGACTCCCCCTGAGCCAGAGCTCATCTATTTAGTTTTCGAAAGGAATATCAGCACCAGATTTCGGTGCGGATCCATCCCCAATATTTTATGTACTCTTCTTCACCCAAATCTTGCTCATCTCCCTTTGAACTTCATCTGCATTCACTTTGCCTTTACTCTTATCTTGTTTTTGATTATGATGCACTGGACCCTTTTTATTCTAATTTTTACTTCTGCAGAATTTGGCAATATGACCAGATCTATTGCAATTGTAACAAACAACATTTCTTTGCATATTTGATTGATAACCTCTTGATCTGCATTGACTAGCCATATATCCCATTCTATTGCATGCAAAGCATCTACCAATGAATGAATTATTTATTTGCATATTTCTGCATTCATGAGAGTTGTGACCATACCTTTTGTAGTTGAAACATTGTCCAAAGAAGGATGGATTAGTCTGATTCATTCTTCTTCTGCACTGATTTGCTTTATGACTGAAATTGTTGCAAGTGAAGCAATATCCATTGAAGGATGGATATCTTTGAGCATTTGGTTTCCTTACTAGAGTTCTTCTAGGCCTGTTTGTTTGATTTCCTTATCCAAAGTTCTTCTGACCGGATTTGGAGCTTTCACCTTTCTCATATCCCAAGCCACACTTATCATCTACCCTATTTTGGCTCTAAAGAAGAACTTCAAGTTGGACTAAGCTTATCTTGAATTTCTCTTTGTATTCATTTGTTGTTTGAAGATTTTGTTTAAGAGTGTCTATTTGATTCTCAATTTGTTCTTCATTATCTCTAGCTTCTTCAAGATCAGATTCAAGATGCCTCATTATTCTATCCATTTTGTGGCAGTCCTCTGTCTTCTCCTTCAGAGATTGTTTTAGATTATCTTCACTTTTCCTTTTTTCTTCAATTTCTTGGGTGAATCTCATAACCCCTGATTCCATTTCATGTCTTACCATAATGACCTCTTTTGACAGCTTCTCACATAGCTTATTTTTCTCATTCAGATCTTCATTAGTATCTTTGTCTTCACTCTAATTAGCTAATTTTTGAAGTAGTTCCTTTCTCTTTTTCATAGAGATACTAAGTTTTTCTTTTAGCTTATTTATGAAATCATCAGCTTCTTTGAGTCTTTCTCTCAAATTATTGACTTTAGAATGAGATTGTTCAAGATCATTTAGGGCAGACTAAATTTGTTCCTTCATACCATATATATCCATTCAGATTCCCAGATCTTCCTCAAGCTGTTAGGCTTTGTTCAGAGAAACTTAGCTCTGATACCAATTGTTGGAAACAAGGTAGATAACTAAGAGGGGGGAGAATCAGTTATCTCAAAATTTATTTATCTTTCTTTTATTTTGATAACTTAATAATCAATGCAGCATCAAATTATATAATCATATGTGATCATAAGAATAGAAATAAAATCAACACACATAACACAAGGATTTTTACATGGAAAACCCTGTTAAGGGGAAAACCACGGGGAGACTAACCCAAGATTATATTCTCCATTAAAAGAATAAGGAGTACAAAATGGCACTTGCCAATTAGGGCTCACTGCCCGAGCACACTACTCACAAGAGGCTCACTGCCTACAAGAGACTCATTGTCTACAAAACTTACAAAAGGTAATTTGGTGTTTGAACTGATGAGAGGCATCTACAAATGCAAGAGTTCAATTCTGGTTAGGCTCAATACACTAATCTGATGCACTTCATTCTTCCTCTGTTTTATTGTTGTTGCTTTGTCACATACAGGACTTGAATTGCTACTTTCACACTTATTCCTACTTTTCTTTGCACTTTATTTCATCCCTACTTCGCCACACACCCTTACATACTGGAATCCATCTGGTATATATATCCGCATAAAGGATTTCTATCAACTTGCTAGTCGGCATCAAGAACATTGCAAGTAATTACTCTGTCGGCTGAATCCATGCTTGATTTGTGATGCATATCAAAAACATAGATAGAGAAGTCATTAATCATGTCGGCCAACAATGTATGATCCCACAAATTATTTGATCAACATCATTTACTCATCCAGATTGAAGTCTAACACTCTGCTGGTCAGTTCTTCCTCTGTCTGCTCTGCCTATCTAGAACCCAACACGCAGATGCTCATATCTTTTTCATGCTTTATCATCGGAGGCTAAATCTTTGGAATATAGTAGTCATGATACCCTTCTTGACTTGTCCAAGTCTGCAACTTTCTAAGTTACACCATCTGAGAGATCTGGACCTGATTGTCGGACCTTGTTGCATACTTTGTTCTTGTTCACCAGACCAAAACAATCTTGAATCTGACTTCCGTTATAGGCATACTATGTACTGCGGATGTGTGGGATAGACTTTGTTGCCATCAATGACAACACTCACACAGTGTCTCTTGCCAACACGATGAACCCCAACCCACTCTCCACCATTTGGTGGAGGGTGCGTGGGAGGTCCGCCCACCCCCCTTTTCCCTTGTTGCCATGGCGTATGGCACCTAACCTAGAACCTGTGATGACCGTCGGCTGGCCACTGCCCTCTAGAAACATCCGCTATGCATTTGATGCCCTATCTTGACAAATCAAAATGCTTAAATTATATATATATATATATATATATATATATATATATATATATATATATATATACCTCGTTCTCTATATTAGTGTCGGGAGCAAATAAAAAAATGAATCAAGCCTCTCTAAAAAAATAGAAACATTCTTCCTTGACTATCATTCTCTTCATACATGCAATAGAGAGGAAAATGAGAAAAGAGAAGAGGGGAGAAAAGACTAGAAAACAAGGAGAGTGAAACAAAATAGGGTTAGGGTAAAACAATGAGAATAGAAGTAGAGAGAAAAGATTGGATTAGGTTTAAGGTTAGTGAGTGTAGGATATACTTTTAAAATTAAATTAGCCTTTTTATTATTTTTCCTTTCCATGTGAAATTCCTTCGCTCTATCAAGTCTTTTTAATTTTGACTCATTCCTATTTTCCTTTACCCTTTGAGTTAAAAGGGTTTGAGTAGGTTTAAATATTTCATACTATGCTTTAATTTTTTTTAACTAGTGGGATAACTTTTTAGTTTGGATTGTTTGGTGTGTTGTTAATTAAATTTCCTAGGGAAATTTAATGAAGACTATAGTGTTTGCATTTGGATTTTAATTTAGTTGTTAGAATTTATCATTTTCCTTAGATGTCTTTTATGATGTAGTGCTTTAATTAATTTTATTTAATCAAAATGATTAGGATAAAATTTGTTAAGATGATAATGATTAATTTATAAGGAGTATTTAATTTTTGGTTAATTTTAATTGAAATGCTTAACAAGAGTTATTTTAAATTATTTTCTACAAACGCTAATAAGGCGTTATGCTCCTAGATTTTTCTAGAATTTAGGGTTGATTAAGTAAGCATTTTTATTACACGTTTTAATATTATTTTAATTTTTTATGCAATGTAATTATGTTTTAGGTGAATTTTATATTATCAGTTTAGCTATAGTATTAGGGTTTGGAATTCGACGCATGTCAAAATCCCTCAACTTCTCTTAGGAATCGTAGGGTTAGTTTCAAATTTGAACCTAACCCTATTGGTGATGCTCCTTGGATTGCATAACCCCCTAGTCAGATTACATCTCATAGGGGTTACAAAAGGTGTTCGCAATGCCTGATGATCGATCAACTTGTTTGTACCTTTGTACGCATGTCACCGAGCATGCTAATGCGTGTGAGGGGGTTTCTAGGGATGCGTGGAAACATTTTTGGTATTTCATGTCATGACCACATGACTAATGTGGACATGACACATGTGTTATGTGTTTTGACCACATGGAAAATGTGAGCATGATGCAAAGTAGGGGAACACTTATCACGTCTCACAAACATGAGTGACTAATCTTGGAGGGAAGGACAACAAACTTGCTTATCAAGACACTTATAAACTCCATTTTTGGACCTAACTTGGTTTGAACAAATGTGATGACTACCAACATTTGAGAAGGGCATGAGACATGTTCATTTGACCAATGGAGGCTTATCAAACTCATAAATTATCCTATCAAGTTGTCCTACCCAAGGTTCCTTCACAAATGGCCTATTTTCCTTGTAGCCCTAGAAATGCGGTTTAGAGGGATTAACTCCAAAAATTTCCAAACAACTCCTAGAACTATTTAAATTTTTAGATACCCATTACATCCCTCTATAATATACTTGACATGCAGGGTACATTGTTTTGGAATACAAGCCTCTAAAAATGATTGTTCCTGTTGTTCCAAGGGGCAATTAGCCCTAGGTTTACAAAGAAAGTACCCTACCAGAGTGACCCAGAACTTTATAACCAATTCCAGAAGTTAGTATGGATTGAAAATGGATGTATTCAATAGGTTTTGGACCTCCATGGGCATTAGAAATAAGTTTTCCAACTAAATCTTCCTCTAGCTATCACCAATGGCTTAATACATAGAGGTATCAAGCCAAATCTTCCTCAAATCTTGTCTTGGACTGCTCCCCTGCACTTGCACACAAAACCCATTGTACAATATACATATACAAACCCAAAAAAATCCATTTTGGGGCTCTAACTCAAAGATTTGGGTCAGAACCCCATAAAACTCTTAAATCCCTACTAAACCTTCCTAGAAATAACAATTTTGGGACAGCATTTTATTCTTCTTTCTCCTGCAATTTCAAGACACCCAAATAGACTCAAATGAAAGTTAAAACATGTATTTACATCATCCAAAATGTGAGAGTCCTTTAAATGGTTGTAAGGGTGAGTATTGTAACAAAGAACAACAATTTTCACAGTAAAAAGCAGCAAATAGTCTTCTTTTCTATATTTTCTCTTTTCCAACTTTAATGATATGTTTTCCACGACCTCTAGGGGATAAATACAATCCAAATCATCACTATTTCATGCAAGATTCTTTTCCTATCTAAAAAGGCAAAAAAAACTCACTAATTTCACTAATTTTAGCCTCAAGACTATTTTTTTCCAAATATAGCACATGCTATTTGGAGTTCCACTACTAGTTGACTTCTAAAATAGAGGGAGTGGTTTCTAAAATATCAGGGTTATACACTAAAATATGCAATTTTTCACAAATTTTCAATGCAAAGGACCAATAGAAAGGGTGTTGTAAATAATTTGAGAAGTGAAAATAGATAATCACCCTGATAAAAGCTAATTAGTGTAGAAAAATCTTTCACAGCACACCTATGATGCATCTCTAGAGAGACAATAAGGCCAAATCTAGTGAAAAAGCAAGGTTTTCAAACCCTAGACATGAAATTTTGCAAGAAAACCACTATGATGCAATAGTAAAGTTATAAATAATTCCTAATGAGTGTTTTGAAAGGGTAGTAAAATCTGAAACAAGATTTTGACTACAAACCCTAGCTAATGCAAAACTAGGTTATATGGAAAAATGTACAATTTCAAGCAATTTTTATCAATTTAAGCATGAAAATGCAATGTAAATGAATGGTGAATGAAAAATTTATGTATTTTAAATCATATATGATTATAATGACATAAATTTATTGAAATTAAATGCCAACTAATTTAAATTATTTGAAAATGCAAGCTAAAAATGCTAATTTTTTCCAAATTTTTCATTTTTTTTGTAATTTTTCAAATGCAATAAGATGAACAATGAAATGAATGAATAAAATGAATGTAAATATGAAGTACAACACTCAGCAAGGTGCAAAATTTAAAAGAACATGGGTTCACCAAAATGTTTAGGATGAAAAAAAGGGAATATGTCCCAATGGTTGTTTTTAAGGGTTTATCATGATCCTCCTTTCACCACTAAACATTCAAGGATATTCAACTGAGTAGAGAACTCTACTATAGATCTCATGTCACTTGGAACATAGGGGAAGATTGGAATTGTGTGATTTTTTGTTTAATTAAGTCTAATTATGCTCAAAACCCTAATTTCGTGAAATTGTAAACAAACGGACAAATTACGGAAAATGATCGCACATAGAGATATCAAATGACAACCAAATACATACCAGATTTTGAAGTTTGGTGTGTGGAAAAGTCAGGGACTAATGAGCCGGCACCCTAGTCCAGTGCCTCAGTTTTTGTCAGGATCTAGGACTATTGTTTGCAACACAGTTCTTCGGTTCTAGAGATTTCACTCTTGTGGGATCTGGAGGACTAATGAGCGGGCACCCAAGTCCAGGTCCCTATTTTTTCTTAGAGCTACAATTCTGACAGTCTGCATTGCTCTCCTACAACTCCACTTCTTTCACTTTCAAAACCTGTAAGCTGCAATCACAAAAAAGTGGGTTGGGGGTTGTGGTGTTTAGAGGCTTGCCTTGGTCAAGCCTCAGAGAGACATTCAAGTCTTTTGAACACCATTGTTAGACAAAGAGTGTGTATGCCTATGGGATAGAGGCAAAATCCAAATGATAAATGATAGAAAGCACAATTAATATCACCTTGTAGTGAAGATGTCATGGAAGGAAGATGCTCTTCATACCATGAGGAGATGGATGTCAAATTTGCAAATACAAACAATAACAACACAAAATATTGCTCTGCAACACAATGAATGCCTTGAATCACTTTCACAAAAGCTTGTAGATCAAAATTGCCATCTAGTTTACAAATGAATCACTAATCATGCTTATATATGCAACTACAAACATTCCCACTAAGAATTTTGTAATTCAAACTTAGGATGTCGGCTTAGGACCTAAATAATGGTCATAAGATGACACCCAAAAATAGGTCCTGACCTAAAATAGGGTAGGACTAGGGCATGGGTGCCCAAGTCCTCCCCCTATTTCAAGCAAGATTCATCATAAATGCACCCCCTAGGCCCCATTTCCCATGAAACTTCAGGGTTTTCTCATCAGGAGTCACCATTAACATGCAAGATGACCTAAATGCATTCTAAAGGACTAGGGAGCTAAACCTTAAGAGGGAAAAGCCCCCAAGGGGACATTTTCTGACATAACACTAATAGTTTTGGAAGTCTTGAATGTCATTCTGGGGCTTGACGGAGGCAAGCTCTTAAACACCACAACCCCCAAACCACTCTCATGTGATTGCAGGTTACAGGTGTGGGATTTGAAGGAGAAAAGTTATAGAGGCAATGAGCAGAGGATATAGAGTCAAGATCTAAAGAAAAGAGTGAAGAATATTCCCTTTTAGACTCAAGAACCTACCCCCATGTCCTCCATTTTCACCCTTTGAGAAACTATGAAGTAGGTTGTCTACTGTAGATCACTGTTCCTGTTCTACAGAAAAGTTGCCTTGTTGGACTTGGGCACCCGCCCCAGTATCCCTGAAGTTTTAGCATCTAGAAATTTGAATTATAGTATGTTTCTAATCTAAATTTAGTGTCTCTCTGTATAAGCGTTTGTTGGGTTTCGTCCATTAGTTTATGATTTTATATAATTAGAGTTTGAGGCCTAATCGAATTAGAGTTTTGACAAATCATCAATCTATTTATATCTTTCCTATCATCTCAAAGTGACATCAAACCTATAGCTAAGTCCTCTATCATCAGTAGTGACTTAGCTTAGTCTATGTCCTTGACTAAATGTGTGAAAGGAGGGTTTGATTGAATCTACATATAAACATACATTTTATCCAACCCAATTTTCATACATTACAACTTCATGCTGCTCATACTGCTCTATCACATTCACACTTACTTGTTTATCTCACAAATGTATTTTTTCTTTTGCATATATCTGTCACAACCACTCAAAACTTCAATTAGGTTGGCACCAGAAAGACCTTTAGATGAAACATGTAATTCTCCATGAGTTGGCATCAAGCATATTCAATATGAAAAGAAAATGGGTTGTAGATCAACACACATCACAATGGGACCCAAAACGTATCCCAACAAATCCTTCAATTCTAAAACAACTGATTAGGGTCCATCACATATGAAGGAAACCAAGTTATCATCTCAACTAGCACTACCACTGCTAATTGTCCATCTTCACACCACTGGGGAGAAGCCAAAAATAATATGCAGAACAAGATTTCAACAATGTATCTTCTCAACACTATCCATACACCATTCTCCTAAAGTATCTAATAAATGCATGCATTCACAAAACAATAATCATGTTGAACTGATGAAAATAGGGCATTCTAGATTGACTATGACACATCAAAACTCAGGATATTGCATTGCGGACCACCAAGTTAACTGAAATACTCATCAATGAACTTGTACAATGTTATGAACATATTCTTAGATCCACACAATCATATCTATCATTTCTAGAGAAATGAGGAGACATTTGACTCAACTGCACTATGATCAACATTTATGTATACACATAACTTAAGATGACTTGAACACCTTGTACAGTACTGGAAGTAAGAGAAACTTGCATGTAATTCAAACTTGAGTTACTATGAGGCATGTAGAGTCTCCATAGACACTCATATATCTAATCTATACCTTATCCATCTTCTGCAAGTACTAAAACATGTGTTCTATAGAGTACTGCATCTGAAACTATCTGTGTTGCTTCTGTCACTTGAAATATGACCTTGCATACCATAAGCGCACTTGATACTGTAAGGTAGTGTGCATTACACAGCTCTAAACATATTTACAAAACCTTGTGGGCACAACTTCTCTTCCAGAAGAATGCGAAGCATTCCAATAGGTATCCACCATTGCTTTATACTATCAAGTCACAGTCCAGAACACTACCACTTATAACTTTCTCTACTGAAGGTGTAATGAGCTGAAATCTTGGATAAATCATGTTCATATTTTAATCAATGTATCTTTTGAACCACATGACTAAATCTTGCACTGCAGAGGAATGCAAACCAAAATGTTGTAACGTTGCCTTAGGATATACACTGTGAAGGCCTTAAGCAAACTTCTACAACTTTTCTCTAAGTGTGGTACTCCAAACTGATAGGATATAATTGTAGATATATAGAAAACATGTTAGAACAAGTTTTCACACCTCCACAACACATTTAGACATCAGGAACATTACCATTCTTATACTTGGACAATTTTTCTTCATCTGCTAGGTCTTTTGGACTGACCTCCCTTAAGAAAGATGATCCTATGTCTTTAACTTAGTCAATCTGTCTCTCTCAAATCTTCCACTATCCATCATATTCAACCATCTCTGACCTCAGGTTAAAACATATAGAGTTTACATCAATGACAACACATTGCCAACAATCTCCCCCTTTGTCATTGATGGCAACACCCAAAATAAAATGTACATACAACCACTCCCCTTAGATGTATATTCCTTTCTCTCCCCCTTTGACATCAAGGATAAAGGGCCTAACATATTATATTATCCCAAAACGATATAAAATCCCCCTTACTATATAATTTTTTTACAAATAGTGCTCCCTTTAAGATAGAAATGCCTCAAAAAACTAATGTTATGTACACTACTATCCTCCGCGGGTCTATATACATTCCAAATTTTCTTATCTACAATACTCTTGTAACTCATTTAGAAGGTAGAATAGCTTGTATATGTTATGTTAGAAAATGTCCCCTTGGGCACTTTTCCCTCTTAAGGTTTAGCTCTCGGGTCTTTAGAATGCATTTAGATCATTTTACATGTTATTGATGACTTTCGATGAAGAAACCCCTAAGTTTTATGGAAAATGGGACCTATGGGATGTACTTACGATGAATCTTGCCTGAAATAGGGGTGGAGGACTTGGGCGCCCATGCCCTAGTCCTGCCCTATTTCGGGTCAAGACCTATTTTCATGTGTCAGTTATGTGACCATTATTAGGTCCTATGCCAACACCTCAAGCTTGAATTATGAATTTCTTCGTGGGAAGTTGTTTAGTTGCATATATAAGCATGTTTAGGCATTCATTTGTAAACTAGAGATGGACATTGCAAACTTGTGATCCTATGCTAAAGTGATTCAAAGGCTTTCATTGTGTTCTAGAGCGGTATTATTTTGTTATTGTGTTTATTTATGCAAATTTGGCTCCATCTCCTCTTGGCATGAAAGAGCATCTTCCTTCCATGAGAGATACACCATCGAGGTGGAATTCATTTGTGTTTTCAATCACTTATCAATTAGTTTTTTTTCTCTATCCCACAGGGATATGCAATCTTTATCTGACAACGGTGTTCAGAAGACTTGAATGTCTCTCCGAGGCTTGACCAAGGCAAGCCTCTAAACACCACAACCCCTAGACCACTTTTCTGTGATTGTAGGTTACAGGTTTCAAAAGAAAAATAAGTGGAGTTGTAGGGAGGCATGATAGATTGTTAGAAGTGTAGAGCAAAGAAGAAAATTAGGGCTTTGACTAGGGTGCTTGCTCATTAGTCCTCTGGATTCTGATGTGGTGAAATCTTTGTGATAGCAGAATTGTATTGCAGATATTCTTCAGAGATCTTGATAGAAATAAGTACACTACACTAGGGCGCCCACTCATTGGTCCCTAACTTTTCCATACACCGAACTTCAAAATATGGTATGTATTTGATTGTCATTTGATATCTCTGTGTACGATCATTTTTTGTGATTTGTTTGTTTGCTTATGATTTTATAAAATTAGGGTTTCAAGCATAATTGGGCTTAATTGTACAAAAAATTCACACAATTCCAATCTTCCCCTCTTTTCCAAGTGACATGAAACCTATAGTAGAGTCGTCTGCTTAGTTGAATGTCCTTGAATGTTGTGGTGAAAGGAGGACTTAACATAAACCCTTGAAATAAAACAAAAACCCATCTACCTCTTTTTACCACTAAACAATATATTACCTTGAGTTGATTCAGAGTAGATGCCCAAATTGCCTTTTCTAAGGTGAGGATGTGATTTTGGCATTCAAATTGTACATATAAGTCCTCAACGTCCTCTATACTACTTGGTGTCCTCATCTTTGGCTCAATCTTCTCAACTTCACCAAGCAACCCTGACAATGAAGCAAGTCTCAAGTTTACTGCTTCTCTCAGCTGACCAAACTATTTCTTTATCTATTCTCTCTAGTCTTGACATTGTGATAGTTGTACATGTAAATTTTCCAATTGATCCCTTGTTTCTCCATCTTTGTCCTTTGACAAATCATACATCCAGCCATTTGAGTAATCTGTGACTCAATGGAGTCAATCTAAATTTTGATTTTGTTGGTAGAGCTTGGCCATTTCAAGTAGAAAAGATATAGTGTGGTGGCTTCATCAATGCAATCCTTAAATGTCTTTATATTCTCTTGCAGTTTATTGTGTGCATTGGAACACTTGTCAGATATCTCAACCAACATTTTATCATTCATCTTCCTTAAGGCCTCTTGTTCTGCCTTTTTTTCAATGTGTGAGGAGTGGTCCTTGAAGGAATCCATTAGAAGCTTTAGCTTACCTTTGATAATCCTTCCTATATCAGCTTCACTGCATCTTCAACCAAACTGGTTTTCTTTAGGTTTTCTTCAATTTTTCTTGCAAGAACTCCTTTCTTACAGAAGCATACAGGATGTCTCCAAGCTGTAGTTTGTGAAGGGGTGAAATGTTTGACAAGTCTGCTTGTCCTTCATGAGTGGGAATTTGTAGAAGTTGTGGGGTATCACTGGTTGAAACTACATCTACAAATCTAATAGGTCTTTGAAAGAGTCTGACCCTGAAGAACTCTGACCTATGTCTTCCACTCTTTCATCTTCCTTCGTTTCTAATTCATCCTTATCTTTTTTATCTTTATCTTTCATGGGGTTATCCTCTTTTCTTTGCTCATCTTTCCCTATATTCTCTAGAGGAGAATTATCATGTTTTGCACCAGAATCAATATTCACTTCAGCTTGATCTCTTGAACTCTATTCTTCTGTGTTTTTTGGAGGAGGTGTACCCACATCACCTTGATCCTTTGTACTTTGTGTTTCAATATTTTTTGGAGGAGTAGTCTAATCATTCTTCACAATCTCATCACCATCAGTTACATTACCTTCAAAGGTGAATAGATCTATGTCCTAAATGAGCACATCAAGCATATCAGTTACTTCAACATTCTTCATTTCTTCAAGAATTTTTATTGTTTTCTCTATTGTTTCCTTCTCTAATCTTTCTATTTCTTCCTTGTCCTTTCCCATCAGAATATTTATTCTTCTTTTTATTCTAAATTCTTTTTCTTTTTTTTGAGATACTTTAATCTTTTCTTCATCAAAGATGGATGGATCAACCTTTTCAACTGTTTGTTCCTCATCTCAGCCTCCTTTTCCATGGCTTCAATTCTCTCATTGGTGAGTATGTTTTTGAGACTTTTAGGGAGTTGATCAATGATCTCAATTATGGCTATATTGAATCCCATCATGTACATAACTATGGCTTTTTCAATTGTTGCTTTGTCAACAAGTGGCATTTCATCATAGAGATATACAACTCCTTTTAATGCACCATGTTGTGCAATTACATTTATGGTAGCTTCAAGTTGTAGAGGTGCATGTTCAAATACTTCCAGAAAAGCCTTCTTTGTTTTCTTTACTTTTACTTTAGATGTTCCTTCCTCCTCTCCTTGTCTTGTCCTTTTCTTTAATATGAAGTCTTCCTTTTCTTCTTCTTCTTCCTCTTCATTATCTTTAACATTCACTAGATTTATCTTTCCTCTTTTTGCTTGTACCTTAGGTCTATGTTCCTTTGTCTCTATAGTCTTGATCTGTACAGGGACTTTAGCAGCTCTTCTCTTGCTAGGAGGAGTTTGAGTTGATCCAGAAAGATTGGAAGAAGTAGCTATAGCAAGGACGAGTCTACTTGTCCTTCTAGGGGTTTGTGTAGCAAAAGTGGTTTGAGCTTTTCTTGCAGGTCCCTTAAGAGTGTTAAGCATCTCTTCCAATTTTGACTTCATCTTTTCTACCTTTTATCCTATATCCTTCTTGATCATTTTGTTGGTTATTTCATCATATGTCCCAAATCTCTCAACAATAGGATCCCTAGGTTTGCTGAGCAATTTATCAACATATCCAATCAAATCATGTTCATACACCTCATAGAGCAAGGTGGTTATCTAGAAAGTCCTTGGTTCTACTGCCTCCATACAACAATTGTCCTTATCTACCATGAAGGTTATATCATTCTTGTATTTTTCTACAATCTTTGATGGTATCCTCTCCCTCAATTGCATTTCACATTGGAAATTCTTAAGGAATCCCCAATACATAGTCTTTCATTGTGTTGTGTCTGTAAAACTTCACATGTGATCCCTAATCTATTGTCCAACTGAGATATCTCTTCTCTAGACTACATTTTTCATTCTAGACAATTCTCTCAAGAAATAAAACATGAGACAAACAATCAAAGAGCCATACCAAAAGTTTTTGTCTCCTTTGTCCTTTTTAGATTTTCCAATAGTTGTTGTCATAGCAGCTCACACAAATCATAGTCTTTCCCTTCCTTAGCCATTTGATGTGCAATGGAGAGGGAAACTGTGGTAGCTGATCCTTCTCTATTTGTGTAATACACTTTGTAAGCAATTATCATTATGGCATATCAGACCCCTAGGTCAATTATATCATCCACTGTTAAGGTTCTCTTATCAAACTTTACTCTGGTAAGCTTTATTACTACCTCATTCTTCATGGCCTTTAGAACTGGCACATGTCCAGAGGAGCACAATCCGGTCACAACTTTGATAGCTTCTTTTGTGATCATGTGGGATTGATGAAGATAGAGGAATTCTTCATGAATCCAACTCAAAACAATTCTAACCCAATCATCCTCATAGCAGAAATTAGGGAAATTCTTCCATACATCTAGACATTTTACTTCCACACTTGCATATTCTAGTTTTTGTTGAAAGTCATCACCCAAAATATGGTCATTCCTGAATTGTTCCAACTTCAAATGGTTATATTCACTTAGTTGTAAATGGATGTAAATCCAAACATCCTTTGTATGCAATACATTGATTGGAATGTGGGAAAACACTCCATCCTTGTTGGTTTCTGTGAATTTATATGAATGCTTCTTAAATTTAGGTCTTGGCCTTTCCACAACATCAATGACTATAGGTGTTTCCATGATGATTCTTTTAGAAAAATAAGGTTTAACCAGTGAATATGAGAAATACATGATAATGTTGTCGATAGGGTTTGCACAAAAGCTTCTACTAAAAACCTTTTGCTCTTCCTTGGCTCTAAAACATTCTTGACTTTGTTCAAATGAGATCAAAATGATCAGGTATTGCCTAAATAGTCTTCTTACCAACCATGACTGCTCCACATTAATTGCATTCTTTATTCTGGACCTAATTACCTTATTATTATGTAGAGACCCATGATCATTCAACAATCCTCTGCAAAGAGTCCATTTGCTCTAGAATTTTAATCAACAATCATGATATAACTAGACAAACATATCCATATCATTTTTAACCATTATGATGATGATTTCAGCATCTTATGCATTCAGGGGTTTTGAAATGTTTGTGGTTGCAACTCCCCCTAAACCAATACTTCCTCCCTTTTAGTTTTTGGAGGATCCATCTACACTAGGAAGAGGTGTAGATCCTTCCTTTACTTCATTTTCTTCCTTCTTCCTCCATTTCCTATTCATTTCCTTCTTTTGTGGAGTAATATCAACCCTCTTTTGAGGAGCAAAGGACCTTACACTCTTTCCCCTACAGAACCTTGCAATGTGTCCTAATTTATTGCAATTGTAGCAGGTGGTATTGGATTGTAGAGCATAACCACCTCTTCTTACATTAGATCTGCAATCAATAGCCTTATTACCATACTTGTTACATGTGTAACAATAACCATAGAAGAACTGAGTGGTCCTACAATTGTTCTGGTTCATGACACCATTCCTCATCAATTTTCTTCTGTATCAATTAGCCTTATGATTAACTTTGTTACAAGCATGACATTGACCATGAGAGATCACAACATTGTCCGTAGGAGGCCTAGATGAATTTTGATTCATCTTGCTTCTACATTCAATAGTCTTCTGACCAAACGTATTACAAGCATAGGAATTACCATTGAAAACTTGAGGATACCTGGTAGGAGCAAACTTTCTAAAAATTTTCTTCTTGTTGTTCTTTCTTTGTCTCTAGACAAGAGTGAAACCTTCTTCTTTTGCATCTCTAGAGACAATCTTCTTAGGATCTTTAGTGTAGGCTTTTTGTTCCTTTGTTTTAGAGTTTCCTTCTACTTTGAAGTTATCATACAAGTTTGTGGATGCAGTAACTATAGGACTTTTTTCCTTTTCAAAAGCAAGACTAGATTTTTCTTTTGATGGCTTTTGAGAATTGATCAATTCATCAAGGATCTCAGAACCTCCTTTTATCTTTAATTCTTTGTCAATTCAAGTTCTTTTGCTTTTCCAGTTCTTTCCTCAAAGTGACAACTTCTTCCTCAAGTTTTGAATATTCAACTTCTTTCTGATTAAGCTTGATATTTAGGAAATCTTCAATTCTCTTATCTTCTTAAACCATGACCTTCAAATTAGAGATCATATTTTTTGCTTCTTTGAGTTTAATGTCACATCATTCATCTCCTTTTATTTGATCTTTTAGTTTGCCAATTTCTTCTTTTGATTCTTTAGCTTTTGTCTTTAATTTCACAATTATCTCCTTTGATTCTATAACATCAGAAAATCTCCCCTTGGGGGCTTTTCCCTCATAAGGTTTAGCTCCTAGGTCCTTGGTGTGCATTTAGGACATCTTGTATCTTATTTCAACATCCCGATGGAATGAACCCTGGGTCTTATGACAAATGGGGCCTAGAGGCACCCCTTGAACCTAACCCTGACCAAAATAGTGGGGGAGGACTTGGGCGCCCATGCCCCAGTCCTACTCTATTTTGGGTCAGTCCCAAATTTCTAGTGTCAGCTTATGACCGTTAATTAGGTCCTATGCCGACATGACAAGTTTGAATTACGAAATTCTTGGTGGGAGTATTTGTAGTTGCATATAAAAGCATGTTTAAGCATTCATTTGTAAACTAGATGATTATGGTGATCTTTTGGCATTCTAGAAGTGATTCAAGGCTATAATTTTGTTGCAAGAGCAGATTTGTGTTGTCTGTGTTTGTATTTGCAGATTTGAGCAATCATCTCCTCGTGGCATGAAGAGCTTCTTCCTCCCATGAGATCTTCACTACAAGGTGACATAATTTGTGTTTGTAAGCATTTATCATTTGGTTTTTACCTCTGCCTCCCAAGGGCATGCACTCTTTATTTGACAACAGTGTTCGAAAGACTTGAATGTCTCTCCAGGGCTTGGCTGAGGCAAGCCTCTAAACACCACAACCCCCTCCCAATTTTTTTATGATTGTAGGTTACAGGTTGGAGCTACAGACAAAGTGAAGTTGCAAGAGGGTACAACAAAGTGTCAGAATTGTAGATCAGAGAAGAAAACAACTCCCTAGACTAAGGTGCCCGCTCTTTAGTCCTCAAAGTTTCGTGATGAGAAAATCTCTATGACAATAGGAACAGGTTGCAGATTGAGCTTCTAGATCCTGACAAAAACCTAGGCCTTGTACTTGGGTGCCCGTTCCTTAGTCCCCAACTTTTCCACCTCTGAACCCCAAAAATAGGTGCACAATTATTTGTCATTTTACATCTTTCTGTAGCATCATTTTCTGATATTCATCTATTTACTGTCGTACTTACATAATTAGGGTTTTAAGGCATAATTGAGTATAAGAGAAGATAATTAGCAATCAAATCATAAAAATACAAGTTTCCCTACATCTCATAGTGACCTAGGTATGATAGTACATTTCAACTCAACGCTAGGTCCTTGAATGAAAGGGTGAAAGGAGGATATATACCAAAACTATCAAAAACCAAACATCCAAATTCCACCCTTTATAGATTCTTCAAGCATGTCCTCATACTCTTGATTCAATTCTCTATCCTTATCTAGATCTTCAAGTGTAGACCGGAGTTCTCCTTCAAGGTCTACCTCATCTAGATTTAAGTCCCAGCCTTTCGGTTCCATTACTTCTAGATCTGGTTCTAGAATAAATACATCATTATCCATAGCTTAAAACTCCATGTGTTTGAGTGTAGGATCTACCTTAGTTGTTAGGCTTCTCAAAGGCATTTGGATCTGATACCAATTGTTGAACACACAGAGATGCTGAGAGGGGGGTGAATCAGCATATATTAAAACTTAAAAACTTTATTTGCAAATCAAAATCATTACTTAGAGAACAAAACTTAAAACATGCAACACATTCATCAACACAATGACACCAAGATTTTTACATGGAAAACCCAAAATATGGAAAAACCACAGTGAGTGTTAGCTCACAAATATAATGCTCACTACTATAAAAGTTTACAACATTAGTTTAGAGCTACAACCCAAGGAAGCTACTACTCCCTGAAGAAATCTCACTACTACAAAAGGATTACAATGATAGCATAACTATGAACGACTATGAAAGAAGCATCTAACTTATGTTGATATTGCAATCCTCTTTTTTTGCACAATTACTCCATCATACCGACTTCACACACTTCATGCTACTCATACTACTCTATCACATTCGCACTTACTTATCTATCTCACAAATGGATTTGTTATTCTATATATATCCTAGGTAAGTACAAGAAGATGGGGGGCCAAAAAGCGGTCTTAAGTGGCCACTTTTTTTTTTGAAATTAGGAAATGCTGGTCTTGGATGAGAAATTGAGCATAGTTACACTCAAAATTTGGAGATGCAACCAAAAAAATGTGCGTAGTGCTCTGAGTCTAATTTCTAAACTACTAATTTTTTAAAAAAATGGTATAGATTAAGGGGTTCAAAATAGGGAGCCACAGAAATTGGTGTTGTTTCTGTCAAAAAAACATAACATAGCATGTTTTTTTGCTCCCTCAAAAGGTTAACTTTTTTTGGTATTTTTAAAATTGCTTCGGTGAGAAATTAGCTAATAACATGTAGTTTATGCCTGAATTTTTTGATAATTTTTTAATGAATATTTGATTTTTTAATAATTTTCAAAGTGGACACATCCTTAAAAATAGAATTTTGGCTATGCAACCCCTATAAATTTTGAAAACTAATTGAAAATCATTTTTTTAATATGTGTAGAATGGAGTCTAGTTTCTAAAAATGTAATTTTTTTGAAATTTCAATGAACGGTTAATTGACAATGAAAAAAAGACTAAACACTGGTTTTTGCCCAAAAACGGACACACAAACAAAAGAAATTAAAGATGAAAGGCTTAACATTATCAATATGTGAAAAAATTTACATCGTTAAATAGCTAAGAGAAAGCCTAACATTACCCAGGTATTCTATTTGTTCAACCTTGAAACACATGCAAATTTGAGGGTTAGCACGAACAGAATTATGTGAAATCATGTAGAATATGCAAAAACATGTCTCTAGACATTAGGAAGGTACTCCAAGCCTTTGGGTTGGAAATCCAAAAAAAATCCCAAGCCTAAGGCTTAGGATTCCCAAAGCAAAATATAACATGAGCACGTTATAACGCGCTCGCATTATGTTTTGTTTTGCATTTTTTCCTTTTTCACAAAAGTTTGCTCAATGTTTGTCATGTTTGACATAATGTGAGCACATTATAACGTGCTCGCGTTATGTCCCCCTTGGATTGTTTTATGGTCAAGGTTATTAAGCATGTATGTATGTATGATTGTATGTATGTATGTATGTATGTATATATGTATGCCTATATGTATGTATGTATGTATGTATGTATAGTGTCGAGGGTAGAGATGGGGGTGAGGCAGATAGGGGTGGAGAGGGGTGGATAAGGGTTGAGGGTTTAAGGTCAAGAGGGATTAGGGTTGAGGGTTGAGGGTTTAGGGATAGGATTTAGAGTTTAGGAATAAAGGATCAGGGTTTAGGACCTTTAGGGATTAGGGTTTAGGGTTGAGGCTTTAGCGATAGCATTTAGGGTTGAGGGTCGAGGGATTAGGATTAAGGTAGAGTGTTGAGGGTAGAGGGATTAGGGATAGGGTTTAGGGTTGAAAGTTTAGGGTTGAGGGATTAGGGTTTAAGGTATATTGTTGAGGGTTGAGGATTTAGGGATAGGGTTTATGGTTTAGGGGTTAGGGTACCATAAATTATAATTAGGGATTAGGTTTTATGGTTTAGGGATTAGAGATTAGGGTTTAGGGTTAAGGGATTAGGGTTTAGGGTTTATGGATGTACAATTAAGGGGTAGCATAAATAAACTAGAATTTAGGGAGGGTTGGGAAAATTTTGTGAATCATCATGGGCTGGAGATTAGAGATTTTGTTGTGTTCAAGTACATATCCAAGTTATATTTGGGTATGTGCAGGATCATCATGGGCCAAACAGTGGCAATAGGATAAAAATCGCATTTTTACTTAGCCAAATTCGTGACTTGGCAAAGTTTGACTTTGAAACGGATATCTGTTCTCAAAACGGATATTCGTTTTCTTAAAAAATTTGGGAAAAAGGCTTTTTACTCTTTTTGAAAATATACCTCATAAATCTTGGATCTCCCATCAATATATGAACCTCCTTAAAGACTGTTTCTAGTGAAGGAGGAGGGCAGATTAACATTGGTAGCTTCTTTACACATTGATCCATAAGGATTTGTTAAACACTAAGAATCATCACTAATGAATTACTCAAATAATCAATAATAAAATATCCAGTTTTGTTCATCATGTGAAATAATCACTTTTAAACTATGTTCCAATATTTCGGGGATAGGAATGGTGGGGCAGCAGGGGGTGTGTTTCGGGGCATTTTGGATTTCATGCCCTAAATTGCTTTACCCAATCCTTCATATGATTTGATTCATGATACATGGTTTGAGAAGGATACACATGATATACCCTCACCCTCTAGTGATAAAATTATGAATGATACTTTATGTGGTGAAGCTACACCTTCGTTAATCCTTCATGACATTGTTATTCCTTGTGATGATGATGTCCTTCATGTGATATGTTAGGACATAATGCAAAGTTAACATGGCATGAACTCTCTTAGAAGGGTAAGCATGGACTATAAGAACATTGAACTAGTTAGATCTGTTAAGCTCGCCATTTATGAAAGAACCTTAAAGGTTAACCTTAATTAGGTAAGGTTATGTTTCAGTGTGGTTGTTTGTACAACAATGTGTAAATTAATGTTACTGAAGGATAAATCTAACTATATACTAACAATTTGACTAAAAACTTGACAAACAATACAACTTGGACACATGTAGGACTTGGAAAATGGAAAATAATATAATTAAATGTGGAAAGCAATGAAAAAGTGGTATTAGTTGCACCTATATAGAGAAGTGGTTTAGAGGTTGGTTAGGGGAATTATTTAGGGTTTAGAGGTTTAGGGTTGCTCGGGTTTAGGGGTTTAGGGTTTACAGTTTAAAGAGAGATAGAGAGAGGGGACTGATAGAGTTTGGGAGAGATAGAGGAGACAAAGGAGAGAGATAGGGAGATAGAGAGTGAGAGACATGTTCAGAGACATAGAGAGAGAGAGAGAGATTGAGAGGTAGAGGGATGATAGAGATAGGGAGATAGAGGTTTAGGGTTGCTTGGGTTTGGGGTCATTATTTAGGGTTTAGGGTTTTGGGGTTAGGGGTTAAGGTTTAGAGGTTTAGGGTATAGGGTTTAGAGAGAAATAAAGGACCAATAGGGAGATATAGAGGAGTCTGAGGGGAGAGATAGGGAGATAAAGAGTGAGGGACATGGCAAGAGACATAGCGAGAGAGATTGAGAGGTAGACGGATAAAGGTGATAGGGAGATAGGGGAGAGATAGGGAGATAGTGGTTTATGGTTACTTGGGTTTAGGGTTTAGGGGTTTGGGGTTAAGGATTTCTCAAGTTTAGGGGTTAGGGGTTAAGGTTTAGGGGCATTATAATTTAGGGTTTAGGATTTATTGTTTAGGGTTTTAGATTTAGGGTTTATAGAGAGAGAGGAATGATAGGGAGATAAAGAGTGAGGGACATGGCTAGAGACATAGGGAGAGAGATTAAGAGGTAGAGGGACAAAGGTGGTAGGGAAATAGGGCAGAGATAGGGAGATAGTGGTTTAGGGTTACTTGGGTTTAGGGTTTAGGGGTTTGGGGTTTAGGGTTTAGTGGTTTAGGGTTTCTCAAGTTTAGGGGTTAGGGGTTAAGGTTTAGGGACATTATTTAGGGTTTAGGATTTAAATTGTTTAGGGGTTAGGGTTAGGTTTAGAGGTTTAGGGTTTATAGAGAGAGAGGAATGATAGGGAGATAGAGAGAGGAGACTGAGGAGAGAGATAAGGAGATAGAGAGTGAGGTGCATGGCCAGGGACATAGGGAGAGAGATCAAGAGAGGTAGAGGGATGATAGAGATAGGGAGATAGGGGAGAGATAGGTTTAGAGTTGATTGGATTTAGGGTGTACCTAGGTTTAGGGTTTCTCAATTTTGGAGATAGCTAGATAGAAAGAGAGAGGAGACAGATAGGGAGAGATAGAGGTGACAAAGGGGAGAGATAGGGAGATAGAGAGTGAGCGAGATGTCCAGAGAAATTGGGAGAAGGATTGCAGGGTAGAGGGATAGATAGGAGATAGGGTTTAGGGTTGCTCGCGTTTAGGGTTTAGGGTTTAGGGGTTAGGGGTTAAGGTTTAGGGGCATTATTCAGGGTTTAGGGTTTATGGTTTAGGGGTTAAGGTTTAGAGGTTTAGGGTTTAGTGTTTAGAGAGAGAGGACTAATAGGGAGATATAGAGTGAGGGACATGGCCAAAGCATAGGGAGAGAGATTGAGAGGTAGAGGAATGATAGTGATGGGGAGATAGTGAGATAGGGAGATAGAGAGATAGAGGTTTAGGGTTTCTTGGGTTTAGTGTTTAGGATTTAGGGGTTTATGGTTTCTCAACTTTAGGGTTTAGGGGTTAGGAAATAGGGGTTAGGGGTTATGGGTTAGGGTTTAATGGTTAGGTTTAATCATGTGTTAATAAAGGTTGTGGAGTGAGAAATGGGTGGTATGGGTATGGTTGAATGGAGTAATGAGGTGATTTAATTGGTGATGACCTGGGTGAAGTGGTGGGTAAGATGTCTTATGTGGGATTGCTAGAAAGTGTGATTGGTAATGGTGGGGATAACTAAATGTCATCTTCTAAGGGTTCAAAGGTGAGGAAAGTGTAAGATGGGGATACAGGATAAACCATGGTTTAATTATTATTCAACAAAGTGTCCTTATATAATGATTATCAACAATGGTGTTAATAGGAGGAATGCAGTCTATGAATGTAGGTGTGGGAATGTGAGCTATGACATTGGGATTACAGTATTAGATGAATAATGGAAAGTGCTTGGGCACTTGTCTAGTGATGGAAGGAGTCACATGATCAAATGATGTTTGGGGAAGGGCTTTTATTAGGAAAGTAAGGATTTGGGTGATGGTCTAGGGTTTAGTGGAGAAGAATTTATGGAAAATGTGGAGGTCATTAAAATTAATATCCCTCCACCTCTATCTCCCTATCTCTCCCTTATCTCCCTCTCTCTATCATCCCTCCACAGGTCTTAATCTTTATCCCTATCTCTCTAGACATCTCACTCACTCTCTATTTCATGTTCTCGACATACAAATGTAGTATACACATAAAATGCATATTCGCATACATTTACGATATACACAAGAAATGTTCTTCAACACACATAAGTAATATATACATGAATTGTATACCCGATATATGTTAGCGATATACACACGAGATGTATCTTCTCATACATTTGCAATATACACATGAAATGCATATTTAGTCACATGTTCCATCTATACTCATGTTCTGTCACTGAATAAGCATTTTATGTGTATACTGCAAATGTATGAGAAGATACATCTCATGTGTATATCACTAACATATATCAGGTATACAATTCATGTATATATAGCTTATGTATGTTGAAGAACATTCCTGTGTATATCACAAATGTATGTGAATATACATTTTATGTGTATACTGCATTTGTATGTCAAGAACATTTCATGTGTATATCGCAATTGCATGTGACTATATTTCATGTGTATACTACACTTGTAAGTTGATTTTGTATGTTGCAAATGTATGTTGTGAAGATACATTGAAAATGTGTATTTCGAATGATACAAGGAGTGACCGGCAAAAACAATAGAAAGAACCGGCAGAACAAGTCAAGTTATGTATATGCAAAGTTGTAGTTATGCATTTCAGCATGAGATGGGAGATCGGAAGAATAGTTTAAAGTTGGGCCGATGGATATATGTCAGAGCGAAAGGTTCAAAGGCTCATCAAAAGTGGAGTGATCAGAGCATCGGTATAAGAATTTTTGAGTCAGCCGATAGTGTTTATCTTGCCGATAGGAAGAATGCATATGATTTGATGTTATTTGGGACTTTGAGAAGGTTTCTTAAAGCTGATTAATAGTATGGAAGATGAACAGTCAAGTACTCAAAGGTCAGTTGGAGACTATTGGTTTCCCTCAAATAATGTATAAATATGCATAAACCTTTGTGGAAAAGGCATTGGAGATGTATTGAAAACATTTTGAAGATGAATTGAAGACAAGTTTGAATGAAATTAATGTCAAGAAACTCTGTTTTTGCAGATTTTACTATTTTCCTGCATCAAATGTGCACCTAGATTAGTGAGGTGCCACTTCATATCTCTATGACTTTGGATATGCGCCTTGATAATGAATACGAGGCACTAATTATTGAATAAACAACCTAGAATGAGTACCTTACTATTTGAGGTGCTAATTCGTGCTTCTAGAACACCAAAAGTGCACCTAGATGTTGAGCCGCTAGCTCTTGCTCAAGCAACCTTGAAAGTGCACTTTCACAAGGAGGTTAAAATGTATTATCAAAGGATTAAGTTGAATCAAGGAATCATCATTAAAGACAAGTAAAACATGATTGTGAATAATGTACACTTTTCATCATCTCTAACCTCACAATTGCGTCTACCATTGGAATCTCATATTGTGCCTAAAGGAATGGTACTAAGATATCATCCATGTCAATGATTGAGAATGTGTCAACTGGAACAATATTTTTTGTTCTGCTCATCGTGGGGCCGAACGAACTACGTGGTTAAATGCAAGGGGAGGTCTCATTTTGTGTGCCAAGTGTCCCAGTGATTCTAGGCAAGACGCTACCAGCAAAGTCCCTTAAGATCCCTGAGACCAAAAAATTGCCAAACTTTGACGGAGCAGTTCTCAGAATTTGTGATAGCTAGGAATGTTTTGTTTGGACCTACAGGTGCACATGGGGTCCATCCATAATAACCTCTCTCATTTTTTGTCAACTCCATTCCGTTTCCCCATGCCGAAATCAAACGCATTGTTTCAAAATGCTTCAATTTGATGCAGTAGAAAGGTGCTAGGTGTGACATTTTTCATTCCATAGCTCGTAGGGTCGAATGGACTGCGCCAACGCGTTGGGGTGGGTGGGTAAATACCATTGGAGGTCTTTTTTGGTGCGCCAAGCATCCTAGTGATTCTGGGCAAGAGGCTACCGGTAAAGTCCCTTAAGATCCCTGAGACCAAAAAACTGCCAAAATTTGACGGAGCAGTTCTCAGAATTGGTGATAGCTGGGAATGTTCCGTTTGGACCTATAGGTGCATGTGGGGTCTGTTCACAATAACCTCTCTCATTTTTGCTCAAATCCATACCATTTGACCATGCCGAAATCAAACACATTGTTTCAAAATGCTTCAATTTGATGCAGTGGAAAGGTGCTAGGTATGACATTTTTCATTCCATAGCTCGTGGGGTTGAAGGGACTGTACCAACGTGTCGGGGTGGGTGGGTAAATGCCATTGGAGGTCTCGTTTGGTGTGCCAAGCGTCCCAGTGATTCCGGGCAAGAGGCTACCGGCAAAGTCCCTTAAGATCCCTGAGACCAAAAACTACCAAACTTTGACGGAGCAGTTCTTAGAATTGGTGATAGATGGGAATGTTTTGTTTAGACTTGCAGGTGCACGTGGGGTCCGTCCACAATAACCTCTCACATTTTTGGTTAATTCCATTCCATTTTTCCGTGCCAAAATCAAACGCATTGTTTCAAAATGCTTTAATTTGATGCAGTGGAAAGGTGATAGGTGTGACATTTTTCATTCCATAGCTCGTGGGGTCAAAGGGAATGTGCCAACGCGTTGGGGTGGGTAGGTAAATGCCATTGGAGGTCTCATTTGGTGCACCAAGCATCCCAGTGATTCCGAGCAAGAGGCTACTGGCAAAGTCCCTTAAGATCCCTGAGACCAAAAAACTGCCAAACTTTGACGGAGTAGTTCTCAGAATTCATGATAATTGGGAATGTTATGTTTGGACCTACAGGTGCAGGTGGAGTCTACCCACAATAACCTCTCTCATTTTTGGTCAACTCCATTCCGTTTGACCGTGCCAAAATCAAACGCATTGTTGTAAAATGCTTCAATTTGATGGAGTGGAAAGGTGCTAGGTGTGACATTTTTCATTCCATAGCTCGTGGGGTCGAACGGACTACACCAACGCATCGGGGTGGGCGGGTAAATCACACTTTGCCGGTAGCTTACAGCTCGGAAGGACTGGGATGCTTTGCACACAAAACGAGACCTCCCCTAGCATTTACTCGCCCACCCTGACGTGTTGGCACAATCTGTTCGCCCCAGGACCTGTAGAATGCAAAATTTCAATCCTAGCAACTTTTGACTTTGTCGGTAGCTTATAGCTCGGAACGACTGGGACACTTGGCGCACCAAACGAGACCTCCAATGGCATTTACCTGCCCACCCCGATGCGTTGGCATAGTCCATTTGACCCCACGAGCTATGGAATGAAAAATGTCACACCTAGCACCTTTCCACTACATCAAATTGAAGCATTTTGCAACAATGCGTTTGATTTCGGCACGGTCAAACGGAATGGAGTTGACCAAAAATGAGAGAGGTTATTGTGGGTAGACTCCACGTGCACTTGTAGGTCCAAACATAACATTCCCAATTATCATGAATTCTGAGAACTACTCCGTCAAAATTTGGCAGTTTTTTGGTCTCAGGGATCTTAAGGGACTTTGCCGGTAGCCTCTTGCCTGAAATCACTGGGACGCTTGGTGCACCAAACGAGACCTCCAATGGCATTTACCTGCCCACCCTGATGCGTTAGTGTAGTCCCTTCGACCCCACGAGCTATGGAATGAAAAATGTCATACCTAGCACCTTTCCACTGCATCAAATTGAAGCATTTTGAAACAATGTGTTTGATTTCAGCACGGGAAAATGGAATGGAGTTGACCAAAAATGAGAGAGATTATTGTGGATAGACTCTACGTACACCTATAGGTCCAAACAAAACATTCCCAGCTATCACCAATTCTGAGAACTGCTCCGTCAAAGTTTGGCAGTTTTTTGGTCTCAGGGATCTTAAGGGACTTTGTCGGTAGCCTCTTGCTCGGAATCACTGGGATGCTTGGTGCACCAAACAAGACCTCCAATGGCATTTACCTGCCCAGCCCGACATGTTGGCGTAGTCCGTTCGACCCCATGAGCTATGGAATGAAAAATGTCATACCTAGCACCTTTCCACTGCATCAAATTGAAGCATTTTGAAACAATGCATTTGATTTCTGCATGATCAAATGGAATGGAGTCGACCAAAAATAAGAGAGGTTATTGTGGAAGGACCCCACGTACACCTGTAGGTCCAAACAGAACATTCCCAGCTATCACCAATTCTGAGAACTACTCCGTCAAAGTTTGGCAGTTTTTTTGTCTCAGGGATCTTA
Source organism: Cunninghamia lanceolata (assembly GCA_027924645.1). Taxonomy (NCBI): domain Eukaryota; kingdom Viridiplantae; phylum Streptophyta; class Pinopsida; order Cupressales; family Cupressaceae; genus Cunninghamia; species Cunninghamia lanceolata. The sequence continues at coordinate 571,409 of BSBN01001914.1, read as the reverse complement.
AGGGACTTTACCGGTAGCCTCTTGCCCAGAATCACTGGGATGCTTGGTGCACAAAATGAGACCTCCAATCACATTTACCCACCCACCCTGACGTGTTGGCATGGTCTGTTTGACCCATGAGTTATGGAATGAAAAATGTCACACCTAGCACCTTTCCACTGCATCAAATTGAAGCATTTTGAAACAATGCGTTTGATTTCAGCACGGGCAAACGAAATGGAGTTGACAAAAAAATGAGAGAGGTTATTGTGGATGGACCCCATGTACACCTATAGGTCCAAACAAAACATTCCCAGCTATCACAAATTCTAAGAACTGCTCCGTCAGAGTTTGGCAATTTTTTTATCTCAGGGATCTTAAGGGACTTTGCCGGTAGCCTCTTGCCTAGAATCACTGGGATGCTTGGCGCACAAAATGAGACCTCCCTTGGCATTTACCTACCCACCCCGACGTGTTGGCGCAGTTCGTTTGACCCCACGATGAGCAGAACAAAAAATATTGTTCCAGTTGACACATTCTCAATCATTGACATGGATGATATCTTAGTACCATTCCTTTAGGCACAATATGAGATTCCAATGGAAGGCGCAATTGTGAGGTTAGAGATGATGAAAAGTGTGCATCATTCACAATCATGTTTTACTTGTCTTCAATGATGATTCCTTGATTCAACATAATCCTTTGATAATACATTTTAACCTCCTTGTGAAAGCGCACTTTCAAGGTTGCTTGAACAAGAGCTAGCACCTCAACATCTAGATGCACTTTTGGTGTTTTAGAAGCATGAACTAGCTCCTCAAATAGTAAGGCACTCATTCTAGGTTGTTTATTCATTAATTGGCAGCACATATCCAAAGTCATAGAGATATGAAGTGGCACCTCACTAATCTAGGTGCACATTTGATGGTGTAGAGAGGTAGATGTGCGCCCAAGTCATCATTTGATGCCTTCAATAACTATAAACTCCTTTGATGATGCATTTTATCCTTCCAATTCACTATCTATCCTTAGGCACACATTTTAGGTTGATCAATCATAATCTAGCGCCCTAAGTACCAAGGCGCACTTTTAGGTTAGTTTGATCAAGGATTAGTGCCTTCACTTCTAGGTGGAAGTTTGGAGTTGAAATACATCTAAATAACAAGTTTCTTCATCACGTCAAACATCTTTAACACTTTGAAGATCTCCAATGCATGATTGAATATCAAGAAACCAATGTATCATTTCATGAAGGTCTTGATGAGAAGAACAAAAAATATTGTTCAAGTTGACACATTCTCAATCATTGAACCAAAGAAATTGATGCAAACATGCAATTTGTTCATGTTGTGCCATCATGTTGATGCAGACATTCTCTATCATTCATATTGTCACATGTTGTAAGCCATGTATGTGAAGATGTAAACATAGTATTGGTGACATGAGCAACACTACTACATATTCTTAAGTGTTGTAAATACACATCTTCTTATTTAATCATGTGTTGTAAATGAAGGAATGCAATGATTGCAATATGTGCACAAAACATAATTTTTGATAAGGATTGAAAGGAAATGTTAAGAAAATGCAATTGGCAGGTGTAAATCCAAAGTGTGGAAGCATAGACAACGCATGTGAACAGTTTGGCATGACACCTCAAAGAGATGCTATCTCATGCAATGCAATGATTGCAAGATGTGCACAAAATGGATTTTTTGAAAAGGTTTTAGAAACTTTGAACCAAATACAATTGGAACATTTAAAACCAAATTCCATAACATTTGCAAGCATTATCCCTACTTGTGCCAAATTAGGATCTTATATATACATATATGCATAATGTCATTAAAATAATGTATAGTATATATATCAAGCCATATAGGCATGTACAAATAAAACCATATGGGTATATACAACGATATACATCGATAACATACAAAAGTATGTTTACAAAGCCAAATAGGCATATGTAACAAAATTTCCCAAAATCAAATCTCCTATCCAAATTGCTATCAAATAATCTATGGCTCTTGCTAGGCCATGAAGATGGTGAACCAGTCAATGACTCATCCTCTATCGCTCATCGACTAGACCTCCTCGATAAAGATTTTTGAATTTCCACCTATTAATACAATCAAACAACGTGCACATTAATATAGAATTTAATATTCAAAATATATAACATGACATAAGTAATCAATCACTTACTGCCAATTGGCGATCCCTCTTGATCATTTCTTGTCTCTCTTCTTCTATAGAGTTGGATGGGTAGGGGATGTGACGTCTTGTGAGAAGCATGAACAAGCAAATTTAAGTAAACATGAATATCATAAATATGTACATTAAATGTTGCGCTTATTATAAGACTGTTCTAGGACTATTTTAGGACTATTGTAGGACTGTTGTAGTTAAAAATATCCTAGTAGACATGTATTGGACTGTTATAGGACTGTCATCTCATGGAATACAATGATGGCAAGATTACTATCAAGATTAGTATGAAGATTAATTATGACTTTTATAGGACTTTTATAAGAATGCAAAGTAAGGAAGCATAGGCAAGGCACATGAACTGTTTGGTGGAATGCCTCAAAGAAATGAGAATTTTGTTAGATGTTGTAGTTGCAATTGCCATGTGACACATGTATGTAATATGTGAAAGCATAGACAAGGCACATGAACTATTTGGCAAAAGACATCAAATACATGTCATCTCATGGAATGCCTTATGTAGAAAAAGGTACAAATGTGCAATATTAAGAACTACAAATGAGAACTAAAAATCATACCTCGAGTATAGTCAAAATAACCTACGATGCCATACAAAATAATTTATGATGCCATGCAAAATAATCTATGATGCCATGTAAAATAACTTTATTCGCAGTCCTGTATAGTCAAAAGCATGCATTATAGTTAAAGTAACAAGATTTTTAATAAAACAATTCTAAAAAATAGAAAAAACAAGAACAAGTTAAGATAAAAAATGTCATACCTATCCATCTAGAAGTTTAAATGCTAGTCAAGCGTACCTAAGGGGTCATCTCTTACCTTCAAAGTATCCAATATTGCTTCATGATCAGCATTACTAATTGTCCATAGTTCTTTTAATTTTGGTTTTCCACAATGCTTTAGTAACTTGACATTTGTTGCTACAACTAGGTGAGAATACATCAATATGGTTTTGTGCTTCTCAAAGTCTTCAAAGGCTAGGATGCCATTCTTTTTAATCATATATGTTTGTAACCAAGTCCCAGCAATAACAACTGATCCTGTAGGATATGTGAACCCATCATCATCTGTCATAGGTTGTGTTAGCTTTTGTTTTCCCTATACACATCGTGCCCACCAATAGTCTGACCTCTCTTCATTTCCATGCAGTGCAACAACTGCATAAACATGACCTGGCTGTACAAGGTCTGAAAGATATTCATAGTCAAATGAGATCTCCATGTCATTGACAAAAGATGATTGACCTTCATATAAAGGGATTAAATATTGTGGAATCCATGCATCTACCCACTCACTTGACTTACAATTGTTCCAATCACATTTAATACAACTCTGACAAAAACAAGCTAATTCTCATGTCCAAATAGTCCATGTACTTGCATCTGAGCTTTGAAATGAATGCATCTTTGATGATTCACTGATTCTCTAACATTCCAATTTCTCTATCGCTATCCCATCATCAACCAACCAAAAGAACCTGTGCACTTTAGAATCAAGAGCCACTCCTTGTGACAATGCATAGTTACACCACTTAACAATGGAATCTGCATCACTGAATGTAGTACCACCTCTAATCTTTAGTTGTTCTTTAAAAAGAGCTCTCTTCACGCATGCACCTGCTCCATCATGTTCACCTTTTCCATGCCCGACTTCAAAAAAATTCCAAATATGAGGTATACCCTTCTCTACATGCATTTTTCTCAACCAATAGAAATTACGAGCATTCTTGAATTGACCAGTGCAATTATCTGACCAAATGAGATGTTGATCCATTCTAATATCTTTTTCTTGCAAGAACCCATAAAATTGTTGAAAACAATATTGCACAAACTCTGCTAAATGAGATCAATCATCACTCATGTAAAAATAGTATTCTCTGACTTCCTGTTCTTTTCTATACTCTCGGGGGCATGTCTGTATGTGATGTGAACAAAATTAGCAATCTGAATAGAATTGTAGTACTGGGATTGAACTTCATTTTGGGGTTGCAATGTATAGTTTTCTGCAAAATCAACTACAAAGACGATAGTTCCAATTGGGAAAGAGTCTTTACACATCCTGAACTGTTGATCTAACCATCGAGACCTGTGGCTATGTCTAACATACTTGTAGAAAAGATTATTCTTAAAATCATCAATAAAATCAGCAATACTTACCTCTCTTACAATCAACTCACATCTAGAACCTTCACCTCCACTTTTCAAATTGTATTTCATTGTCTCATATCTCTTTTTCTCAACCATTCTCTTTCCAAACTCATGCCCATTGCCCTCATGACAACATGATGCAAACTTTGATAACCCACCACATTGTAAACACTTTTCATTTAAACAATCATTCTTGTAGAACATGCAACCATCATCTCTAATACATAGAAATAAATCCAATAAGTCCCTAGATGACTTTGGTAGTTGAATTGCACCACACTCCTGTAACATTTTGTTAGTGTGCAAAGTAGAATGAATATTGCATAATAATTCATGGTACATAGAAAACTCTACATGGTATTTGCAACAACATGTATTAGGAACTTTAAGAGGAACACAATAAAATGGCTTAAGAGATTCAAATGCTCTTTGTGAGATTGTCATACCTAGGTGAGTTTCACAATATTGTTTGTACAATGTTGTTTGGCTAAATTCCAAGTAATGTTTAGGATGTGGTGTGCGGTCTTTATCACCAATTCTTAACTTTACAACATCTTTTGCATTTGGTGATACCCTAGAGTTAGTGTGCCAAAATTGTTCAATTTCTTCCTTTGTGCTATTAATTAGCTTCTTGTCAACTCGTGGAAGCCTACCACTAAAAGCCCAAGTATCATTGGCAAGAGGACTATCTAGCCTTGATCTTAATGCTAGTGCTTTTGATAATGTTTTACGATTCAATCTTAAGTCAACACAAGTTTGCCTCATTAATCGAGCATTTCTTAATTGTTTGCTTACTATTGAGGTTGTTATTACTCTACGGGCAGCGCTTTTATCTTTCTCCTTGCTAGTCTTTCCAATAGAATTGAGTGCATTGAAAAGGCTTCTAACAATAATTTTATTCCGATCAGACACTTTGTTTAACCGAATCTTTAATTTCTTTAGTAAAGGCCTCATTTTGTACATCTTTAATAATTGCACAAAAATTTGGCATTGTTCGGTTAATGTTATCTTCTCAAAATATTCATTGAAGAGTTTTGTAGCCCACAACCGAACCATTCATGATGACCTCTTGCCTTCAAGTTTTTCCATTATGTTCTCATCAATTTCAAGTAACCATTTTGGGGTTCTTGGGTGTTTTCCAATTTCATCACGGTTATTCTCTTCTTGACAAATGTCTTCTCTTCTTATGAAATTTGGAGATACATTGATTGTTCTTGTTTCATCCATGTTATCAACCTCATCAATTTTATCAACAAATGGATTATGGAGTGCAATTTCAACATCATGATGTTCATATCCACTTTCTTCAAGTGCACGTCTTCATTTTTCTTCTTCTTTGTCCATGGTATTGCTATTATGAATAGGTGTTTCATAACATTTTTCAATATTTTCATTTGCAATATCATGGTGAATTTCATTCTTATCTAACATTTCATTATAATCAAAATTAACATCTTCAATTTGCATGTCATTAGATGGTAAAGAAGAAGATTCACCTTGATGAGCATTCGCCAAAACCACTCTTCCAATCCTCTTCCTTTCCCTATCTTTTTCCCTAATTGCTTCAATTTCCTCCAATGTAACTTTCCTCCTCCTTTTTGCTTTACGACAACTGTTGCTCCCCATTAGGGGAACAAAAATATCACCCTTACGATTGTAACAAGAAAATTGTCTCCAAAAGTGCATAAAAATATTCCTTTCACTATCATAGCCAAAAATCACAAGTATTTCGACAGCAGATGGTCTCTGGTTGTGGATGTCGGGCCCAACAATATTCCTTTTGTCTTTTTTTCTGCATTTACAAAATGGATATTTGTTTCTTAAATCCCAATTCTTTGCCAACGGACACTCTGCAACATCCATATCGCTACTACAAAACAGATATTTGTTTTATTATGTACATTTAGATTCTAGACTAGGGATTCATTTTATTATTCTATAAACTTGTGAATTACCATCTAATATGAATGTTTACACATTAATCCACCTAGGTATCAACTTAATAAAGCTCTGGATATAAGCCATTATTTGATTTGAGTAATCTTACTTTGGACACATTTGTGAAGACTCCTAAAGAGCCTGGACATACAATTGTAAAGATGATATAGCTTCCATATAAGCATAAAGATGATATATAATTTTAGTTTGTTGAAGGCCATGTAAATCAGTCATTGATGAGGACTTTGCTACACCTAAAGTTGAGTCCTTTGTTTGGAACTTTGAAGCATGCAAAGAGGCAAGTGACTTGTAATGCTTAAGTAAACACAAGTCTCAACATGATGTAGTTCAACTTGATGACATGTCTAAATATGACACATTTTAGTTTGTATTGCATGAGGACTTCCTTATTCGTGCATATCAAATTTATAATTAGGTATATTTTTCTGAAGTGTATGAGTTTGAGGCTTTCAATTTTTGTATTGACTCACTTGAAGATGCTAGTAGCCATGTGAACATGATTAATATGGGATCCAAGAGTTGTCCTTTTCCCATGCATTTGGAGTGGATTGTTGGCCCTTATGATTGTTTAAATCATGTTGGCCTAGCATTTGAATAGTTGCTTCATGACATGGATGGGAATAGATAATGTATAGACTTTATCACACTTTAGGGTTTTCCCATTATATGCTAAAATGTTATGACTATCCACTTATTCTATTTTAGGCTATCATAAAATGAAGAGCTTGTAAAGGAAAAAATGTTGTCCCAAAAGAAGGCTCAATGTTATTCGTAAAGACATTAGATTGTTAAAATACAAATTCAAGGGTAGATATTCCTTGGGCTATTTTAGTATAGAGAAGAAAAATTGCAATATATGACTATCCTAGGAATTAGGATGGTTGATCATAGGATATTCATGGCATTTTGATATTAATGGATGGATTGATGGATGTTTAGTGAGTTTAAGTTTAAATGTAATGTATGAGAATTCTTATTTATGAAGGATCTAATAGGTCTTATGTCTTATTTGTAGGCCATTCAAGAAAGAAATGAAAAGATACCAAGGACTATCATAACACTTATTACAATTAGGTGCATCAAAGGATTGTCATCCAGGACCTTACCAATATGGGAAGTTATCAAAACCATGTCATGTTTAAAATTAAAGGCTTTATCACCTCTTTGTCCCTATAGGCCTATTAGAACAATAGGTCACATTTTATTCATGTACCGAGGTTGAGAATTAACACTAAGCACTTGTAGTTATGGCAAGTGTAAATGGAAATAGATTACAACTTTAGATAATCTATCCTCTTCTAGATTGCACTGACTGAGTGGAAATTAAAAATTCCCAATCAATGTCCTTTATATACTGAAGGTATGGGTGAGAAAGGTAAACTTTGTATGTTGTAGACAAGGCCTCAAATGTAAAATATATTATGACAATAACGATAAGGACTGTTAGGCATGAATGCTATCACTATTATAGATTGTCAAACCAACCATAGGCTGCCATAATAGTACACTGTTGACTATCATACCTATAGGCATGGTGCCATGAACCTTATGAGTAGAATGCATTGCTTATGTTAAGAATAAGTATTTATATTGTTTGAACATCATCAAAAGGTGGACTACAAATATGAATTTGTCAAAGAAAAACTTTAGTGCCAAAAATCTAACTATGAACTATTGTGCCATCAAAGCACAATCATGACCAACATCAAGGGATAGTCAAGGCATGGGTGTCTTAAGAAACACAATTGAAATTGTCCATGGATATTTGAAGTAATTCGCAATATTCATGATCAAGAATCAACTCTGACTGTCTCAACAGTGGTAAATTTGGCTTCAAGACAATCAAAAATTAGGAATTCATTATCACCAAGTAATAAAGAAGAGTAACCGTAAGTGTCAACCTTCAATTTCATTATACAAGAGGATGAAGAAGGGGCCATAATATTTTCATACCATAATATAACATACAAAAGGAAAATCATGAAGTCAAAACATGTGCAAAGGGTATCTATGTTAAAGAGGAGACTTGTGAATGGATGATGACTATCACTGTCAAAATAAGATATAGTCTCACTAAGGACAGTTAGGTGATTTGTGGATTGTCATGACTACAAGGCATGAGAATCTTGTGTATGAAGAGGAAAGAAATATAAATAAAAGAAGATTGAAGGATTGTTGCACCTGGGGACAATGATCCTAAAGGATTGTCATGCTAAAAGGCTAATCAATAGTACAAAGATTCATATTTCAAGGCTATCCTTAATCTCATTCACATGGTCCTAATGTTGGTTTGATTTGCATGGAGTGAGATGACACTATCAGGATTAATTGAAAAGGTGAAAGGGTTTGGTACCAAATTTGGTCACAAGTGTAAAAATTGCAATAAGCTTGAGAATATTGTTCACTAAACCTAGAACTATCACCAAGCAACATCCTATTCACAAGATGTGATCAACAAACATGTAACAAAAATGGATATCAACCTTCTTGGTTATGCGTTCTTGATAAGAGCCCATACTTTTCACAAGGAGCCACCAATTTTTAACTAAATATTTCCATTAGAAATGGATAAAAAAATCTTCCCCCAAATGAGGAAACTAGATTGTTAATTAGAATTCTATGTGTAATGTGATATGAAACAATAGATACACCTATAAATGACCAACTAACTTTAACTTCTTGTATTATTGGCTTGATGCTTCAAATATGTTGCTTCTCTTCATCCAAAACCAATGGTAAAAAAATTTTCATAGATCAAGGAAACAGATATCTGTTTCCAAAACGGATATCCATTTTGAGTTGCTTTTACCGAAGCAAAACGGATATCCGTCTTGCTTTGGTACAAAGCAAGACGGATATCCATTTTGGTTGTTGACTTTTCATGGATTCTAATGTGTTTTCATGTTTCAGCCTCTTCTTCAAACTTCACCCTTCGTGCTGACGACTTTTTTTAATGCAAAATTGATAAAATGAAAAGGGTTTATAAAAAAAATTGTTAGCTTTCTAAAAATATAAGATTTGTTTGGTTATCATTTTATTAAATAATTATTAATAATTTTCTATATACCATGTCTCTAAAATCCTAATGGACACACTGATTGAAAAAATCCATAACTTTCAAACCATTTCACCTTTTTGAGATCCGAAACCTGCGTCACACTATGCTTTTCTGGCTATAGGTTAAAAAAAAAATTTCAATTTCAATTTTTTTTATCGAGTTAGGTTGGCTGGAAAATTACTTTTTAGTTTTTAAAAAAATCACAATAAAAAAATCATAACTAATTATTTTATTGGAAAAAAATTTCAAATAAATATGCATCACATCCAGACATGAGTCCTCTACTTATTTTGAAAGTTTCAAAAAAATATATATAATTTTACTCATAGTTAGGTTGGCTGGACAGACACCCAGTTTTTTTTTTTTTTTGAAAAATTTAAAAGCTGTTCATTGAAATATTCAATTTTCACTAAGTAAATTTAGTTTTAAAAAAAAAAATAGTAGCCTATAAACTAGATTCAATTGTCTACAAATTTTGTTCTTACATCTTTTTCAAATTGTGTAGATAATCCATTCAAATTTTCACATGAACTTGATAAAGTCTAATTTTTTGTATTTTCATTGCCACTTAGAGGTATAGTTTGGCCCATCATGATCCTGCACATGCCCATTTTAAGGTTAAGATATTTCAAAGAACAGGGTGTGTGAAAAACATCAATGCTCTTCAGCTTATGAATACCCACATTGATACAGATAAAAGATGCCCTTCTTCTAACAGAGTATGCAGTTCAAGTCAACCAATGGGCAGCAAGTTGTTGAATGAATTGTTTTAATGGGCATGCCTCCTTCTTCAAAGTTATGCTTGGAGACTTTACACAAAAACTGGTAACTCTATACATTATTTTTCATTCTTTTATTTCCTGTACACTATTAAGAATTGTAAAATCTAATTGTGTAATGTGTTTATGGCAGTGCATTCCTCCTACATTTGTTTCATAGTTTATAGACAACACATACGAACATATGGTGTTGCAAGGCCCAGGTGGATAGGAGTGGGATGTGCAATTAGGGGGTACCATAAATAAAATGGAATTTAGGCAGGGTTGGGAAAATTTTGTGAATCATCATGGGATGGAGATTGGAGATTTTGTTGTGTTCAAGTACATATTCAAGTCATATTTTAAGGTTGAGATATTTTAAAGAACAGGGTGTGAAAAATATCAATGCTCTTCAGCTTATGAATACCAACATTGATACAGATAAAAAATGCCCTTCTTCTAATAGAGGATGCAGTTCAAGTCAACCAATGGGTATCAAGTTGCTGATTGAATTGGTTTCTAATGAAGAAGACAATGATGTTGTTGAAGCAATGGAAGAAAATCAAAATTGTAAGTCTCATTTAAGAATTGTAGGTTTACCAAGAGGATTGGTATAACAAAAACTTAATTCTATTATAGGCCTTTCTTTGAAGAACCCTGGACATTATGGGCCCTATCATCTAGAAAAGCACATGACAGTGAACTCTACCCCACCTTTCAAATCAAATAAACCTTTTTATTCAATTAAAATGAAGTCAGGGAATGTAAACCGACCATGCATACTAGTAAGATCAAATTCTATGCCTTCTATTTTTATTACTCTTACTTTATTAAGAGAAGAGTGTCAAAAAGAATGGGTTTAATTGTAAGCTAACATAAGGCAAAGCAGTTTTGTTATTACATTTTTCTGAGGGATCTCTAGAATAGTCTAATATAATGCAATCTTCTATAATATGAACATCTGCATTTGTGTGAATGCTAAGCTTTAATAGTAGAGTATTAAATCAATAGAACCAACTATTTATTGGGTTAAAATAACTTAGTTCTTGTAATGGTTTGGGAATGCAGGAGTTGCCAAAAATAGGTGAATGTTCTCTACAATTACCAAGAGAAAAAGGTTTAGTAGTTCTTGTGGATAGAGCTGGTAAACAATGGGAGATTATTTACCTGTTTCATAACAATATACCTGCCCTATGTGCGGGGTGGGCATATTTTGTATGTCATAATAATATATCAAGGAAGGAGACATTTACATCTTTGAGCAGGTCGACAGCAAGAAACATAGATTTATGTTTAGAGTTCATATAGATCGAAAGATAAAATAAGGATCCTTTTGAAAGAACTTCTAGGAGGGAAAAGACAGGCCAAAGATAAAAGGAGAAAATTATACAAGAAAACATCTTCATGACGATTGTAATATTTTGTCTAAAACAAACAAAAATTAGTTAATTAAAAATAGAAAATCAAGAAAGAAACGTACTAAAATGTATAGTTACTGATATCTAAAATGTATAGTTACTAATATCTATTTTTAAAATACTGATTGATTTTTATGGCCAAAGTTGTTTATTTTACCTAGTTGATGGTTTTAATTACACCCAGGTTATACATTGGGAGCAGATGTGTGCACATTTTTAAGGCCCTGATTTAAATTCAAGCAAATAGGTGGAGAGAGTATGTTGATCTTTTAAAAAAACCATAATAAAAAATATTCACTTAATGTTGACCAGGGGTTCTAATTTCAACCATTCATTGCCCACTGTGGATGTACACCAATGCAAAGATTTTCTCATAATGATCATCCTTCTGATTTCAACTGTTAATTACTAACTGTGGATGTAAAAGACACAAATCTTTTCTTATAGTGTGTGCACCTATTGGCATAATGAACCCCTGATGGGCCAGAAAAACATGCCATATAATTTGAATATTCACTTCAGCTAGAAAGTTTTACTGATGGAGCTAGAAACTCAGAGAATTGGCAGGGCACAATATGGCCCAAGATGTGAGATGCAAGTAAGGACAACTCATGAATCTAAAGAGTTAAGGTGCACTTCAAGGACCTTTCCTAATTTCAATGGATGACATTTGCTCTTGCTAGTTGATGGTAAATACTGCATTTTTGTAGACTTTATTTTCATTATCCAAGAGAGAAACATTAGGGTTTAGGGCATAGTGTTGAGTGTTTAGGGATATGGTTTAGGGTTGAGGGATTAGGGTTAAGGGTTGAGGGATTAGGGTTTGATGTTGAGGGTTGAGGGTTGAGGTTCGAGGGTTGAGGGTTTAGGGATAGGGTTGAGGGTCGAGGGATTAGGGTTAACGCAGAGTGTCAAGGGTATAGGGATTAGGGATAGGGTTGGAGGGTTTAGGGATAAGGGATTAGGGTTTAAGGTATAGTATCGAGCCTGTTGAGGGTTTAGGAATAGGGATAGTGTTTAGGGTTTAGGGATGAGGGATTAGGGTTGAGGGTTAAGGGATTAGGGTTGAGGGTTGAGGGATTAGGGTTTAGGGATAGGGTTGAGGGTTTAGGGTTGAGAGATTAGGGGTTTTAAGGTATAGTGTTGAGGGTTTAGGGTTGAGGCATTAGAGTTAAGGGTTGAGGGTTTAGGGATATGGTTGAGGGTCAAGGGATTAGGGTTAAAGTAGAGTGTCGAGGGTATATGGATTAGGGATAGGATTAGAGGGTTTAGGGATAAGGGATTAGGATTTAAGTTATAGTATCAAGCCCGTTGAGGGTCTAGGAATAGGAATAATGTTTAGGGTTTAGGGATGAGGGATTAGGGTTGAGTGTTGAGGGATTAGGGTTGAGGGTTGAGGGATTAGGGTTTAGGGATAGGGTTTAGTGTTTAGGGTTGAGGGATTAGGGTTTACGGATAGGGTTTAGTGTTTAGGGTTGAGGGATTAGGGTTTAAGGTATAGTGTTGAGGGTTTAGGGATAGGGTTTAGGGTCGAGGGATTAGAGTTAAGGGTTGAGGGATTATGGTTTGAAGTTGAGGGTTAAGGGTTGAGGTTTTAGGGTTGAGGGTTTAGGGATAGGGTTGAGAGTTTAGGGATTAGAGTTAAGGGTTGAGGGATTAGGGTTTGACATTAAGGGTTGAGGGTTGAGGTTTTAGGGTTAAGGGTTTAGGGTCAAAGGATTAGGGTTAAAGCAGAGTGTTGAGGGTATAGGGATTAGGGATAGGATTGGAGGGTTTAGGGATTAAGGATTAGGGTTTAAGGTATAGTATCGAGCCTGTTGAGGGTTTAGGAATAGGGATAGCGTTTAGGGTTTACAGATGATGGATTAGGGTTGAGGGTTGAGGGATTAGGGTTTAGGGATAGGGTTTAGGGTTTAGGGTTAAGGAATTAGGGTTTAAGGTATAGTGTTGAAGGTTTAGGGATAGGGTTGAGGGATTAGAGTTAAGGGTTTAGGGATTAGGGTTTGACATTGAGGGTTGAGGGTTTAGGGATAGGGTTGATGGTCGAAGGTATAGATATTAGGGATAGGGTTGGAGGGTTTAGGTATAAGGGATTAGGGTTTAAGGTATAGTATCAAGCTCGTTGAAGATTTAGGAATAGGGATAACATTTAGGGTTTATGGATGATGGATTAGGGTTAAGGGTTGAGGCATTAGGGTTGAGTGTTGAGGGATTAGGGTTTAGGGATAGGGTTTAAGGTTTAGGGTTGAGGGATTGTGGTTTAAGGTATAGTGTTGAGGGTTTAGGGATAGGGTTGAGGGTTGATGGATTAGAGTTAAGGGTTGAGGGATTAGGGTTTGACATTGAGGGTTGAGGGTTTAGGGATAGGGTTGAGGGTCGAAGGTATAGGGACTAGGGATAGGGTTGGAGGGTTTAGGTATAAGGGATTAGGGTTTAAGGTATAGTATCAAGCCCATTGAGGGTTTAGGGATGATGGATTAGGGTTGAGGGTTAAGGGATTAGGGTTGACGGTTGAGGGATTAGGGTTTAGGGATAGGGTTTAGGGTTTAGGGTTGAGGGATTAGGGTTTAAGGTAAAGTGTTGAGAGTTTAGGGATAGGGTTGAGGGTTAAGGGATTAGAGTTAAGGGTTGAGGGATTAGGGTTTGACGTTGAGGGTTGAGGGTTTAGGGATAGGGTTGAGGGTCGAAGGTATAGGGATTAGGGATAGGTTTGGAGGGTTTATGTTTAAGGTATTAGGGTTTAACATATAGTATCGAGCCCGTTGAGGGTTTAGGAATAGGGACAATGTTTAGGTTTTAGGGATGATGGATTAGGGTTGAGGGTTAAGGGATTAGGGTTGAGGGTTGAGGGTTGAGGGATGAGGGTTTAAGGTATAGTGTTGAGGGTTTAGGGATAGGGTTGAGGGTTGAGGGATTAGAGTTAAGGGTTGTGGAATTAGGGTTTGACATTGAGGGTTGAGGGTTTAGGGATAGGGTTGAGGGTTGAGGGATTAGAGTTAAGGATTGATGGATTAGGGTTTGACGTTGAGGGTTGAGGGTTTAGGGATAGGGTTAAAATAGAGTGTCGAGGGTATAGGGATTAGGGATAGGGTTGGAGGGTTTAGGGATAAGGGGTTAGGGTTTAAGGTATAGTATCGAGCCCATTGAGGGTTTAGGAATAGGGATAGTGGTTAGGGTCTATGGATGATGGATTAGGATTAAGAGTTGAGGGATTAGGGTTGAGGGTTGAGGGATTAGGGTTTAGGGATAGGGTTTAGGGTTTAGGATTGAGGGATTAGGGTTTAAGGTATAGTGTTGAGGGTTTAGGGATAGGGTTAAGGGTTGAGGGTTTAGAGTTAAGGGTTGAGGGATTAGGGTTTGATGTTGAGGGTTGAGGTTTTAGGGTTGAGGGTTTAGGGATAGGGTTAAGGGTTGAAGGATTAGGTTTAAAGTAGAGTGTCGAGCTTATAGGGATTAGGGATAGGGTTGGAGGGTTTAGGGATAAGGTATTAGGGTTTAAAGTATAGTATCGAGCCAATTGAGGGTTTAGGGATGATGGATTAGGGTTGAGGGTTGAGGGATTAGGGTTTAGGGATAGGATTTAGGGTTTAGGGTTGAGGGATTGGGGTTTAAGGTATAGTGTTGAGGGTTTAGGGATAGAGTTAAGGGTTGAGGGATTAGAGTTAAGGGTTGAGGGATTAGGGTTTGATGTCGAGGGTTGAGGGTTGAGGTTTTAGGGTTGAGGGTTTAGGGATAGGGTTGAGGGTCGAAGGATTAGGGTTAAAGTAGAGTGTCAAGGGTATAGAGATTAGGGATATGGTTAGAGGGTTTAGGGATAAGGGATTAGGGTTTAAGGTTTAGGGATAGGGTTTAGGGATTAGGGTTTAAGGTATATTGTTGAGGGTTTAGGAATAGGGTTTAGGGTTGAGGGATTAGGGATTGATGTTGAGGGTTGAGGGTTGAGGTTTGAGGGTTGAGGGATTAGGGTGAAAGTAGAGTGTCAAGGGTATAGGGATTAGGGATAGGGTGTAGGGTTGAAGGTTTAGGGATTGAGGGTTGAGGCTTTAGGGCTAAGGGTTAAGGGATTAGGTTTTAGTGATAGGGTGTAGGGTTTAGTGATATGGTGTAGTGTTTAGTGATAGGGTGTAGGGTTTAGGGTTGAGGGATTAGGGTTTATGGTTGAGGGAATCAAGTTTAAGGTAAAGTGTTGAGGGTTTCAGGATAGGGTTTAAGGTAAAGTGTTGAGGGTTTAGGGATAGGGTTTATGATTTAAGGTTTAAGGGTTGAGGGTTGAGGCTTTAGGGTTTAGGATTAAGTGAGACCTAGATCGCTAAGGATGGATGGAGAGGTAGACAAGGAGTGACTGAGAGACATAGAGAGGGGAGAGGTAGAGAGGTGAGGGGGAGAGATAAGTAAGATATAGAGAGGTGAGAGATAGAACATGAGCTAATGGAACTAGAGGTGAGATATTGCAAAGGTGTTAGCAAAGGTGAGATAGGCACAAATATTTATGGATCAATCTATAGCAGGACATAACGTGAGCGCGTTATAATGCACTCGCATTTTGTCCTACTATAGAAATGGTAAAAAAGCCTAGACCCTCATGATCCAAGCCCACATGCTCTATTTTCCTATTGATTATGCATGTGTTTCGACAAAAAAGAAGTGTTTTCATGTTGTTGGGAAGTTCATGTGCATATTTTACACATTCTACCACCTTTACATAATCTTTCCACCACCTTTTCTACTTTGACAACTTGAGAAGGAGGAAATAACATAGTTTTCACATCAAATTTGATATATATCTATTCAAGTTTCAATTTTTATAGTGTTGCAATGTTAATTGTGATTCAATTTTAGGAATTTAACATTATAGATTGGTTAATAGTATTGTTGTTACTAATTACATTTGAGTGTTATTCAATTTAACATTGAAAAGGAAGCAAGTGGTGAAAAACTCAAATTGTTGAGGAGTTTGATGCAAGAAGAAAAAACACTACATAATTAGGCACTCTCTTCATTCGAATCTCCATTTTTTAGGTATGTCAAGTCTTTAGATGCATGTTCTTTACATTTTCCTTAATTCTATTTGAATTACTTTATCATGCTTTATCATACATGTTTATATCACTTGTATCCATTATGCATAAAAAAAGACTATGTATACATATCTTGTGTTTATGTAATACACTATATTTTAAATTAGTTCATGGTATGCATAATAAAAGATATCTCAAAGGTCAGCATTAAATAAAATAGACACATTCCCAATCATGAAAGCAGCCTACAATCTCACATGATGCCATGTATATTTTCTACACTTGGGCTCTTTAATAATTATGTGTAATAAACAGACCTTAACATACCATGATGTCAAACTATACAAGAATAAATCCTTACAACATAATAAAAATACAATCCCACTATTATCTTTTCATATTAACAAGTTAAAATACAAATGAATAGGTGCCAAGATCATACAAGTATGCACATGACATGATCATTTGTATACACATGACACAACAATATTTCAAAATTTCCTAATTGTCCTTTGTTAGCACATGATGGTGGTTACCTTGATCGACTATATAACATTCAATACCCTAAATTTAATAAGCTTTCCTCTCAAGCAATCTCCCTATAGAAAGGTACAAAGAGGGTCTTCAATACTTCAAAACCTAACAAGGTTACTAGAGGTCTTCTTACCCCTCAGGAACTTAGATACAACCATTCTAAACCCTTACTCAAGTCTACACTCTTAAATTGATGTCTATTACTTCACAAGCCTCAATAGGTGACTCTCCTTGACCTTATCCTCATCTAGGACTGAAGTGAACTTTGTAGTTTAATGCTTTTTATTGCTGCAATAACATTGTGCAATAATGCTTTGTATGGCTACAATAATTTGCTTTGTATGCTTTGTACCTATTTTGGTTGAGTGACATTTACACTTTTACATGATGAGTGTATGTACATTTACTATGAAGGGTTGAATGACATATATTTTAGTTATTTGTATGGATTCATTTCTTAGGAACTAATATTGGTCTCTTTATCATGCTATAGACAAATTCTCCGTCATGCCGAGGAAATGATCAAGAATTAAACCAACACAGGAAGAGATAGACGCTAAGAATGTAAAGAAAGCAGCAGCTATGAGGGAACTTCGTGAGAAGAGGAAATTGGACACGATAAATGAAGACATGCCAATTGAAGAGGAACCGTAATCATCACAAAGAGATATGGTATTGGTGGCACAAAGAGAACGAATGCAAAAACTTCGTGCTATGAGATATTTGAATACCATAGTTGGAGACACATCCTCTACTGCAATTCAACATGTAGGGACACCATCTACCACATCTCAAGTTGAGAGTACATCAACACTCACATGTGATGAAGGAGGTATGACATCAGTCCCACCTCAACCTCAAGGTATGCCATCTATTCTATCTTCGATCGAAGGTATGCCATCTAACCCATCTCATTTAATTATTGATGAAATTCCTAATGTTGAGATGAATTTACCTAACTTAACACCACCTAGAATTTTGCATAGAAAGCTAAAGTATTTGATTGATATTGATCAGAATATTTTGCAACCAATGGAAGGTAAGATTTCAAAATGCACTTGTAGAAGATATGCTCAAAAGATTTGGAGATTGTTCTTTGAAAAGTTAAATGAGACCGCAAGATGTCAACTATTTGTTGAAATAATGTGAAGTATAAAGTATAGGTCCATCATGAAGATTCTTGGGTTGCGAACATCAGAGGCTTCAAGTGAAAAATCTATTGTCAAGAATCCAATGAGTGCGTATGAGAGTGTGGGTAACACCTCATGCACAAAAGATAGTAATGCAACACGGCATGTGATTACATCGACTATAGTAAGTAGTCAAATGAGGAAAGCTCGTCTCATTAGAAAGATGAGTCAAGCATTGAGAATTAATAGGAAAAATTTATCAAGAGCCATTGGAAGATGCCAAAGAATTGAGGACACTAATGCCAATGAATTATGGGCATTCTCAGGGAGACTATCACGAAAAGATAAACCAATTTGTGAAGCATTGAGATCACTGATTGAAGACTTTTGGAAGAATTACACAAGGGTATCTCCAAATCAAAGGGATGTGGTAAGAAGGAGAATCGATAGTCAGAATTGTGAGGCACATCCAAAGAATTTTTTGGATGAGACTCAAACATAGTTTTTTGGTAAATTTCTAGAGAAGTATCCTCAAATTAAAATTTGTCAAAGATATTTTGAAATGCTAAAACCTTTCTATGTCAAGATAAATTACACATGCACTACTTGTTGTTGTAGATTATATATTGAATTTTCTAACCATTTTGATGTTTATCAGTCTATATGTTTAGATTTGCATACTAATAATGTTTTGCAGGGTTGTGGCATACGTGACCCACCAACATCTTCAAGAGACTTCATATCAAGAATTTTATGTGAAAGAGAGGAAGGTCAAATATTCTACAAAAAATTATGCTTGGATGGCACATGTCATCATTGCGGTGGCTTGTAATGTATGCCAATATGTAAACATATGGAAAGAACACATGCAGTTGGAAATGAACTAGTAGAGCTCTACAAGTATAAAATAGTGGCATACAATACAAAATATGGTAAAGAAGCAAAGAGGTGTGAATTGATTATTGAAAATATTCCAGTGTATTAGTTTATGCCTATATTTTGTGATAGCATAGTGTATGAGTATACAAGACATGCCCATAGAGCTCGATGGTTGGACTTGCAATTCAAGTTATGCAAGGAGACATTTCTTTTTGGTAGAATTGTTTCATTCATTGACATTGTAGAGAACTACAGTCTAAGACATAGCGTGAGGTGCAATCACAATATTGCAACTCCAAACAGGTTTCTATATTTGTGCACATCGCATTCATTCATGTGAATGATAGTACAGAGGATGACACAAAGATCATAAGGGAGTATCATTTCTATATCAGTGATGATCATATGCATTCTACGGAGTCCGTACAAGGTTGCTTTCAGGTGTTCTACAATGATTTGGCTAGAAGAGGCATATCATTTAGTCAGCATATCATATGGTTGGATAACTGTGCGTCACAATTCAAGAACTCACAGAATTTCTATTGGCTAAGCAAGAGGCATAATTTTATAGGTATTCAGCATATGTGGAACTTTTGTGAGGTCGGGCATGGAAAGGAGGAGCATGATGGTGTAGGAGCATGTATCAAAAGAGCCATAGCATGAGAAGAGTTATAGTATAAAGACAATGCAAAGTTGACAGATGCAAAATCGATCGTTGAGTGGTGTAATGCTTCCATGGGTCCAGGTAATAAAGGTAAGTCTTCAGTTCGTAGTTTTTTTGGTTGATAGATGATACTAACATTGCACCATATGAGGACTATTCTACATTGACAGGATCAAGTGAGATGCACTCTTTCAGAAGCTCAATTGCAGGTTCATGGAGTATCCATACGCAAAAGATGTCATGATTTTGTTCTTCCTGTACAATTCAAGCCTGGGATGAGTGCGAGTCAAATGAGTGGGTTGACAAATGGTAGTTAAGTTAACTTAGCTCACTTGACACGTATCGATCCCCGACAGCACTAGAACTAATACAGATGGAATCATCAGTTGACTTTGACAACATATCAGATCTAGTTCAACCAGGTAATATATCTATTTGCACAGTTTTTGAAATTCCTAATGTCATCTTACTTTGTAGTGTTTTTGTAATGTTGACTAATTTCATCTAATTTGCTACACATATCAATGTAGGGCATGTATATGCAGTTATTGCAGATGAAGATAATGAAGAGGGAACATATTATTACTTGTGTCGTTGTGTTGAGGCCAAAAAGAAATTGGAGGCCCCCGTTACAGATGGAGAAAACATCGAATACCCTACAGGCTCAGTGGTTGTTACTGGAACATGGATTAGAAGGTACCCACATAAGAGTGTTAATGTTTGGTTGTTTCAGGACTTTGACATGCATCAGAAGATTCTTCATTACTCGAACCTTGTCATGGTATCCAATTTTCATTTGATACAATATCAGGGTAGACCTTTGAACAAGACCTTGTGGAAGGTGCGTGAGTCTGACCATGAAGCAATACTTGACATAATAGAGAGTAGAGCAAACCTGGATGGTTCATTGGATTAATTTGTAAGTATTCACATTAATTTTGTAAAGTCATGTTACATTGAGTTGTAAGTATGCACATTAATTTGTAAGGTTTGTCTTTTTTATTTGCTATTGTATTTTTACACATATACACATTTTTACATCATCATGTTATGCTTCATGGGATTAGACCTAAGTGATGGATGAAGTTGATCTTGAGAATAATATATAAAATCTAGGTAATGTATAAAATATAGGTGTCTCTAGGTGTCTTGGTTTCTAACTAGATAATAGGTGTCTCTAATTGTGTCTTAGGTATATACGATATGTCAACTAGGTAGATAGAGACTAGAAAAAAGATATTTAATTAATCTAGGTGTCTTAGGTAGATACCATATATCAATGACCTGTCTAGAGACTAGAATAAGGTATAGTTCAGAATGATCTAGGTGTCTTCTATAATTTAATCTAGGTGTCTTAGGCAGGTACTATATGTCAACTAGGTCACCATAATAGGTGTCTTAGGTAGAACTATAATCTAGGTGTCTAGTTGACATAGGTCTAGACTATGATAAGGAATAAAGACTAGGTGTCTTAGGTCTACTATGTCTATAAAATCTAGATACATATTATACAATAGGTGTCTTAGGTGTCCTACGTCTACTAGAATACATGTGTCTTAGGTCTTAGGTGAGGCCACATGAGCTTCCACCTTCACATGGTTGGCCTTGTTAGTATAAAATATTTATATTTCTTGAAGCTAAGGGAATCTCTTTTTCTTAATAGGAAAACTTTATCGACTTCAGTTGCACTAATAGTGCAGGGGCACCTAGGTTGTCATGCCTCCAAGAGGGGTCAAAAAGTGAAATTTTGTTTTGATTTAGTCAATTGTATGTAATAAGGTCTTCTAAGACCATTTCAGATGTTTCTGAGTCAGTTTGAATCATTTGGGGTCAGTTTGAGTCTTTGAGTCTTGTTGCAAAAAAGTGTCAATGTTGTCAAGTTACACAAAGCAAATTTTGCATTTTTGGTGTCCTACTCCTGATGCGACCAGACTAATAGTTCCAACATGTCTGTATGGGTACAATTAGACTAGGCATGGTCCTATTTTTCACCCAAACATGCTGAAACAATCTGAGCTACATTGTACCGATGATATCCCTGAAGAGTCCAAAGTGCAAAAAGACAACAATTTTTGATGAGCTGTTACTCAGAAACCGTGTCACTTAGAAACATTTCATTTGAGTCAGTGTGATCACATAGGGTTCCTCTACAATAACTTCTCTTGGTTTTTTATATCTCTGAGGCATTTTCCCATGGTGAAAGGTTTTCTACTACCCTAAAAATCGTCAGAAGGAGGTAGTGTAAAGTTGCAAAGGGGTGTAACTTTCGTCTTGCTCCTGATGCAACCAAACTAAGTATTCCAACACATCTGAATGGGTACATTTATGTTAGGCATGGTCATGTTTTTCACCCAAACATGTCGAAACAGTTTGAGCTACATTGTATAGATGATATCCCTGAAGAGTCCAAAGTGCAAAAAGGCAGCAATCTTTGATGAGATGTTACTCAAAAACTATGTCACTTAGAAACATTTTATCTGAGGCAACACAATCATGTAGGGTTCCTCTACAATAACCTCTCTCAGTTTTTTATATCTCTAAGGCGTTTTCCCGTGGTGAAAGGTTTTCTGCTCCCCAAAAATCGTCAGAAGGAGGTAGTGTAAAGTTGGAAAGGGGTGTAACTTCCGTCTTGCTCCTGATGCAATCAAACTGACTATTCTAACATGTCTGAATGGGTACATTTACGCTAGGTATGGTCCTTTTTTCACCCAAACATGTCGAAACAGTCCGAGCTACATTGTAGCGACGATATCCCTAAAGAGTCCAAAGTGCAAAAAGGCAGCAATCTTTGACAAGATGTTACTCAAAAACTGTGTCACTTAGAAATATTTCATCTAAGGCAACGTGATCATGTAGGTTTCCTCTACAATAACCTCTCTCAATTTTTTATATCTCTGAGGCATTTTCCCATGGTGAAAGGTTTTCTGCTGCCCCAAAAATCGTCAGAAGGAGGTAGTGTAAAGTTGCAAAGGGGTGTAACTTTCATCCTGCTCCTGATATAACCAAACGGACTATTCCAACACATCCGTATGGGTACATTTACGCTAGGCATGGTCATATTTTTCATCCAAACATGCTGAAACAGTCTGAGCTACATTGTACCGATGATATCCCTGAATAGTCCAAAGTGCAAAAAGGCAGCAATCTTTGACAAGATGTTACTCAAAAATTATGTCACTTAGAAAAATTCTATCTAAGGCAACATGATCATGTAGGGTTCCTCTACAATAATCTCTCTCAGTTTTTTATATCTCTGAGGCGTTTTCCCATGGTGAAAGGTTTTCTGCTGCCCCAATAATCGTCATAAGGAGGTAGTGTAAAGTTGCAAAGGGGTGTAACTTTCATCCTACTCTTGATGCGACCAAACTAACTATTCAAATGCATCTGGATGGGTACATTTATGCTAGGCATGGTCCTATTTTTCACCCAAACATGCTGAAACAGTCTGAGCTACATTGTACTGACAATATCCCTGAATAGTCCAAAATGCAAAAAGGCAGCAATCTTTGACGAGATGTTACTCGTAAACCATGTCACTTAGAAACATTCCATCTGAGGAAATGTGATCATGTAGGGTTCCTCTACAATAACCTCTCTTAGTTTTTGATATCTCTGAGCCTTTTTCCCATGGTGAATGGTTTTTTGCTGCCCCAAAAATCGTCAGAAGGAGGTAGTGTAAAGTTGCAAAGGGGTGTAACTTTCATCCTGCTCCTAATGCAACCGAACTGACTATTCCAACGTGTTTGTATGGGTATGTTTAGGCTAGGTATGGTCCTATTTTTCACCCAAACATGGTAAAATAGTCCGAGCTACATTGTACCGATGATATCCCTGAAGAGACCAAAGTGCAAAAAGGTAGCAATCTTTGACGAGATGTTACTCAAAAATTGTGTCACTTAGAGGCATTCTGTCTAAGGAAATGTGATCATGTAGGGTCCCTCTACAATAACCTCTCTCAGTTTTTGATATCTTTGAGGTGTTTGCCCATGGTGAAAGGTTTTCTGTTGCCCCAAAAATCGTCAGAAGGAGGCAGTGTAAAGTTGCAAAGGGGTGTAACTTATGTTCTTCTTCTCGTGTAGAAAAAATGATAGTTCCAATGCGTCTGGATGGGTAGGTGTAGGCTAGGCATGGTCCTGTTTTGTACCCAAACATGCCGAAACTGTTCGAGCTACATTGTACCGGCAATATCCTTGAAGAGTCCAAAGTGCAAAAAGGTAGAAATCTTTGATGAGCTGTTACTTAGAAACCATGTCAATTAGATACATTCCGTCTAAGGCAACACGATCATGTAGGGTCCGTCTACAATAACCTCTCTTAGTTTTTTATATCTCTGAGGTGTTTACCCATGGTGAAAGGTTTTCTGCTGCCCCAAAATCATCAGAAAGAGGCAGTGTAAAGTTGGAAAGGGGTGTAACTTTTGTTCTTCTCCTCATGTGGCCAAACTGACAATTCCAACGCATCTGGATGGGTATATTTAGGCTAGGCATGGTCCTATTTTGCACCCAAACATGCCGAAACAATCCGAGCTGCAAACACTAACTAGTCTTCAATCTTCAAACACTACAAATACCATGATATCCTACATAAAGCTGTCTTTTAGCCTTTTATAAAGGCATGCCCATAAAATTCAACCGCATAGAGATGACTGTTTGTATTCCAAATTCCTTTTAAATACTAACCTTCCAATCCTTTTTCCTGCACTCATATCAATTAAATATGACCTTCGATTATGATATGGGGCTCAGGCTTATGAGAGTTTACCAAAGAGGCTAGTTGAGTTAGGTTGAAGGGTTGGTGAACTAATGACTTAAAGACCCTTTAGTAGGTCAATTTAAGTGATAGTAACTTGTGATTATAAGTCAATATTAAATTAAGAAAAAAGTGCACTTTACACGTGACATGCAATTGAGGGTTTTAAAGTCTTAAGAAAAGTAGATTCTTTTTAGGGTTTAATGCCCAATATTTAAACCCTAACTATCAATAAGAAAGACTTAAACATACTAACTTTCATCAAAATATATCTAGGACATTTCAGAGACCTCAGGGACATCAGAAGAAAGACATTAGAGTATGACACTTATCATAGGCTTAGGGTTCTAAGACATGAACAACTTCACATTCGAATCAAACTCATGACTCCCCTTGGTAAATATAACTCTCCTTGATGATGACATTGAATTATGATTATGAAAGCTTGTGTCTTCTATGATTTCTTATTGCATGAACAAAACCACATCCACTATGAACATGAACCTTGCATCATATGAACCATGTTTGTCTTGTGCAGCATCAAAATGAATTGAGAGACCTTATCATGAAAACCATATTCACAACATCATGCACCTCATGACCATCACCTACCTTGAATCACTGTATCACCTTATCAACATCATGGCATCAACCTTGACATCAATGACAAACAACCTTGACCCTTTGACTTCAATGACAATCTTGAACCTGGATTGTTGATGACTTATGGAAGCCTATAGCCCCAATGTTATGTTGCATACTAAAATTAGGTAAGACTCAATGTACTCTCATAACCTCACCTTATATGCAAGAGGAATTACATTTAATAACCACAATGGTTAGCAGGTGCTCATAAGCATATTATTTTGACTATCTTATTCAAAACAAAAAACATACTCTTTGCATCCCAATATAGTATAATAACAAGAAATTAAGAAATATTTTCAATTGACCAACTCATAAAGAATATGGATCAACATACTCATTTGAATATTTTCAATTGAGCAACTCATAAAGAATATGAATATTTTCTATTCAACATGATGATTCATTTTTATTCTAAATACAACTTTTATCTTTTAGTTCCAAAATGAGGTTTAGGTGATATTTGAATAACAATAGTTGGCTTATTGGATCAACAAACATCCTATGTAATACAATTGGACTTTAAATATTTGAAGTAACCATCTACAAATATCCATTCAAACGTGGATTTATAATGCAAATATGGACGCCATCAATAAAAAAGATTTGTATTAACCAAATATCCATATAGGCATACATCAATATCTATCGATATCAGTATAACATATATACAAAATAGCCATATAGGCTTACAAGAATGCCATAAAGGCATACAATGTCAACTATATGCAATGCAAAATATATGTCCACAAATGCCATATAGGCATACAACAAAGGAACACAATAAAAAGTCATTCCCCTCTGTCTGGTGAAGAGAATATATTACGAGTAGCCTTTGATCTTCTAGGGGATGGAGATGCGTATGTGGGTGGTCTACTATGAACCTGAGGGTTGCTCCTCCTATTTAGTTGTTTGTGGATCTGTAGTTGTTACAATAAAAAGTATAGACATTACTATATAGAAATTACATGTTATAAAAAATGAAACATTTAACAAAATAATCACTTACCGCTACCATATAATATGTCTCCTCATTTGCCTTAGTAGTAGGATTAGGCTGTGCTGATGTCATGTCCTATAGAAACCATCTAGATAGAAATTAAACTTCAAATCAATAATCTTTTGATTTTTCAAAAATAAACAACTATAACAATGAATGTAAATTGAAATTTACTAATCTACCTCATACCCCCATTAATGGCATGGAGCTATGAATCACAAAGGACACACCATGCTCCATTGCCCTATGAACATCAAGAGGTGTCTCCGTAGCTTGAATCATCTAGAAATGAAACAAAATTATTCAATTACAACAACTATAATAGTGATGCAAGTCATGGCTCCTAACATACACACACGTTCACCTAAACATGGAAGTACACACAATAAAGCACACAAGTCACATACAAAAATCTAGTAAGTACAATTCATTCATTAAACTATTTATTTTATTACATCCGTGACGCTTTGAAGTCCACCACTTGCAAGTGTTGCCATGAAATCTCTAATATTAACCTATTCAACATCCAAAATCAGATATTAGAATACCATTCATAGAATGATGCTATTCACATGTAATATTTGTAATTATTTACTAGTTACATATCCTAATAGTAGATGATGTAGTGTAATATGCAGGTGGAGAACCACTGATAACTGCATCAACGCTCTGACCCTAAAATTTTATTAAAATCATCAAACTAAATTAGTTAATCTTGGATTTCAAAAATGAAATTTAATAAATTAAGTTCAATGAACTTGCTAAGATTTACCTGAGTATCAAGCCTGAAAATCTCACTTAGGAGGGCATCTGTCATCACCATATGCTTAGCTGCAGATGTAGCCTATGCCCCTGCATCATGACTATCCATGGGGTCATAACCACATGCTGACCCGCAAGTCTGAAAAGTATGGGGTGGAACCGTACTTGAACTCTCCCTCAGCCCACACTGTACTATAGGACTAGCATGATGTAAGATGCTCTAGGTCAAGGCACTAATGGACTAAAGTGTCTCGACCTCAACACTCTCCTTCACAACGAAAGGGATAGAAATGTGCTCATGGGCCGGTCTGGTGAGTGCTCGTCTCGCTGGCCGTTGTGGGTTAACACGTGCCTTGTCTATCTTGTGCTAACCCCCTACCTCTACCCTGGAACTCCCGCATATCAAAATAATTTGGCACTTTATTTTTGATAAACTCGCAGTAGAGTTTCCTCAAAAACTATTGCAGGACCTCATTATTGTTGCATGGAGGATGGTCAAAAACCATCCACCACCTTTGCACAAAATTGTCCCTTATCGCTTGGTTGTTACACCAATGGATAGGGAACCTCTTGCATGTAAGGGGTAGAGATTCATTTGTTCATGGGTCTGTGAAAATAGAACACAAGTCCAGTTTTGTAATTTGTTCATTTTTAACTTCTTCATATGACAACTTGTCTACATAATACTCTCTAAATTCTCTCTTCTTTTCTGTCCAACTAGTGATTTGCTTGCTAATTAAATCTACATTTGATAACATACATTCAAGGGATTGAGCAAGCATGGATCTATGCAAGGTTGAAGTTGTAGGTTCTTTCAACCTTGCAATTATGTCCTCAATTTGTTTCTTATTGTTTTCAATTTACCCCATTATATTTTCTTGTGCTCTAGGGGCATATTCAGGAATAAATGGAGGTGTTTGTGATTGGGGTTCTTCTTTAGCAAGTATTTATTGTTCAGGTGATGGAGGATTTTATGGATTTTTAGGAGGAGGAGGTGCATTATCAACTCCTATAAATTTAATAAATTTACATCAAAAACTATTTTAACCTACCTATTTAGCAACAAATTCACACAAGAAAGCAAATAAAACTTACTTCTTCGATTTCCCCGATGTCGTGGCGGCATTTTGATTATGAATTGGTGAGAAATAGCTGATGATTGGATCTTAGATAACGTGAGCGCACTCTTTTCTCTTTTCAAGCTATGAGTTTCTTGCAATTTGTTGTGAAATAATGAAATGAAACGTTGCTTTTTTATATATATAACATCACATAATGCGCTCATGTTATAATGCGAGCACGTTATGGCTTGGTGTAGGCTTAGCAACACCAAGCCATAACGTGCTCACGCTATGTCTAATTTTATTTTTTTTTAAGTTGGTCACTTTTTGGCTCCCCAACTTTTTGCACCCACCCTCCTCTATAACCACTCAAAACTTCAATTAGGTTGGCACCAGAAAGACCTTTAGATGAAATATGTAATTCTCCATGAGTCGGCATCAAACATATTCAATATGAAAAGAAAATGGGTTGTAGATCACCACACATCACAATGAGATTAAAAAAATATCACAACACATCCTTCAATGCCAAAACAACTAATCAGAATCCATTGCATATGAAGGAAACCAAGTTGTCAACTCAACCAACACTACCACTGCTAACTGTCCATCTTCACACCATCGGGTTGAGACCAAAAACAATATGTGGACCAAGATTTCAACCATGTATCTTCTCAACTCTATCCATACAAAATTCTCTTGGAGTATCTAATAAATGCATGCATCCGCAAAACAAGAATCATGTTGAACTGATGAAAACAGGGCATTCTGGACTGACTGTGACACATTAAAACTTAGGATATTGCATTACAGACCACAAAGTTAACTAAAATACTCATCAATGAACTTGTCTGATGTTATGAACATATTCTTAGATCCACACAATCATATCTATCATTTTCAGAGAAATGCGGAGACATTTGACTCAGCTGCACTATGATTAGCATTTATGTATACACATAACTTAAGATGACTTGAACACCTTGTGCAGTACCAGAAGTAAAAGAAACTTGCATGCGGTTCAAACTTAAGTTACTATGATGCATGTGGAGTCTTTACAGACACTCATATATTTGATCTATACCTTCTACATCTTCCACAAGTACTAAAACATGTGTTATATAGAGTACTTCTGCTTTTGGAACTATTTGTGTTGCTTCTGTCACTTGAAATATGACCTTGCGGACGATAAGAGCACTTGATAGTGTAAGGTAGTGTGCATTACATGTCTCCAAACATATTTACAAAACCACATGGGCACAACTTCTCTTTCGAAGGAATGTAGAGCATTCCAACAGGTCTCCACCATTGCTTTATACTGTCAAATCACAGTCTGGAACACTACCACATATAACTTTCCTTGTTGAATGTGTAATGAGTTGAAATCTTGGATAATGCATGTTCATATGTCAATCAACATATCTTCTGAACCGTAAAACTAAATATTGCATTGCAAAGGAATGCAGACCAAAATGTTGTAGCTCTACCTTACGATATACACTGTGAAGGCCTTAACAAAACTTCTGTAACTTTTCTCTAAGTGCGGTACTCCAAATTGATAGGATATCATTGTAGATGTATAGAAAACATGTTAGAATAGGTTTGCACACCTCTACAATGCATTTAGACATCAAGAAGATTACCATTCTTATACTTGGATAGTTTTTCTCCATCTGCTAGGTCTTCTAGACTGACCTCCCTTAAGCAAGTTGATCCTGTCTTTAACTTAGTCAGACCGTCTCTCTCAAATATTCCATTGTCCATCAGCTTCAACCATCTCTGACCTCAAGTTGACACATATCTAGAGTTGACATTAATGACAGTACATATTGCTAAGTGAATCTTCGCTCTTAAGCTCCTTTACTTGCCCTCTTTTTTCTCCTTCTTCTATACCCAAGGATTTCCATCCTCTTGAATCAAGACTAATTTTGGAAGGCTTTCCTTTATGAAAGTTTATTCTTTATTTTTTTAAATGTATTGAAGAATTCCCTTTGTAGTCCTCATTTGAATTAGGGTATCCTTCATTTTCATTCTTCTTCATGTTCTTCCATTCTATTATAATTAACACAAATATTCCTCACATTTAGCACTCTATTTGGATTTTCATTTCCTTTGTTTTCCACAACCATTTAGTACAACTCACATATATTTTATTTTCTAACCGTAGTAACAAATCTAAGTGCACACACCTTTTACCATTGACTACCATTAAGTTGAAAGGATAAAATTGGGGGTTTGACCACTTTGTCAAGCTCCCAAGAATTCTTAATAATTTTTCCAACTCATGGAATTTTGCACTTCAATAAGAGACTGCACTTTGAAAATCGGGTGATTTACTCTTACTTTTCTCTTTTCTTTTATTTTCTATTGGTCATTTGCAAAGAGACTCCTACATATTTCTATTCACCATATATTTTAATTTTTAGTAGATAATTGTTCACAATTATTCGTACTATCCTTTTTATGTTCTTTGTGTAGGACAAAAGTATGATCATACTAACATCATTGTGAGTGCACTAGCATCCTAGCACTAGAATCTATCCTTGCTCCTCCTAATGAATGATTGAATCAATTTAGATATCATACAATTCTCTTCTCAATCTATCCATCTAGTTTCCATATCTAATACCTATTTTTCCAATTTCTTTGAACACTCTTAGTCTAGAGCTCTTGTATTATTTCATTTTCTAGCTAATCTTATTTAAATTAGGAATCTAGTTTTAAGTAGGATATTTTAGTATCTTAAGTAATTGAAAAATAACTTAAATTTAGTTGGTAAAAAAAATTGTGCTTACTTTATTTTTGCTAGTCTTGGGTGATATTCACCTCCAGAGAGTCCTTGTAGGAAGAGTTAATCTATAGTCTTCATTGTGGTAGAATGTGGTGAAATGTAGTGAGTTTTCAAGTATTGCGATATAACAAACATAGTGATTTACATACGTTGATGATATTGCAAGTCTTGCAATAAATCATATATTGTGGTTCACATCTAGTGGTGCTATGATAGTAACCACAAGTCATCTAGATGATAAACTCACAACTGCATATGAGTTTAGTGTTTTCTAGATAATGATCATTGATGCAAGATAAATTACCACAAAATTGGTGAACATACAACATTATCGAAGAGTTGGATAATATCCTAGAAGATGACATAAGGTGCCACAAGCAATCAAGAGTGAAATTATGTTTATATGTTCTACCAAAAGAAAGATGTAGATAGCGATGGCTATACTAGAAACATATTGATACTAACAATGTAAAAGTTGTAACTATTGATTCATATTGTGCAATGGAAATAAATTTTATGAGGTGATTATCTATGTGGAGACAACATACTTGGTGATAAGTGTGGGATGCTAACATCATGTATGTCTAGAATATGGTTACATAATTCTTAGTATTCCACAAGCTAGTTAGATAGTTGGACAATTTTTTTTCCCATGAATCTCTCTCTCTCTCTCTCTCTCTCTCTCTCTCTCTCTCTCTCTCTCTCTCTCTCTCTCTCTCTCTCTCTCTCTCTCTCTCTCTCTCTTTCTCTCTCTGTGTGTGTGTGTGTGTGTGTGATGTAGAAAAAGGAGGGTTGATATAGTTGATTTGATGGTTTAGCTAGATCCTCCTTTCACACATTACATTCAAGAACTTTTAACCGAGTTGAATCACAACTTCTACAAGAGGATTCATCTATAGGTTGGATGTCACTTGTAATGATAGGGAAATTTGGAATTGATTAATTAATGTGCTAATTTAGTTCAATTATGATCAAAACCCTAATTATGCAAAATCGTAAATAAATGGATGAAACCTGGAAAATGTTCACACACAAGTAAACTAAATATTGATTAAATACATTCCAAATTTTGAGTTCCAGAGTATGGAAAAGTTGGGGGCTAAAGAGAAAGCACCCAAGCCCAAGGTACAGATTTTTTTGAGGACTTTAGGACCTTTTCCATCACTGTCTGTAACCACTTCAGAGATTCTCCATGACACAAACTGAGGGGCAAAAGAGTCAGTGCCCTTGCCCTAGTCGAGCTATTTTCTACCTTCTGTTTCCAGATCTTGATTCCTTATTCTTTGCAACTCCACTCCATAAGATTCGATACCTGTCACCTGCAATCACAAGGAGAGGGGTTGGGGGTTATGTTGTTTAGGAGCTTGCCTCAGTCAATCCCCAAAATGGCATTTAAGCCTTCCAACATCGTTGTTAGATAGAGAGTGTGTATCCTTGCAAAACAAAGGCAAAAACAAATTGATAAATGATTGATTGAACACAAATAGATACCACCTCAAAGGTGTAGCTCTCACAGAGAAGAAACTCTTTCATGCCATGAGAAGATGAAGCCAAATCTACGATAACAAACACAACAACAATACTCTGCTCTGCAACATAATGAATGCCTTGAATACTCTAAAATCATAAGTTCACCAAAATATCATAATCATCTTCTAGTTTATAAATGAAACCATAAACATGCTTATATATGCATTCCTACTACAAATTTCATAATTCAAACTTAAGATGTCGACAAGGAACACCTTTAATGGTAACTTTATCGACATTCAAATTTGGGATCCCGCCAAAATAGGGTAGGGCAAGGTCGCGAGTGCCCTTGTCTTGGGACCTATTTTGGGATAAGGTTAAGCTCAAGAATGTCCCTCAAGTCCCATTTGACATGGGTTTCAAGCCATTTTGTCTCGGGATTCAATTCTAACATGCAAGACCAAAAACAAGGGACCCATGAGCTAGACTTAGGAGGTAAAAGTCCTGCAGGACATTTTACAATAGAACAATATATATAGAGCTCTCTCTCTATGTGTGTGTGTGTGTATATATATATCTCTGTGTGTGTGTGTATTTAGAGCGCTCTCTCTCTCTCTCTCTCTATATATATATATATAGAGAGAGAGAGAGAGATGTTCATGGGAAAACAAACCATCCAACTATATAACCAACTTGTGGAATACCAAGAATTATGTAATCATATTCTGAATACACACACATATGTGTGCACACACAAATACCATTTTTTGTGAATACACCAAGGTTACTTGGGGTTATGAACTCATTGCATAGATATTGAAGACATTGTCTACATTGTTGATGTGTAAACACTTGAGAGATTGCAAAAGAAGGGTATGTTTGTTGGATTTAAGGCATACAACTAAGAGGGGGGGGGTGAATCAGTTGTATAAAACTTCTTGTTCTTTCAAACACTTGATTCTTCGTTGTTAGTTAGCAGCATATCAATTAATCATCCATGAAAGCATAATACATAAACACAAGAGCAGATAAACATCAACACATTGAACACCAAGATTTTGACGTGGAAAACCTGGTTAAGGGAAAAACCACGAGGTGATTAACCCAAGAATTATTCTCTGTTAGAAGAATAAAGAAGAATGAATGGCACATGCCAATTAGGGCTCACTGCCCGAGCACACTGCTCACAAAGAGGCCCACTGCCTACAAGGAGACACACTGTCTACAAAGTGATAAAAATCACAATCTTGAACTGGAGAATGACATCTCTACTATGTCCAGATCAGTTCCATTTAAGCCCAAAACCTCTGCTCTGTCTTTCGCACCTCTCTTCGCTATCCCACTCTCATCCACTCCATACACCCTCAAAATGAACTCACAAACCTTTATTTATACAAGACATCGACTTAGGAACAATCATCTAAGTCAGCAATCAACCATAAGAATATCCGCAAGATGAATAACACATCCGGTCGGCCACCACAAGAACATTCACAGGATGATCAACTCATCCGGTCGGCTAGTCTGAACAAGAACTTCATCCGGAAGAATATCTTCAATTCCAAGCTCTACTACCAATGCGGATCAACAACACAACCTCAACACGATCCAAAAACCTTCACAAGCCTGCCTGAATGACTGGATACATCCGCACTTCCTTTACTTACTGGAATCTCTTGTCTTCCTCATCTGGAACTTCAAGAACACAGTTTGTCGCCACTGTCATAATATAAAAGGTACTTCCGGACCTCCAAATCATACACAAATCAGGATGACACATCACAAGGACATCCCAAACACTCCTTCCAATCCGTAGATTAGGATAATACAATTACGGACTTCACCGGACCTTTTTGTGATCTTCTGTCACCTCTGAATACTTGCCGGAACCGGTTCTACACCGACAGCCACAACTCCTTCAGATCTTCATGCGGACCTCTAAAATCTTAACTAAAGCATCTCAAGACTCGTATCTACAAACCCTTTAATCCGCATCCTCCGGTTCTCAACCTATATAATACATTTGCCTTCTTCTCATCACTGTTCTTCACTGTTCCTGACTGAGGCTAATTTTCTCAATATCCTCAGCACACAGCTCATCAAATCCTTCTTGTCAATGCAATATGAGTATGTTGACATCAATGACAACACTGGTTTACCTCATACTTGCAACAATCTCCCCCTTTGTCATTGATGGCAACATATGATGTGAAAAACCATCAAGACAAGAACTTCTCCTTTCTGTCACAGCTCCCCCTATCAACAACAACTTTTCACATGTCTTCTCTTCTTTTACTGCTCCCCCTTTGGTCATCAACCATTTGTTTTTCACATGTCTTCTCTCCCCCTTTGACATCAATGGCAAAGGGCTCATACTTGCAATTCTCATACATCAGAATCATACCAGCTGCTCCCCCTTAGTTGCAGCTCCTCATCATCAATCCGGATCACAAGATATGACTGTGATATCCACCGGACTGATGCACATCAGTGCATCCTAGTTCATCACCAGAGGGGCCATGACCCCTAACTTCTCCTGGAGATATTCAAAAGAGTCCTTGGGAAGAGGTTTAGTAAAGATATCTGCAATCTGATCCTTGGAGGGAACATACTCCAATCTGACTTCTTCCTTGTTCACTTGTTCTCTCAAGAAGTGAAACTTGATAGATATGTGCTTAGTCTTAGAATGCAATACCGGATTCTTAGAAATATTAATTGCACTTGAATTATTACAGAAAATTGTGATAGGCTCCTCATATTCAACTTTAATGTCTCTTAGCATCTGCTTCATCCATAAGATTTGAG
This sequence comes from Cunninghamia lanceolata, assembly GCA_027924645.1. NCBI lineage: Eukaryota > Viridiplantae > Streptophyta > Pinopsida > Cupressales > Cupressaceae > Cunninghamia > Cunninghamia lanceolata. Next base: position 536,350 of record BSBN01001914.1, on the reverse strand, counting down.
TGCAACTACCTACTGCTGCAATGTATTCTGCTTCAGTTGTAGATAGAGATATTGCATCTTGTTTCTTGCTTAACCAAGAAACCAATCTCTTCCCCAAAAAGAATGCTCCACCACTAGTGCTCTTCCGGTCATCCACATCTCCTACCCAATCTGCATCTGTGTAAGCATGAAGACAGAAATCCGGATCTCTAGGGTACCATAGACCATACTCAACTGTTCCTTTCAAGTACCTAAAAATTCCTTTTGATTGCCATAACATGAGATTCTCTAGGATCAGCCTAGAATCTTGCCACAAGACCAACAGCCTGCATTATATCTGGTCTAGTTTGAGTGAGATACAACAATCCACCAATCATTGATCTATACTTTGTCTAATCTGCCTTTGGAGAATCATCATCTTTGCTTAACTTACATCCGGTTGCCATAGGAGTGTTCATTGGCTTTGAGTCTTCCATACCAAATTTCCTTAACAATTCTTTCACATATTTGGTCTGAGAAATGAAGATCCCTTCTTTTGTTTGAGTAATTTGCAGACCCAAGAAAAAATTCATTTCACCAAGCATAGACATTTCAAACTCACTTTTCATCTGATTTGCAAAAGTTTTGCACATACTATCTCTTCCTCCAAAAATGATATCATCCACAAACACTTCAACAATCAAAATGTTTTCATGATCAATTTTGAAATATAAGTTACTGTCAGCAGTACCTTTGTTGAATCCAATCTACACAAGATGCTTATCCAACCTTTCATACCATGCTCTTGGGGCTTGCTTCAATCCATACAAAGCTTTCTTCAACTTGCAGACCATATCATTATTATCAGACAATTGAAATCCATCCGGTTGTTCAATGTAGACTTCTTCTTCCAGATCACCATTTAGGAAGGCAGACTTGACATCCATCTGATATACCTTGAAGTCTTTGAAGGCAGCAAATGCAAGAAGTAATCTGACTGCTTCAATTCTTGCCACCGGAGCAAAAGTCTCTTCAAAGTCAATTCCTTCTATTTGAGAGTACCCTTTGCAGACCAATCTAGCTTTGTTTCTGATTACTTCACCAGCTTCATTTAGTTTGTTCCGGAAGACCCACTTGGTTCCAATTACATTCCTGTCTCTAGGTCTGGGAACAAGATCCCAAGTATGATTTTTCTCAATTTGCATCAATTCATCTTCCATTGCTTTGGTCCAGTTTTCATCATTGCAGGCTTCATTTATTGTTTTAGGTTCAATCTTTGAAATCAGACAACATTCATCCTGATTTTGAGCAACATTCCTTCTAGTTTGTACACCTTTGCTTCTGTCACCTATGATCTGATCTTCAGAGTGGTTCAGTCTTACATACCTTGGAATTTTGGGAGTATCCTGCACTGCTGCTTCTTGATCAGGCTCATTCAAACCTATCTCTTCTTCCTGATTTACCGGATCAGGCTGACTCTGTCTCACCGGAGAGGATTGAGTTCCTTGAACACTGTCTTGGTCATCTTCATCAAACTCATAAAATCTTGAAGGCTTCTTAATTCCTTCATCAACTTTCACATTGGTGCTTTCTATCATCTTCCTCAATCTCTTATTGTAACACCGATATGCTTTGCTTTGAGTGGAGTAACCCAAGAAAATTCCTTCATCACTTCTAGCATCAAACTTTCCTAGATCTTCATCTCTTTTAATATAACACTTGCTACCAAATACTCTGAAATATTTCACAGTAGGAGTGATGCCAAACCAGAGTTCATAGGGGGTCTTACCAGTGTTGTTTCTGATTTGAACTCGATTGAGAGTGTAGACTGCAGTGCTGATAGCTTCTTTCCAAAACATTTGAGGAACATTTGCTTCCAACATCATTGTCCTGGCAGCTTCCTGGATGGTCCGGTTCTTTCTCTCAACTACTCCATTCTGCTGTGGAGTCCTAGGAGCAGACAACTGTCTCCTTATACCCTACTTCTCACAAAAGTCAATGAACTCACCAGATGTAAATTCACCACCTCTATCAGACCTTAGACACTTTAGTTTCAATCCGGTTTGATTCTCTACCATAGCTTTGAAGATTTTGAACTTCTCAAATGCTTCTGATTTTTCTTTTAGAAAGGTAACCCACATCATCCGGCAATGATCATCAATTAACAACATGAAATATCTATCACCTTGCAGACTCTTGATTCTTGTCGGACCACAGAGATCAGTATGTACTAATTCCAACAATCCGGTAGAAGACTGATCTTGGCTTTTGAAAGAGACTCTGCTTTGTTTACCTAGCTGACATTCTTTGCACAAACTATTTGTAGGTTTCATCAATTTTGGAAGATCTCTTATAGCCTGAGTATTGCTTATCTTGATGATGTTATCAAAATTTACATGACACATTCTTCTATGCCATAACCAACTCTGATCAATTTGAACAAACAAACAACTTTTATTTGAACCAACCAGATGAAAGATATTACCTTTTGTCTGAGTACCGGATGCAATTTCAGTTCCGGAGCTTGTAAAGATTCTGCATTTTCCATTCTTGAACTGGAGATCATAGCCTTTGTCCACTAACTGACCAACACTGAGAAGATTGTGCTTCAATCCTTCAACATATAGTATGTTAGCTGTTTTGCTCTTTCCATCAAAGGAAATAGTTCCCCTGCCTCTGATTCTGCCAGCAGAATTGTCACCAAACTTTACCATTCCTCCTTCATACCTTTCCAAATTCAAGAACTTATTCTTGTCACCAGTCATATGGTGAGAACATCCACTATCAATAACCCAATCATCCTTTTCTTCCACTTGAGCAGCCAAAGCTTTTTCAACAACTTTGTGATTGACAGATTCAGAGAGTATTGAATCTTCTTCCTTGATGGCAATAAACACCCACTCATTTCCGGATTTGCTTCCTAGTTCTGATTCATCATCTGTTACTCCTTCAATGTCATCTTCTTCATGAACATAATAGCAATTCTTTTGAAACCTTTGTCTGTTAGTATTAGACCTTGCAGATCTTTCCGGACATCTTGAAGCAAAATGACCAATCTTATTGCAGTTGAAACACTTAAAGGGTAGTTTTCCTTCATACTTACCAGATCCTCTTGGCAGTCTCTTTGCAATGAGGGCTTCAAGTTGAGCTATTTCTGCTTCTTCTTCTTCCATGTCTCTTCTTGCTTGATCATACCATGACATTTTCCTTGATGAGTTTTCTCCCGGATCAAGTCTCTGTTTGCCTTTCACATAGGCACTGGCTTTGAAAGTAGATTCAGTCTTGGGAGGATCATCTCCAAACTCGGTCATTTCAAATGCAGCTAGTTTGCCAGCCAGTTGTTCTCTTGTGACAGTTGTGTGGGCTCTGAATTCATCAATGGCAGCAACCTTAATTTTGTAGGCAGCAGGAAGGGATCTTAGGATTTTGCAGACAATCTCATTTTCATCTAGAGTTCCACCAGCAATTCTAATTCCACATACCAGCTCATTCACTCTTGGCATAAAGGTAGTGATGTTTTCATCATCTCTCATCTTCAATCTTTCAAATTTCCCTTTCAGACTTTGCAACCTTGCACTTTTGACAAACTCATCTCCTTCATACAGAAGTTCCAGTTTAGTCAGGATCTCATATGCAGTTGGTAGGTCAATAACATTTGAGAGATCTGAATCATTCAATGCGCTTAGTAGGGCTTCCTTGGTCCGTAGATTATTTTCAGCATCTGTGATTTCATTCAGAGTTGTCAGACCACCTTGTGGAGGTACATATGGTTTTGAGACCATAGCCAAGTATGCTTTTCCCATACATTCCAAGTGACACTTCATGCAACCTTTCCAGAGAGTGAAGTTGGTTCCATCAAACTTCGGACTATCCTTCTTGTATGATGACATCCTGGATCTCCTCAAGCGGTTAAGCTCCTTTCAGAGGAACTTGGCTCTGATACCAATTGTTGGATTTAAGGCATATAACTGAGAGGGGGGGCGGTGAATCAGTTGTATAAAACTTCTTGTTCTTTCAAACACTTGATTCTTCGTTGTTAGTTAGCAGCATATCAATTAATCATCCATGAAAGCATAATACATAAACACAAGAGCAGATAAACATCAACACATTGAACACCAAGATTTTGACGTGGAAAACCCGATTAAGGGAAAAACCATGGGGTGATTAACCCAAGAATTATTCTCTGTTAGAAGAATAAAGAAGAATGAATGGCACATGTCAATTAGGGCTCACTGCCCGAGCACACTGCTCACAAAGAGGCCCACTGCCTACAAGGAGACACACTGTCTACAAAGTGATAAAAATCACAATCTTGAACTGGAGAATGACATCTCTACTATGTCCGGATCAGTTCCATTTAAGCCCAAAACCTCTGCTCTGTCTTTCACACCTCTCTTCGCTATCCCACTCTCATCCACTCCATACACCCTCGAAATGAACTCACAAACCTTTATTTATACAAGACATCGACTTAGGAACAATCATCTAAGTCGGCAATCAACCATAAGAATATCCGCAAGATGAATAACACATCCGGTCGGCCACCACAAGAACATTCACAGGATGATCAACTCATCCGGTCGGCTAGTCTGAACAAGAACTTCATCCGGAAGAATATCTTCAATTCCAGGCTCTACTACCAATGTGGATCAACAACACAACCTCAACACGATCCAAAAACCTTCACAAGCCTGCCTGAATGACCGGATACATCCGCAATTCCTTTACTTACTAGAATCTCTTGTCTTCCTCATCCAGAACTTCAAGAACACAGTCTGTCGCCACTGTCATAATGTAAAAGGTACTTCCGGACCTCCAAATCATACACAAATCAGGATGACACATCACAAGGACATCCCAAACACTCCTTCCAATCCGCAGATTAGGATAATACAATTTCGGACCTCACCGGACCTTTTTGTGATCCTCTGTCACCTCTGAATACTTGCCGGAACCGGTTCTACACCGACAGCCACAACTCCTTCAGATCTTCATGCGGACCTCTAAAATCTTAACTGAAGCATCTCAAGACTCATATCTACAAACCATTTAATTCGCATCCTCCGGTTCTCAACCTATACAATACATTTGCCTTCTTCTCATCACTGTTCTTCACTGTTCCTGACTGAGGCTAATTTTCTCAATATCCTCAGCACACAGCTCATCAAATCCTTCTTGTCAATGCAATATGAGTATGTTGACATCAATGACAACACTGGTTTACCTCATACTTGCAACAATGTTGTAGATTGAAACTCTATAAAGGTTTTCCTAAGACCATGTTGTATTGAATTGGTGTTGATTCTAAATTTAATATAATTATGAATATCTTTTGGTGGTGGGTTTTCTCTTGTAGTTCTTTCCCACATAAAAATCTCCGTGTCTTGTGTAATCTCATGACTACATACCTATTGTTGTAAAGTAGAGTATGGAACAATGCCCTAAATTTGTAGAGGATTTGGAGGACATAAGGAAGGTTCCCAATGCTAGTGTAGTAGGAAGTCTCATGTATGTGATAGTCTACACAAGATCAAACATTACAAAAGTAGTAGGAGTTCTAAGTAAGTGGTGTAGCCAGGTAAAGAACATTACACACATGTAAAAAGGGTGTTCATGTACTTGAAGGGAACTTTATATTATTTCTTAGTTTATCATGGTACTAATGATATGCGAAGAGTGTTGAGTGTATAGGGATTTGTTGATTCAAATTGGGCTAGAAATATTGACAATCAGAGGTCTACAATTGGATATCATGTGTTGATTATGTTTGGAGGATCAACGAATTAGATGAGCAAGAGATAGTAGATGGTCATCAAGTCAACTACTAAAGTAGAATATATGGATACAATGCCTACTTCTAAACAAGTTGTGTGGTTGAAGAGGTAAAGTAACATTACTCTATGGTGCTCCTGTATTCCATGTGTTTTCCATATGTTTTATGTGTCTTCCTTGTGTGTCTTGCATGTCTTGCATGTTTTTCCATATTCTAAAGGCATATAGTGATGAGATTCCTCCATGCTGTGTGTTTTACATGCTTTTGCATGGTCTAAAGGCATGTAGCAATGAGTTGCCTCCACATTGTGTGTTTTACATGTTTTTTCATGGCCTAAAGGCATGTAGTGATGAGCTCCCTCCATGCTATATGTTTAGTGTTATAATTATTTATATAATTGTTTAAATCATGTTTTTTCTATGTCTTGCATGATTGTATTCCTATGTTCTCTGTGTATTGTGTGCTTCACTATCTTCTCCATGTATTCCATGCTTCCTTACTATATTCATCATGGCTTTCATCACTGTCAAGTGTTTTCTTATGCTTACCTGAGCTTGGGGACTAGAAATAGTCCTTCAAACTTAGGGTATGTCTTCGTTCTTGTGTTTGATGTGTTTGATATGCTTCAAATGTACTTTAATGCATGTACTAAATCATAAGATTGTACACACATTAAAGTGGGGGATAAATCTTATGGAGTAAAAATTGGACACATGCCTTTTTACCTCATAGTTTAGCTCTTAGGTCCCCATGATTACATTATACATGCAAAATATTCATCCCAATGCAAAATCCCCTGAAATGCATGTCAATTGGGAACTAGGGGCTCATTTTATACCTTAAAAGGTACCTTGAGACTTGGGTGCCCGTGCCCAAGTCCTCCCAGATTGCTCAGGGCTAATTTCGAAGCATGTTAGCATATGACCTTTAAATGGGTCTCTCCTTGTCATCTCTTTCAATTAATTTTATGAATGTTAGTGGGAAAGCATATATAAGTGTGTTTTTGAATTAATTTGTAACCTAGATGGATATTGCAAACTTATGATCTTGGAGAAAAGAGCATTCAAAGTATTCATTGTGTTATTGTTGTAGATTTGTGTTTGTATTGTGTATGTTGTTACAGATTTGGAATCATCATCCATCTCCTTATGAGTTGAAGGATCTTCATTCTTCTAAGGGCTTCACCTTCGAGGTGATATCATTGTCATTTGGATCATTCTATCATCATTGATTTGTTTAGCCTCTACCCTACTAGGGCATGCACTCTCTATCATACAATGGTGTTGGGAAGCTTGAATGCTATCCCAAGATTTGACTGAGGCAAGTCCCTAAACATCATAACCCCCAAACCCCTTTTTATTATTGTGTGTAGGTTATAGGTACGAAATCTGAAGAAGTGAAGGTACAAGAAGGTTGTGTAAGGGAAAGGATTTCGGGATCTAAAATCATTTTTAGAATATTCTACTGTAGAAGACTTGGGCATCTTCCCCATAGTCCTCCTACTCAAATAGGTATTGAATTTGGCATCAGGACACTCTCTACAACATTTCTCCAATTTCAAGTTTATGAAGATTTCATCTTTTTGGACTTGGGCAGTCATCCCGTAGTCCTCTAACTTTCTAGCTTCCAAGACACAAGTTATGATATATCTCTGATAACTCTTGTGAAATTTGTTTTTGAATATCTACTCTACATCTCCTATTATGATCAGATCTTTAAAAATCTAGGGTTTTGTGCATTAGTTGACCTAGTGTTTGATAAAAGACTTGATTCAAGCCGATCTTTCCATAGAAAACAATAGCACAACATTTATAATTGAGTCCACCTCCCTTTGGTTGTGATTTGGCTTGGTCTTGTCCTTGAATGTTATTATGGAAGAGGGTTTGATTTAGCATGCATGTTAGTCTTCATCATTCATATTTTCCCCTTTAACAAATATGATATTGAGACAAGACATTGTTGTCCTAAAATGCTTGTCACTGCTATAAAATTAAGAGGTATTTCAAGAGGTTAGGGAGACTGATGTTGTAAACTATACTTACTATTTGCTTCTATGGTATGGACAACCATGAAAGAATAAAGGATAAACTAATTTTGACATATGTTGTAGTTGCAATTGTCCTAGGAGACATGTATGCAAAGTGTGGAGGCATAGACAAGGCACATGAACTATTTGACATGATGCCTCATAGAAATGTTGTCTCATGGAATGTAATGATTGCAAGATATGCACAAAATGGATTTTTTCAAAAAGGCTTTAGAAACTTTCAAGAAAATGTAATTGGCGAGTGTAAAGCCAACCCAATTCCACAACCTTAGCCAGAATCCTCCTTGTCTATGCCCATATGGGATCTTTGGAACAAATAATGGACATCTATCAAAGCATAAAGGATATGGGAATTTCGTCAAATGTTGTGGTTGTAACTACCCTATGAGACATACATATGCAAAGTGATGAAGTATAGACAAGGTAGGTGAACTATTTAACATGATGCCTCAAAGAAATGATTACAAGATATGCACAAAATGATTTTTTTGATAAGGCTTTAGAAAATTTCAAGAAAATGCAATTGGTGGGTGTAAAGCCAAATTACACAACCTTAGCCAACATCCTCCTTGTCTATATGCCCAAATGGGATCTTCAGAATAGGGTATGGACATCCATCAAAGCATAAAGGATATGGGAATTTTGACATATGTTGTAGTTGCAACTACCCTAGGAGACATGTATGCAAAGTGTGGAAGCATAGACAAGGCACATGAACTATTTGACATGATGCCTCAAATAAATGTCATCTCATGGAATGCAATGATTGCAAGATATGCACAAAATGGGTTTTTCAAAAAGCCTTTAGAAACTTTCAAGCAAACGCAATTGGCACATGTAAAACAAGATTCCACGCCTTATCCAACATCCTCCTTCCCTATGCCAAAATGGGATCTTCAGAACAGGGTGTGGACAACCATCAAAGCATAAAGGATATAGGAATTTTGTCACATGTTGTATTTGCAGCTACCCTTGTAGACATGTATACAAAGTATGGAAGCATAGACAAGGTGCGTGAATTGTTTGACATGATGCCTCAAACAAATGCATAGTCTCATGGAATGCAATGATTGCAAGATATGCACAAAATGGATTATTTAAAAACAATTTATAAACATTCAAGCAAATGCAATTGGCATGTGTAAAACCAAATTCCCGTAATGATAATTAATCATCATATTAAATATTTAATATAAATTATCATATACATAATGTCATGAACATAACATCTAGTCTATATATAAAGTCGTCTAAACAAAGCCATACAGGCATATACAAAAATATACATTGGTGACATACAAAAGTATGTATACAAAGCCATCTAGGCACTTTGAGATATCTTAAGCCTGACATGAAGGATTCTTTGAGATAGAAGATGATATATAATCATTTCTTAGATGTGTTAGGAAGTCATTTAATTCACATCTAGAAGTAGAATAGGAGATAGTTCTTTTCTAGAGGCACTTTAATGCCATATCATTCATGTATGTTGTAATCTAGAAAATAGATCTGTGAGCCCATGATTGTAGCCTGCGTGTTACCGGAATAGAAGCATTGTAATTATTTGATATATTAAGCATATAAATCTTCCATTACATTCTATTCTTGTGTTGTTTCCGTTGTGTTTACTCTAGCTTCATGGTTGGACAGTCCATTCTCTGGACCCCCCATCCATGACTGCACCATAGTTGAAGATCCCTCTCAATCATTTTTATCTCTCTTCATCCATAGCTAGATGGGTTGGAGTTGTGACCTCCTGTGAGAAGCACCAAGAAGTAAAATTGAGTAAACATGAATATCATTTATGTACACCAAATGACATGAGGTAAAACAAGAAATACAAAATGACATTTACATGTTACTAGCTCATACCTCGGTCAAAGGATTTGTAGACAACACAACTGCAACAATGCCCACCTCCAATAACTGACGAAGATGAGGAGGAGTCTCCATATTCAACATCTAAAAATAGAGTTCAAGGTTATTTGACTAAAATAGATACATAACATTATTTAAATGCATAATTATTACAAATGGTTAAATTTACCTCCATGAAAATGGTTCTACGTCTAGGGGACCAAGGAAATCATGAAGGTGGTGGTGAAGCTCCCTATTCATTATCAAATTGTCACTAAATAAGATTACCATTGATATGTGTACTATATTTACGATCATTTGATAAATTACATACTTGTTGACTCGACCTCCTCTCATAACCTTGCACTAGACAGCTAACAGATGCAGGATAAACACTTTGACCCTATAATTTCATAGTGTAGACAATTACATGCATTAATTTTGATGTAAAATATAAATAGTCATATAATTAATTACAAATTTCAAATAAAAATATATTAAATCAAGATGAACCTTGTAAAAAATTACCTAGGAGTCAATACCAAATGCATGTTGTAAGAGGTCATCTATGAGAACAATATCATCCAATATAGATGTGTCCATCATTGGTTGTTGCCCCTGCATCGCAGCATCCCGGTTAGAGTCTTGCATCCCATAATCACACAAGTTCCCACATGAATTGCAAATATGTGGAGACAAACGACACCTATTACTCTCACCCTCATCGACCGGGGTGAGATCTTTGCCATGTTGTGCTAGAGACTGGGTGAGAGAACTCAATGAATGTAGTATCTCCACCTCAACATTCTCCTTCAAATTTGAAGGGAGTGAGACATGTGCTAACCTAATGAGGGGTCTAGGTATGCGGTTCTGGTCTTGATGTGCCCCCTCTCTATCTTGGGTAGAGCCACCACCTCTACCTTAGAACTCTCGAATGTTGAAGTAATTAGGAATCTCCTTGAGGACAAACTCACAATACAGTTTCCTCAAGAAATATTGTGGCACCTCATTGTTATTACAAGGATGCTCATCAAAGACCATGTACCATCTTTTTATGGAATAAAAAGTGGACACTTGTCTTTTTACCTCCTGTTTAGCTCCTAGGTCCCCATGATTACATTATACATCCTAAATACTCATCCCTATGCAAAATCCTCCAAAACCAATGCAAATTGGGAACTAGGGGCCCATATTCTTCCTTACCCCAGACCAAAAAGTTGCCTTGGGACTTTGGCACCTGCACCTAAGTCCTCCCTGATTGGTTGGGGCAAATTTAAATGGATGTCGACATAGGGCCTTTAAAAGGGTTTTTCCTCATTGGCTCTTTTGCTTAATTTCACGAATGTTAGCGAGAAAGCATAAATAAGTGTATTTTTGAATTCATTTGTAACCTAGATGGATATAGCAAACTTATGATCTTGGAGAAAAGAGCATTCAAATCATTCAATTTGTTTCTATAGGAGATTTGTGTTTGCATTGTGTGTGTTGTTGTAGATTTAGAAACATCATCCATCTCCTTATGACTTGAAGGATCTTTATTCTCCTAAGGGCTTCACCTCTGAGGTGATATCATTGTTATTTGGATCATTCTATCATCATTTTGTTTAGCCTCTGCCTTGCTAGGCTATGCACTCTCTATCAAACAACGGTGGTTGGAAGCTTGAATGCTATCCCGGGAGTTGACTAAGGAAAGTCCCTAAACACCATAACCCCCAAACCCATTTTCTTCTTGTGTGCAAGTTACAGGTGCGAGACCTAGAAAGGTGAAGGTACAGGAAGATTGAGTAAGGGAAAGGGTTTCAAGATCTGACAACATTTCAAAAATATTCCTCAATGGAAGACTTAGGTGCCCATGAAATAGTCTTCCTGCCTAAACATACATCATATCTAGCATCAGGACATTCTTTGTGACACTTCGCCAATTTTTAGTTTCTAAAGATTCCATCCTTCTTGTCTTGGGCACCCGTGAAATAGTCCTCCAACATTCCTGCTTCTAAGAGACATGTTCTGATATCTCTCTGATTACTCTTGTGAAATTAGTTTTTGATTATCTATTGTACTTCTCTTGATGTGATCAAATGTTTACAAATCTAGGATTTAGTGTATTAGTTGACCTGATTAAATCTGATCTTTCCATAGAACTCTTCATACAAGATTTGTAGCTGAGTATTCCTCCATTTGGTAGTGATTTGGCTTGGTCTTGTCTTTGAATGTTATTGTGTAAGAGGGTTTGATCTAGTGTAGATGTTAGTCTTCATCATTCATCTTTTTCACACTTAACAAATTTTTGGTGAACTTGTAGCTCCTAGCATTTGCATCTTGCTGAGTGTTAAATTTAGATATTTCATTGATTCCTAACATAATTTTCATCATTCATATGAAAATCTTTCTTTATTTCATATTAATAGTTGAAAACTCATAATCTTGTAATTACACATTGTGTATTTCAACATTGATAACTACCTTAATCTTCATAATCGTATTGATCATACTCTTGGTTAGTGCATTGAGTGTTATAAGACTTTGTATGAGTTGTATAACCCGCTTCCCTAACACCAAAATGATGGAAGAACAAACATTTCATGATTCTGAAGATGTGATTGATATAGTTTCACATGTGCCTAAAGAACAAATCAAGAAATTGGACAAACAACTAGCTAATTTTCAACAAATTATAGGAGGTGCACATATATCTCAAGAGGTGTTACCTATTGTTGATGGTATAAGAGGATTGCTACAAGAAGGACAAGAAGGTTTTGACATGATGTGTGGATTATCTGACATAGTTGATCATAACATTATGTCAGCAGCTAGCTGCATGAATAGCACAAAACATGTGTCACCACTAAAGAATATAAGCTCACAAGTATCGATACCCATACCGAATACTGGAATATCCACTTTTGCACCATCAATTCTTACCACTAATGCACAAGCTTGTAGTAATGCTACCACTACCATGGGAACATCTACTGGAAACAATTACAAAGTCGTGGCATTTAATTATCAAAACTTAGCACCTCTTTTATCCATACCCATGAATAATTATTCTCAACCACCCATCACCTCCACTCATTACCAACCACCTTTCAATTTCACAACTATAGCATCAAATACTCTTGTCTCAAATCTGCAAATCACATCATCTAATGATGCTCTCCTAAACTAGCTTTTGTAGAGGATGTCATCCTTGCAACAAAAATTGATAAATTTGACTAATGCTTCCTCTCAACCTACCTTACCAACATATCATGCTTGTAGTCCTTTATCTTATATGATCCTAAGAGCTCAAATGCCTGAAAATTTTGAGACTCCTCACTTTGAAAAGTATAGTGGTAAAGGTGATCCTAATACTCATGTGGTAACATTCACAACAATGTGTAGTGATTTCTTTTTTGATGAGGCATTGTTACCAAAACTCTTTCCTCAATCTCTCAAAGATACTGCTTTGGAATGTTTTTGCACTTTACCTCCTAATTCAATAATATCCTTCTCATAGCTAGTTGATAGGTTCTTACAACATTTCCAGGTAAACATTGAACCTACTACCTCATTGAATGATTTAGTCCATTGTATATAAGGTCCACAAGAGAAATTAACAGAATTCATCAGTCGATATCAAGCTCTCTTTACACAAATACAATATTTGATTATAGATGAGGATGTTAAAAAAATATTCATTATTAATCTACTACTAAACATATGTGACAAGATATTGTTGACAAAGTATAGTTCTTTTCAACATCTATGTATAGCTCTGAGATTACCAACTTTTGGCTAGTTGGTATGAGAATTATACTTCATCAGCTCTTGTTGGTCAATCTGCAACTAGAACCTCTCAAAATTCATTTAAGAAGAATAATAGGAATTTCATTAAGATTAGCGAGCAACATTCGAACAACTTTCAATTACAAGTGTCCGCCAGAACAAAGCTTAATCAGACATGATTTCAATTCAAACAACAACAAAGACAATTCACTCCATTATCAGATTCTCTTCATTTGATAATGACTCAAGTACTAAACAACAATCTTTTGAAGCTTCCTCCTGCTTGTCCACTTGACAGTAGCAAGATGCAAGGAGCTTCATTTGATGTTAATGCCTATTGTCACTAGCACCACTCGACGGGACATGATATCGAAAGATGTGTGCATCTTAAACATTAAATTCAAGACCTCATCGATTCTAACATAATACAGGTAACTAGTGTGAATGATAATGGAAATAAGTCGGTAGCTCCTCCAAATCAAAACCTACAAATCTTCACTGATCCTTTTCCTAAACATAGTGACAACAACATGGTGGAACAAAATACAATAGAGATTGTAGATGACTATCTCAAGTATGATGAAATAATTGGCATGATAGAAGTAGATAAGATGGTAAATATAGATATACCTCACCCACAAGGAAAAGGTATATATGTTGAGTTTCCTCCTCTATTATCCCTTTATGGATCAATAGATAACCAAAATGCACAAGATACACAAATAGAGCAGCTTACATGTAATCACTTGAAGCAAGAGAAAGTTGTGACAATGAAAAGCATCCCATTTCATCATGAAAGGCTCATTCATCAAGCAACATAGTATAAGAAAGGAAAATAAAGGAAAAGAGCAAGGCTTGAATCATCCATGGAAAGAAGTAATGATTCCCCTCCCCACAAGTGTCAGATGATTTCAAACATACAAGGTCTTGAGAAACAAGTACCGCATGACCACTTTGGAAACAAACATCAAACAGGTATTGAGTTCCTCACACATTTTACCACACTTGATGGAGCACCTCTCTAAGATGCTCGCAAGTCTAGCTTCCTCTTAGATATATTTAGATATGTATGTGTTGCGTTGTGTTCCCCTGTATTGTATTAAATGTTGTTTAGGTCTTCTTGGATGACCCTTGATACTCTTGTAAGGTCAAGGATACAAGGAGACTGCCTCTATTGTGACCCTTCTTCTATTTGATTCTCTATTTCTTCTATTCCTCTCTCTCTCTAATTGTAATAATTATGTTTGGTTCCTTAGGGCCATAACATTGTGGAGGATGTCTTGGGGGCATCTTCCCACATTGTGAACCTAAGTCAGTTTTGCCTCCTCTCATTTTTAGTGTTTATGTATTCTTTAGTGGCTCTACTAGTCAGCAGTGATGAAAACAAATAAATACTGATAAGGACCGTGCGTCCCTACAGCAAGAAAGCAAAAATGGACCTAATCCATATATGAAGATGGGGTTGATATATTATTGACACTTGATTGGAGTAGAATCACCTCATGTTGTGATCATGTATCATATTGTGAAATTGTTGTAACAAACCTTTGCAATACTCTAATCTACTTCTAGGAACTTTGGAATGTTTTGTGTTTCACCTTGTATCTATATTCAATTCTAAGATACCTGAAGTATAACCTAATGGCTATACTCAGTTTTGAACTCATAACTGTAGCCTTGGTTTGTTTATGTGGTATGTTACCTTATTCCTATACATGAATATTGTTGATGATTAGAATTTTATACTAATGTGTGTGATTGTTGAGAACATTTCGCAATTGTAAGCACATGTCACCTCTGGGGCATGGGCTTTGTGAAAGCTCTTGTTCCCTAGCATGTTTTCACTTTACCTTAAATATGTTTGATATCGACAAGCGGGATCAACCACTTTAAGGTCGGGGCATATATTGTGGCTTTATGATTGGATATTTTAGACATTATTGATAAAGTGTGCTTGTGTATGCTTCCTTTTCACCGTAAGGCATCTGTGGATGCAAGTGGGGTTGTGTACTTTGTTTTGGTTTGCGTATACCTTCTTTTCACTATAAGGTGTCTGCAGATGCATATAGGGTTGTATACTTTGAGCATGCCTCCTTTTCACTGTAAGGTGTATATAGATGTAGGTGGGGTTGCATTTTGAAAGCCCTTCTACGAAAGGTGGGATTATATCTTCCCTTGAGTGGTTGCACATTTTTTTGAAAGTCCTCTGCGAAGGCGGGGTTGGATCTTGAGTTATTCACCCTTAAGCGTGTCTTTGGTGGTTTGGTAGCATATCTCAACCATCAAGTGGGTTTGGCATGTCTTAGATAGTGGAGTGTAGCAATGAGCTCCTTCCTATCACCTGTGTTTGCTGTGTATAAGACATATAGTGTATTGACGACAAACTATACGACGCTCGTGTATTCTGTGTGTTTTTCATGTGTTTTTCGTGTGTTTTATGTGTCTTACTTGTCTGTCTTGTGTATTTTTAGTGGTTTAAAAGTACATAGTGATGAGCTCCCCCATGCTATGTGTTTTGTGTGTCTTTGATGGTGGCGTGTAGCAATGAGCTCCCTCCATCACCTAATTAGGGTTATATATAATTGTTTAGTCATGTCTTCTCTGTGTATTGCATGGTTGTATTCGTGTCTTCTCTGTGTATTGTGTGCTTTACTATCTTCCTCATGTATTATGTGCTTCCTTATTGTCTTCACTATGTTTTGTGTGACTGTCAAGTGTTTTCTTATGTTTTCCTAAGCTTGGGGGCTATAAATGGTCCTTCAAACTTAGGTTGCATCTTCACTCTAGTGTTTGATATGATTTGACCATACTTTAATATATGTATTAATCATAGGATCATGCACACATTAAAGTGGGGGCTAAATGTTATGGAGTAAAAAGTGGACACTTTCCTTTTTACCTCCTCATTTACCTCCTAGGCCCCGCGATTACATTATACATCCTAAATATTCATCCCAATGCAAAATCCCTTGAAACCAGTGCAAATTGGGAACTAGGGGCCCATATTCTTCCTTACCCTAGACCAAAAAGGTGACACTTCTCCAATTTTCAATTTTGGAAGATTCCATCCTTCTTGTCTTGGGCGCTTGTGAAATAGTCCTCTAACATTCCTGCTTCTGAGACACATGTTCTAATATCTCTTTGATTACTCTTGTGAAATTAGTTTCTGATTATCTATTGTACATCTCTTGATGTGATCAGATCTTTACAAATCTAGCGTTTAGTGTATTAGTTGACCTAGGGTTTGATGATCTTTCCATAGCACTGTTGAGTACAAGATCTGTAGCTGAGTCCTCCTCCATTTGGTAGTGATTTGGCTCAGTCTTGTCCTTGAATGTTATTGTGGAAGAGGGTTTGATCTAGTGTAGATGCTAGTCTTCATAATTCATCTTTTTCACACTTAACACATCTATCCCAAAAGTTTTGGGATATATCTTCATTCACACACCAATGAATCGAAAACCTTTCCAAGCCTCATATAGTGTTTGGTTAGTTTTAGGATTGATAAAATGTGAACGTAATGCAGATTTTTTATTTTTTTGTCTTTCACTTGTTTGTAAGATAATTTGTTAGCATAATATTGTCAACTCCTTTCCCTATAGTTATTCCATTCAGTGATTTGGTTGTCACTGATTCAATGTGAGAAACAATCACCTCTAATGACTTGGCAAGGTCTCTTCTATGATCGGTGCTTGCACTTGGACTATTTAACGTTTCAATTAGGGTTTAAAGATGTTTTTATTTTCTTCATTTTGCCCTAAATAGTTTTCTTGTGTGTCTCTTTAATGGTGAGGATGTGAAGGTGGGGGTTTTGAGGGTTTTGAGGGTTTTGGGGGTTGTTTTAAGCCTCCTCTGCTGGATTAGGGTTTTGTGGTGCCTTATTGACTAGAAATTCAACATAAGAATCCAATCAAACATTGCAAAATCAAAAATTTCTTTTCAAATTCACAAAAAAAATCAAACCCTACCTTGTTTAGCTGCTACACCCTCTACACTTTGGTCATGACATCCTCGTGAGTGGGATTGGTGAGGTGGCATGGTGAAAATGTTGATTGCACTTAGAAATTGCTTGAAGCCTTTTCTTATAATGCGCTCATGCTGTGAAACCTGAAACTTGCTTGCCAAAACTTCAAATGAGCCATGGTTTGTTTCGATTTTGGTTTTTATTTTGAGTTTGACTTGTATGGGACCAAAAAGTCAATGACTTTTTGGTCCCTCATCTCTCTGCATGGACCCATATTAGAGCCAAATTGCCAGTAGTTTATAAAATAATTACAAATCTTAATCATATTCACCATTAATATTATATTCCCACCATTACTAATAAATTCCCACTTACTTTTAGAGCTATATTTACTTCGAATATGACTTTTATTTGTTGTCATTGTTACCATTTTAATTTAACAACTCTAGTTGAATTGTGCAGAACTATAGGCATTTTCCTTTTAAAAGCTTATTGAGCCTAGAATTTCTTTTGGTCTGCATAATTAGATTGTGATTGTGTGGGCCAAAAGAAATTCTAGGGGCACATGCTTATAGTCTCACGAAATTCAATCAATATTATCTTATTAAAATGGAATATAAGGTGCAAATTCACTCTTCTTTTAGTTTTTTAAAAGTGGGATATTTTAAAAATGTTTAATCTGTGTGTGCTTCAATTCCTTATTGATAGTGGATTTGTGCTTGGCAGTGAGGGGCTCCACCCCTCAACCCCACCTATATCGAAATAGGAGCACATTGGGGCCGCTATCCCAAACTCTATAAGGGGGCATTGTCCCTTTGACCTTGTTGGTGGTTGTTGCCCCCAAACCTTTACTTCAACATTACAAAAAATAAAATAATATATGGGGGGACTATGTTGACCAACTTATATTCCATGTCATGCAAGTAATTTGCATTTGGAATCATACTTTTGTGCAACTTATATTCTTTAGCATTTGATTTTTTATATGTTTGTATTGCATCGATAGGCCCTTAGAAAGCAATGAGTATCATTTTTCCACAACACTTTTTAAATCATGCAACATAGCTTAAAATATGCTACAACTTTATGCATCCCTTCATGGCACCCACTTGATCACTAGAGCACCCAAAGATATTGCCTTGCCATATTGTAGATTGTTGTGAAGGGCCAATGAAAATTAGTCTAAAGTGCCACATGTATGGCATCAACTCCTTCAAACCTCAAAACTTGAGGTTTCTACTAAATGTAGGGCTTCTCACCAAACTCCTTTGAAATCAAATTCCAAGCCCATGAGCAACTTTGAAGATGGAACAAACTTGTCAGTGCCATGAACTTGAAACTATTGGTGACCCAAGATATATATGGGAACCCAAGTCTACCAAAGAATGTGCAAGACATTATTGGACACAAAAAGCTTGATAAACATCATCAATATAAAGTCTAGGTCCATAGACATCCAACCTTCCATTTGAACTTGAAATGAACTTTTATTAAGTGAAATCTACAAGGATTTTTACATCTTGTATTCACTTGTCTTGTTTCGTGTAGACTTGAACTACCCTATATAACCAAGTTGAGTAGATGTTTGAAGTTCAAAATATCAATTTGAAGTCTATGTGGCCCATGTTTTACAACCATAAGAGTTTCGTTAAACAAATTTTAGAGAGGGTGTATGATTCAAAGTTCTCTTTGTTTTATACTCGTGTTCTTTGCAGACACCCAAAACCCTATTTAATAGAGCTCGACGAGTGGTCTTATGTTGATAATTATACTCTCAAGTCCACGATTCTAAGGTGGTGCTCAGGTGAATCAGAGCTTGACATATAGCTTGGTAGTGACATAGATTGTGGCTTGAGAGAATCAAGAGTAGACATGTGGCAAGCTTTGTCAAGCTTTATTGGTCCTTAGGCTAATTTGTGAGTTCCGTGAACACGATAAAGCATATATAATCCAATTGATCAAACAAGATTGGGTCCTCTATGGTCTATAGAGTCATGGTTTTAAGATCTTGGGCATTGACTTGATGTAAATTTTGGCCTAAGATATTTTTGGGTTTTACAAATAGTGTCCCTAGCCTTGTAAGCCTAATAATGCCATTTGTAAGATAGTAACTTGACCAAGGTTGATTGGACTTTCCAAGTTTGCAAGGAACAAATTCTAACCCAATGGGAAGTTCTTGACTCTAAAAGGCCTCTATAGACTTAAAAATTTAAAATTCTTGGATGTGACAAAGCAAGCAAACTATGGCTGATGGACCTAGATTTTTATTAAGTGAAATCTATAAGACTATTCACATTCTTGCTTGTTGTGGCACTGAGCTACCCTATATAGTTGAGTTAAACGGACACTTAAAATTTGGAATATCAAGTTGATTTCTATACAGCTTACATTTGGCATATTTGTGTATTTCCCCAACCTTTAACTACCAATGGTATGCCTACATGTAAGACAATACGTGTCTCCTTTAGGAGAAGAGGAGGATCATCTAAATGCCATCACAACCTATTATTACTACATTTCAAACTATAATGTAATCTAAGACCTACCTAATTACACTTTGTACCTTACTTTCTATTGCCAAAATTTTACAATAGTTATCTTTTAGCCAATAGGCCATTCTATATGTGCACGCATCTTATAACTGCCAAAAATTTGGTAGTCCATTTTTTTGGTTCCAAAAAATTAATTTTTATATATTCTATCTCTCACTTCCCCACGATACCAAGCTAAATTTTTCCTTTTAAAATGGTCGCTCAGCCATAACGAAGACTGCAGCAAGTAAATGGAGAAAAACGCCTGACAGATAAGAGAAGACTGCGGCCAGGATTAAGATAACTGCAATAGACAATGCTGAAATTGAAGGTGTAAGACTGCTTAATTGGCCTATTATGGATATCACACTGCCACTAGTTGTATTGGATAATATGCTCTGGTCAGGAGGCTGCTTTTTAAAGATGATGTATTAAATTTATAAAAAAATTGAATTAACATACAGTGCATTTGTTGTAACTGCTTTTCATATCCCTGAATTCAACATTTTTACTACTAAAATTCCCTTCATGTTTTTGCTTCCCTCCCACGGCATAGGATTCCTTCAACTTAAATAAATATTCCCCATAAACTAAAGGATTTAACAACAGATTTCATATTTATTCTTTACTTAATTTCCTATACCTATACCATATAAAATCCTAATAGTTTATGATAATGCCCATCAACATCATTCTCTAACTGCTCTAACTAACACAACACTGAAAAATGAAGCAAATGAAATCTGAGGAATAAAGAAAAAGATATTGAAAGAACAAATTGAACAGGCTATATTTGATCATTTATAATCTGAGGAATAAAGAAAAATATATTGAAAGAATAAGTTGAACAGACTATATTAAACCATTTATAATCTGAGGATTAAAGAAAAAGATATTGAAAGAACAAGTTGAACAGGCTATATTAGATCATTTATTTTTCTTCATGCACAATGATATTTAGAGCAACATATGACCTCTCTAGGGTTCTAGAGAGCCGGGATTTTTCTCTGCTGACCATTCAGATTCCCAATAAATTTTCAAGGCAGTGGCACCATTCTGAAGGAACATCAAGTTTGTAAGCCTTCAAAATGAGGTTAGAGGTCCTTGGAGCTGTCTTGGAGCTGTCTAAAGTTAAACACTCATAGCGGTTAATATTTTTGGCCCAGGGGAAATATTTCAGGGTTGGTTGTTTTTTATAACTCGTCTAAGGTTCTTAAAGCTTGCAGGCTTCGTTTTCTTTGTCAGAAAACCTATACTCTTTATACAAGTTTTGTGTCGGTGAATTAACTCGATAATATCTTGAGCAGATATAGATCATAGATTACAATAACATTCATTAAAGATTCTAATATGCTGTTTGGGCAAGCTTTTCAAATGGGAACAACAAAGTATATTGACCCTACAAAGAAGGTCAGGAGAAGCTTGGTAGATGCCTTGCATATATATTTTTATCAGTATATGAATAAAATATTGAATTAAAAAATATTTAAATCTCCTAAAACAAATATATCAGTAATTATAAAATATCAAAACTGATGGCCAGCTTTAAATGCTATTAAATTAGAAGCCCTCCGAACTTGCAACCAATTTTTTTTTTCCAAGAGCAAATAGAGAAGGAATTTACGGCAGCCTTGATTCATTGCATCAAAACCTGCTTCCAACTTTCATAATTATTAGGAGTATCCAAAACCCCAAAAATGACTTGAAGCCAATTATGAAAATCAATTCCTGAAATTTAAAAAAAAAATTTCTTCCGCTAATAGCTTGATATCATTTTTACGCCTGTAGCAAACAACCTCAAATCGTACACATTTATCAATGCAATGGAAATAATATCCATTCCAAATCTGCTATTTGTGAAGCCCTCCATTCTTTCTGATTTCAACTTTGAGGCACCTAAATTTTTCGTAGGCATACACACTGGCTTGCAGAAAACGTACAGGTTAAACTTGAGAGGGAAACCTATATCCCCTGCTAACGATGCGAAGTTTCAGCTTGCAAATTTTGGGCCTGCTATGGGTAGTAGATGAAGAAATATTATAGAGTGCACAACATTTGGGTGGAGAACACCATGAACAGTGGACTTGCTTATCTTTGCTAAAATTCAATGATAGGATAATTGGTAAGCTACTCAACAATCTCTCCATATTCTGAGATGGATGTATAGAGTAAACATGAATGTTCAACTACATCTATTGTTAATGATATGAAGTTTGAGTCCGTTATTCTTAAACATCATCTATTTAAATAGTCAAAGGTTAATTTTGACCAATAAAAATAGTACAAATATTAGTACTTTTTGTTATGGATGAAGTGTAAAATTACTATTGACTGTTTAACCATTGAAAAGAATGATATTTAACTAGAGTGGTTTGAGCCTACCAACTTGGGGCTGCAATGGATTGTAGATAAAGAAATATTACATAGAGCACAACAATTGGCAGTCATGCATGATAGAAAGAAAAAGAACGTGGTGTTGCGATTCATTGAAGGCTTTCAGCTGTTTTAAATTTATTTTTCTATTTTAATCTGGGCGGTGGGGAGGATTAACATGGGAGGAGTTTCTTTTTTGGTGTGGCAGCTTTCAGTGTTGGCTTCTCTATTTTTAGTGCTTTGTCAGCGATGGAGGAAGGGGGCAGTCGCACACACCCTTATTCTCTATTTTTACCAATGACATGAAGAAAGAGGGGGCAGTTTTGGGGGTCTGGGATTTGTATGGATCGCTGCCTGAGGTTTGTGAAGGAAAAAGGATTCTTT
The DNA here is from genome assembly GCA_027924645.1 of Cunninghamia lanceolata. Taxonomy (NCBI): domain Eukaryota; kingdom Viridiplantae; phylum Streptophyta; class Pinopsida; order Cupressales; family Cupressaceae; genus Cunninghamia; species Cunninghamia lanceolata. Next base: position 513,692 of record BSBN01001914.1, on the reverse strand, counting down.
GATGCTGCAGATTATCCTTTTGGTACACATGTTGTGTGGGAGTGTGGGGATTCTGTCGAGTATTCCTTTATTGCAGATTGCGTGTAGCAGAACCGTATAGGGTGTTGTTTCGAATCTTAAATATGAGATTGCTTCGATCAAGTTATTAATCACATATTGAAGATTGTTAAATTTACTCAGAGCCTCTGCCATGTAAATCCCCAAGCACCTCCATATTTTAGCCATAATGGTCAGAGTCTGATATTCGCAGGGGAAAGAGCTCAGAATTGTTGAAGTTGGGTAATTGCTCTTGGGGTGGATGTTAAATTAGTTTAAAAAATTGCAGAGGGCTTTAAGGAATGTGTTAAAAGTTTGGTTTTGGGTTCTTGCATCCGTTAGTTTTCAATTTCCAGTTAATAAAATTTAATCAATAAAATTTAATCATGTTGCTATTTCATTATAATAAATTGGGTTGTAAATGACACTCAAAGTGGGCAATTTCAATACGCTTCTTTTATTCTGTTTTATGTTTCAATATGATTTGAAGAACATTGGTGTATTCACTTGGTCATTTCGTTTCCCTGTAATAATATTGGTATTCTGATAATTGATTTCTGAAATGATCCTTATAACATAGGGACCTCAGCATGTTGATTCTTTCTTCTTAAACTAGAAAATGCTCATCTTCACTATGACCTAGGTATGTCCTAGGTGCATTGCATACTATTTTGTGACATTTACCTTTCTTGTTCATATTTTCCATTGGGGAGGAAAATTTTGTTTTTGGACTTGTGCATCTTGCCTAATTGGATATGGAAAGGCATACTATTTCACATTTTGTGCAAGTGGGTCGATGGAAGAAGAAATGGGGTTTCTTCCATTTTAGGATGGCAAACAGGAGGATTTTTTGTTTTAACCATGGAGTAGAAATTTTCTGGCCAAAGATTTTATGGAATACCAGTCTATGAATATAAAGAGCGCACTCTCATGGGGTGTCTTAAAGTTTTCCTGACTAGTTATGCAAAATTAAGACCTTTTCACATTTATTGTTATGTTATATTAACTATTTTGTAGAATTAGTAATAGTAGGATAATTTGTATCAATAGACGTTTTGTGGCCAATCATTCTATAGAATACATCAATCTCTCTATAAACACGGCCTCTGTGCATGGGGAGTCTTAAAATTTTGGTTTTGGGATCTTTGTAGCATCTGAACTTTACTGGTGAGCTATTATAGGATAGTTTTCGTAATTGGGAATGATAAGTTAGGACCATTTTATACTCAGTGTTGTGATATGTTTAAACATTTTTGAAGGAGAGGCTGGATGCTAGAAGAAATGGGATTTCCTAAAATTTAGGGTGACAATAGTAGGAGTTTTGTGTTGTGTCTACAATGAGGTGGAAGTGTTTTGGCCAAACATTCTATAGATTACATCACTCTATGAATTTATAGAACCGACTTTCTCAAGGAGTCCTAAAATTTTAGTTTTGGGTTTTGTGCATCTTTTAGCGTTCAATAGCAAGCTAACACAGGGCATTTTAGCCAATTGTTTTAAAAAAAAAAAGACCTTTTGATTTAACACTTAAGTTGTTATGCTTTTTATAATTAGTTTTGTAGGAGAGGGTTGATGCTAGCAGAAATGGTGTCTACATTATATTTAGCATGGCAAAACAGTAGGATTGCCCCTTTTCACCATAGGGTATTTTTTGTGATGGACAGCATCAGTGTTTGAGTTGGTGTAGTTTGCAGGTGCTTCTCCATCCTCAAAGTGAGATCTCAAGGAAATCTTAGGAGCTCATGATGACTCGAGGGATATATGCTAACACCTCTCTTAAAATAAGGTTTGGCAATCATATTAGTAGTTATTAGATCATCCTGCATTATACCTGCACTTTGATTGATAACATGTATTTTTTTCAACCTTGTATCTAAAGTTAAGTTTTGTCTATGTATTTTATCTACATATTTGAAAATACTTAAATTGCCAAATCCTCAAATTCTAAATTACAAATAGATGTGTAAAACAATAGATGTTAGCCCTGATATAGATAAATTACAAATAGATGTGTAAAACAATTGTAGTGTTTTATCATTCTAGAGCATAACAGAGATGATACTTTAATTGATGTTTTTGACTATTGTTTATCAAGGTAATCTATTGTAGACATGATATTTCCACAATCCATGATGTTAGAATTTTAGTGCTTCTGGATTAAACTGTGTATGCTTTTTTAGCCTCAATGTTTCGGATCACACTCCATGATCCATCATCAGGAGAAAGGAAGCAAATGTAAATGAATAAGAAATGCAGAGAGTTTTCTTAAAAAGAGAGAGGAGGTGGGCATGGAAGGCAAGAAATATAGCTGATGATGGATCATGGAGTGTGATCCAAAACGTTGAGGCTAAAAAAGCATACACAGTTTAATCCAGAAGCATTAAAATTCTAAGGTAATCTATATTACTTTTGGATTGAAGGCATTCTTCAAGTAATCCATAGGCATTATACCTTTTACGGTGAGTGACTATTTAGCATTTGCATTTGCTTTTTTTTTAAATGTTCCTTTGCTGCCTATTGTTGTACAAAGTTGCTTTGAATTGATAGCATTTGAGTAAGAAACTCTAAGGCCTCTTTACCTATCATTTACTGTGAATTAGTTCATGGACTTAAAATTCAAATCTTTTCATCCATGTTATAATTTGTTCCTTGGAGCATTGAGATCAAACAAAGGTTGCCTTGAGGTAAGATGGTTATTGGTTCTATCAACATTTTGAAAATATGAAACACAATACACTTGTAAGAGAAAAACATGAATATGTGAAATTGGGATTCATTTTATTAAATTATTTTGATTTGGTAGACCTTTGTCCTTTGCAAGTTTCATGCATTATGCATGTTGAGCTTTCTACTTGGCGCTTCTTTGCCATGACAACTCGGTGGCACATTATAAAGAGACTATATTTAGTTATTTCACTTCATAAGTTTCAAAATGAAGTACCTAGACCACTACAAAAAAGAAGGATGATGATCCCTTGAATTCCTATGTGCTTATAAAGGAAATTGTAGACGTAGAATGTGCATGGATTCTCAAAGGTGCACATCCCATATAGGACTGTGCCCCTCATGGTTACACCTTTGTGCACAACTGCATCCACTAATGGTGATAATGTCCCAGGAGTTTAGGCACCACAAGATGAAAAAGATAAGGCAGAGCCACCACCAAGAAAAGATAAAGGGAAGCACATTACGCATACGCCAATCCCTCCACTTTAGAAGCATCAATCTACTGGTATTTGTATCAAGGAACCCTCAAGTGTGGTTGAACAAACACAAACTCTGCATACGCATGCAATGGCTTAGGAACCCAGGGCACAGCCCACGGTACTTGGGAAGCAGACAAAGGATTCAACATCACCTATTCAAATGCCTACAACAACTAATAACATTGTGCACATAGCACCATGGTGATAAGCAACAACTAAGCATAGACACACCTACGATTACTAGCCTGGGTAGTCCACAACCATTGCTCTAGATGCACAACATATTACACTGTACATTTGCCTACGATGTATCTTGGTGATGCTTCTCACATTAAGAAATTGTTTTAAGGAAAATTTGTAGGTAGGTTGCAAAAGAAAAATACCTGACAAAATCAATGTGGTCACTTCATGATGTCATGACAAATGGAGATATTGTAGCGCTTCAATTGCACACAATGGTAGGCTTACTATGTTGAGATGCAAAAAGAAGCAACCAGGGAATTTAGTGCTCAATGTTTTAAAAAAAATGGGGGTTGTGTTTTGTTTAGGAGTTTTTGCATTTGGAGCACACACTATTTAACGTGATTCTATAGTTATGAAGGCCTAAAGGAATTTGTTGCATAGACCCACAACGAATTGGATCAAATTGGGTTATTTAAACTAAAATTTTCTTCTTTTCACTCCACAGCTAGCAAATTAATACCATATACTACAGAAATGATGAATGTTTCTTGATGCAATAGTGTTAAGAGTTTTGATGTAGATGTGTTGGCGTAAAAAGCATTCATGATTTCATAAACATTGACTATGGCAATACTATGCCTCTGACCATACACTATATTAAAAAACAGATGGTCAGCTACTACAAGATCAAAATGCAATTCTGTACAATATTTTGCTGATTTCTTCCAAGAACTCCGCACAGTGTCAATTTTTGAAATTAATGCTCAAGCCCACCTCACAACATACCCAATGTCATCACAACTATTGAGAATAAAAAGTTTCTTACTCCAATTATTGAAGTTGAGCTCAAAGCCACAGTCCTTTTCTTTCCAACGCAATAAATCTCCAGAATCAGATGGTTTCACTGTCTTTTTTCACCAAATATTTTGGGATACTATTAACCTTGAATTGTTGGAAGTAGGTGAAGTGTAATGCCCACTAGTGCATTTGTCTTGTATGTTTTTTGATTTATATGATATATGTTTGTATCGAGTTTTTCATTAGTGTATTGTGTGATTCATGTGTTATGATCTATTGTACTAAGCTTCCCTATGAGGCCTACTGTACTATTGAAGTGTTCAAAGAGTGTAATCTACATGTTTTTGTGCATGAAGCATGTTTGATTTCATAGTGAATCACATTAAGTAAACATGTTTAAAATACAACTTACTAATAGTACAACACTAATTATGATAAAGTTAATAGATTGCATCGTGGTTGAATGGGAGACCATAGTTCTTTGATGGTTTCTTTATGATTTAGTTCATGCGATTATTTATTTAATACCATTCCATTATTTTTTATTTGCAAAAAAAAAAAAATTAATTTTTTCATAGTATTTATAACCTTATCCACCAACTACATGTAATGACTTTTTAGTAAAATATAAATATAAACTATTTAACAAGAGGCCTATAAATATTTGTACCGACCATTTGATAGCACCTTTGGTGCTTTTACTAGTTATTTCATATTTCATGTCCATTTCATCTCAAATACCTATGAGGTGTAGTACCGTTGCTAGTCTTTATATATTCTTAAGCATACATGTCATCACTCACATCAACCATACATCCCAAATGGATATTCGAATGAAAAAATATTCGCAGCACAACAGTGGATTCCTTATCACTTTGGAATCTTTCCAGTTGTCCAACACCTTAACAACTATACGTTAAAAAATTCATTACGTGGAATTAATATATTGTCATTATCGCATATAAATATTCCGTAACAGATACGTCAAAAAAAAAAGTTACCCGTCAATTTTGGTACGAAAAATTGTAAAGAAGAGACCCCGAAGAAGCCACGTTTGACATGTACGTTTCATTTCGTCTTCGTCTTTCCATGTGAACGTCGCAATCACTGTCTGAAGTCTGCAAAATGCAATAAGTGACTTGTGACTAGTGAGTCGGTGATTTATTCATTTATGACCGCTCACCTAAGAGACTTTAGGAGGAAGATCCTGTCAGAGCATAGATCCAAAACTAAGGGTTCCTAATCCATTTAAAACGTACGTTAACCGGCGAGTAACTCCAAAGGGAGGAAGAAAATTTGATAATTAGTAACCAATCATCAATTAATTAAATATACACAATCATCTGTCTCACATCTAACAAAACCAACCTTCAGTGCAAAGGCATCAAGTTTCTGAAAACTGCATATGTAGAGACTCCATCAAACTATATAAGGACCACTTTAACAAGCAAATTGCTCCTTCCCTGTTAGTGTAAAATTATCAATTTGTTTCATATAAATCTCCTCTTCAATATCCCCATGCAAAAATACAATTTTAACATCCATTTACTCTACCTCTAACTCATAAGCACCACCAATAGATAAAATGAATCTAATGGAGGTTAACTTAGCCATAGAAGAAAATGTCGAGCACTAAAATCCACTCCCTCAACATGGGAGTAACCTTTAGCCACCAATCGAGCATTTTACTTCTCCAACTTACCATTTGCTCCAATTTTCTTTTTGAATACCCACTTGCAACCAACTGGGTTCCTCTCCTTGTGTAGATCAACTAGGTCCTAAGTCTCACATCTATTCAAGGACTTCATTTCTTCTTTCATGGCCTCCAATCAAGACTCGTGCTCCTTTGAAGATAGACCTTCCTTATACACAAAAATTCATTATCAGTACATGATAATGCAAATACACAACCGAAATTAGGTGGGCTATACTTTTCAACATGTGTTCATTGTCTAGTGGACCTTCTTAGATGTGTAATAAGAGGCCCATATTGTTCCTCATCTAAACTTTCCTTTGAACCTTCTTTTCCCTCTACCTGTCCTTCTTGTTGTTGTTCTACACATGCATCTTCCTTTCCTTCATTCTTAGTTTCAAAATGCATAGTCTTCTGTAGTTTTTATTGAGCCTATTTAACATCTAAGAATACCCTAAGCTTGTGTAATGTGCTTTAGGATTAAACTATGTATTATTTTTTCTCTCAACGTTTCATATCATACTCTATGATCCAACATCAAGAGATAGAAAGCAAGAGAGGAAAAGTAGAAAGGATAATTTACATACCCAGTAGGTTAAATAGAAAGGGAGGGGTGAGGGAGGTGGCACAAGGTCCAAGAGACCTTAGGGAAAAAACTCCCAAGTAATAAGAATATTCTTAAATACATAAGCTCAAGTAACAAACCCAAACACAAGGACTAAAGAGACAGAGAAGGAAATAAAATAAACCAACCAACCTATATATATAAATTCAAAGGTGTGTGTGTGTGTGTGTGTGTGTGTGTGAATACATGTGCACTAAGAGAACAAGAAGAGAAACAATAAATATAAATTGCTACAAATTATTAGGAAAATATATATGAATGTATGAATAAATGTAGTACACGAAGAGAACAAAAAGAGAAACATTAAATATAAAATGCTACAAATAAATGTGTGTTTTATGTATGTTTGTGTATGAGCGCGCACACACACACACATAGACATGTGCATTTTTTTTGTTTGAGTGTGTGTGTTTATACATTCATGTATTTTTTATATGCATGTATACATATACATATGTCTAGCACACACACAGATACATTTTTATTCATGCATTCCTAAGTTCTTGTTTACATTCTTTGCATTCTTTTACATATATTTGTTTGCTCTTTTCTCTGGTTTCTTTCACCTTGCTTCCTTCTTACTCATTTCTTTATACTTATTTAATTTCCCTAGTTTTTTGTCCTTTTTATTTTATTTGGCTTGATTGTCGTGGGTGTTCTATATATAGGTGTACCTTCATGTTTTTCGTCGTGGGGGTTTATTCTTCTTCTAACGTGCACTTTTGTTTCCTTCTTTATTTCTCTTACCATAGTCCTTTTGTTATGTTTTTACTAATTTATTTGTAGCATTTTATATTTAATGTTTCTCTTTTTGTTCTCTTCGTGTACTGCATTTATTCATACATTCATATATATTTTCTTAATAATTTGTAGCAATTTATATTTATTGTTTCTCTTCTGGTTCTCTTAGTGCACATGTATTCATTCATTCATATATCTATATATATATATATATATAGGTTGGTTGGTTTATTTTATTTTCTTCTCTTTGTCTCTTGTTGGGTTTGTTACTTGAGCTTATGTATTTAAGAATATTCTTATTACTTGGGAGCTTTTTTCTTAAGGTCTCTTGGACCCCATGCCACCTCCCTCACCCCTCCCTTTCTATTTAACCTACTGGGTCTACAAATTATCCTTTCTACTTCTCCTCTCTTGCTTTCTATTCTCCTTATGATGGATCATGGAGTATGATCTGAAACATTGAGAGAAAAAATAATACACAGTTTAATCTTGAAGCACATTACACAAGCAAATATGGACTGTGGAAGTCTGATGTCTAATACTGTAAGCTCCTTGAAAATTACACCCTTAGAATAAACCATTTTTTAGTGCTATGAGATCCCAAAGCTTATAACCTTTTATATTCTCTCCATAACCCATGAAAACACATTTTTCAACGTTAAAATTTAACTTAGATATTTTCTCTTGAGAAGCATGAACATAATCCTCACTACCATATATTTTGAAATGAGAAACTAGTGGTCTTTTACCTATCCATACTTCATAGGGTGTCATGTCAGTTAGAGCAGAAGTGGGAGATCTATTTACTAGATAACAAGTAATGCTAATGACATTAACCTAAAATGACTAATCTAGCTTAGCACTACTTAGCATGCTTCATTATCTATCCATCAAGGTTCTGCTCATCCATTTTACCACTTCATTTTGTTATCGAGTGTATGGAGTACTCTTCTACTTAACAATACCTACATGTCTACAATAATTATCAAATTCCCTAGAGTAGTACTCACCATCATTATCTAACCATAGAATTTTTACTTTCTGAGATCTATATATTTCTAGAGCTACTAGTATTTAAATTATTTAAAATTGGGAACACAATAGATTTGTTCTTTCAAAAGTAAATCCAAGTGAACCTTGAGAATTCATCAATAAAGTAACACAACACAACAAGATTTACCAATGGAAGGAGCATCCATAGAACCAAACACATAGTTATGAATTGTTGCAAGTATGTGCCTAATTGGTGTTGTCATTGATGTCAACATATCTTTGTTGTCATTGGTGTCAACTGTATCTTATTCTATTACTTGTTTAGAACCAATATATGTTGAGGATATTGAGAAAATTGACCTCTCCAAAAGAAACAAGTGAGTTATAGTGAAGTGCAATATAGACAGTGAGTTGTATGTTGAAAGAACAGTCCGCTAGGTTGCTCTGTACTTCTTGCTAGATGAAGATTTTGGTTTGTGGATTGGAAGTTACTTAAAGGAATGTCTAAAGATGCCAGATCCTGAGTTTGAGCCTTTGGTGTGAAGAATTGAGAGAGTTACATTTACCAAAGTAAAACCTCCTTTTTCTGTAAGTTCAGTTGGGACATGGAGAAAGTATTCTACTCCGTATTTCTCCGCAAAAAAGTATTTTTCTCTGCGGTTCTAGAGGGAAGTCTGGGATGATGATAAGTGCCTACAACTATAGTGGTTCATGTTTTGGTGTTCTGCAAGCTATCTTTCTTTTATGACAGTTGAAGATAGTAAAGTTCATGTGTTCTGGTGTGAAGATCCTATTGTTAAGATGGTTAAGTTTTGTGCGGTTGCTCCTGATGATTACAATGTGCTTGTGGATGCCTCCTGATCATGTTCCTATCTTGACATTGGTCCATGTTAAGGAATTGAGATCATGTTTGAAGATTGTTCCCAAATAACATAGTGTGTAACCAGTCTTAGTCGACTTGGTTAATTTCAGTGGTTGTAGAGATCTCTTGAAGATTGTGAAAGCATGTTGTTGCATGGAAGATCATGTTTGAGCCCCAGCTAAGGTGTGGTGTGATCTGCGTACACTTTTACTTCATCTCCCTTGCATAATGTTGTAATAGGTCAAGACCTATTTTGTAAATGTTTGTAATGCTGACCTTGATGATCATTCCAAGGTTGTTGAAGTGTATAAATACTTGTAGTTGAGTCGTGGAAAATATACCCTTGGGAAAAGATGGAAAGATAAGGAAAAATGGTCAAGAAGCAGAGCAGAGAAGAGGCAGAGCAGAGCAAAAGAAAGGTAGAGCAGAGTAGAGGAATTGTTGTACTTCAATCATAGACATAAAGAAGACATTGATCATGGCAGTGAGCCACCAGTAGGGTTTAACAGCCCTCAGGGTTTAACAACCCTTATTGTAATCTTTCTAGGTTTAGGGTTGAGGTAGTGAGCCTGCTAGACCTAGCTGTACTTCATGGTAGTGAGCCAGTATGTTCTAGGCCCATGGAGTGACCAAGCCTCAACATCATTTTTCAAAGATTGCAATATATTCTGAGAGATAATCCTCTCCATGGTTTTTCCCCACCTTGGGGTTTTCCACGTAAAATCTGGTCTCTTGTGTTTGATGTTGTATATGTGGTTAAGTTTCTGATTTCATGCATTCATTGTTAAATCATAATAATTGTGGATAAGTGATTAATGTTTAAGTGTAGAAATGACTAATTTTTTGTGACAACTGATTCACCCCCCTCTCAGTTGTCTGGCGCATATCAATAATTGGTATCAGAGCAAGGTTCCTCTAAAGAAAGTTTAACAACTTGAGGAAGATCCAAAATGTCTTACAAGAAGGAAGTGCCACATTTTGATGGAACGAATTATGCTCTCTGGAAGGCTCGGATGAAAAGCCATCTTCTTTGTCTTGGTTACAAAGTATGGAAAGCTGCAGAAATAAAATACACCATGCCTCAAAATGGTCTGATGACTGAAGATGAAATCAAAGAATATGAGATGGATGTCAAAGCAAAAGATGCTCTGCTAAGCTCATTAACTGACTCAATACTGACGAAAGTTGTGGATCTTGAAACTGCAAATGAGGTATGGGAAAAGTTGAAAAATATGTATGAAGGAGATGATTCTGTGAAGGAAGCCAAGCTACAAAGTCTAAAAGTGAAATATGAAAGTTTGAAGATGAATGAAGATGAAAACATAATAGCCTTTATGAAAAGAGTTGATGAACTTGTCATAGGGATAAAAGGCATGGGGGGAACTCTCGGTGATAAGGAAATAGTATTGAAAATTCTCAGATCTCTACCAAAGTCCTATAGTCACAAGGTAGCTGCAATTGAAGAATTTATGCAAGTAAAAGCAATTGACAGAGATCAACTACTTGGTAAGCTTACTACCTTTGAAATGAGAGAGTTTGGTGATGCTTTACCAAAAGTTGAGTCTGCCTTCAAAGCTAGTACTTCTGGAAGAACTTCCAGATTAGAAAAGTACAAGGTAGAATCTAATGATGAGTTTGATGAAATTGAAGCCAACTTTGTGGATAGACTGCAAAGAGGATCTAGTAAGTATAAAGGCAAATTACCTTTCAAATATTTTCCCTGCGGTAAAATAGGCCATTTTGCTTCCAGATGTCCTGAAAGAATTGAAAGAAATAGAAAAAGATATGAGAACAGGCCTAGGACCCAAAAGAAGTGTTATTATGTTGAAGACTCTGATGATGATGAAGGAGTATCAAATAATGGTGATCCAGATAATGCTAGCACTTCTAGAAATGAATGCTTGTTTATTGCTATTAAGGAAAATTCTGTGTCTACTAATTCTACTAGCTGTGTGAATGAAAAAAAACTAGTGGAAAGTACTTTGGCTGCATAAGTCATTAAGGACAAGGATGAATGGGTTATTGATAGTGGCTACTCTCACCACATGACCGGTGACAAAAGTAATTTTGTGATTTTGGAAAGATATGATGGAAGACTGGTTAGGTTTGGACATGATACAACTGGTAAGATTTGTGGAAAAAGATCTATTTCTTTTGATGGCAAGTATAATACTAAAGATGTCTTGTATGTGAAAGGATTAATGCACAATCTTTTGAGTGTGGGTTAGATGTGTGACAAGGGCTATGATTTAAGCTTCAAAGACAATGGATGCAAGATCACGGAAAGCTCTGGAACAGTTATTGCAACTGGTAAAAAGACCAAAGGTAATATCTATCACTTGAAAGGAACTGATAACTATTATTTGTTGGCTTAGACTGATGAGAGTTGGTTATGGCATAGAAGGTTGTGTCACATAAATTTTGATAACATTATGAAGATAAGTACTACACAAGCTATTAGAGATCTACCTAGGCTTGTGAATCCTACTAATCTTATTTGCAAGGAGTGTCAATTTGGGAAATAGACAAGAACAAGTTTCAAAAGAAAGGACCAATCAGTTGATGGACCACTTGAGCTAGTGCATACAGATTTATGTGGACCTACCAGAGTAACAAGTCTATAAGGAGACAAGTATTTCATGTTACTCATTGATGATTACTCGAGAATGACTTGGGTTACTTTCTTGAAAGAAAAAGCAGAAGCTCTAGACAAGTTCAAGGCATTCAAGGCAATGGTTGAAAATGAGATCAATTTGAAGATTAAATGTTTAAGGTCTAATAGAGGAGGAGAGTTTACATCAAATTAATTCAATCTCTTTTGCGAAGAACATGGGATAAAGAGACAGTTATCTGCACCTAGAACTCCACAACAAAATAGAGTTGTTGAAAGGAAAAATAGAACGGTTCAAGAAGCTACTAGAACCATGACGAAGGAAGCTGATCTTCCGGAAGTATATTGGAGAGAGGCTATTCACACTACTATATATATCCTAAACAGGATTCAAGTCAAAGGCAATAGTTCTAAGACCTCCTATGAATTGTGGTATGGTAAAGTTCCTACTGTAAAATATCTTGAAGTTTTTGGTAGCAAATGTTATATCAAAAGAGAAGAAGATCTAGGGAAATTTGATGTTAGGTGTGATGAAGGAAACTTCCTTGGTTATTCCACTAAGAGAAAGGCATACCGATGCTATTATAAGAGGCTGAACAAGATCATTGCAAATACAAATGTCAAAGTTGATGAAAGCAAGGAAAGGTCTCCAGAACTAAGTGGATATGAATTAGATAAACCAGATGTTTCAGAAGTGGTGCAGCATGAAGACAGCTCAGATGAAGAGGATCAAGCTCTGGAGAGTGCTACCAAGACACCAAGGTATGTAAAACATAATCATTCTAAGGATCAAATCATAGGAGATAAGAGTAAAGGAATCCTAACCATAAGAAGAGCTGCAGAAGAACAAGTAAATTTTTGTCTAATTTCCAAGATTGAACCTAAGACTTTGAATGGAGCTTGTGAAGATGGGAATTGGGTAAAGGCTATGAAAGAGGAATTGATGAAGATAGAGAAGAATCAAACTTGGGATCTTGTTCCCAAACCAGTAGATAAAAATATAATTGGCACAAAGTGGGTTTTCAGAAACAAGATGAATGAGAATGGTGAAGTGGTAAGAAATAAAGCAAGATTGGTATGCAAAGGATACTCTCAAGTTGAAGGAATAGACTTTGAAGAAACATTTGCTCTAGGGGCAAGGATTGAAGCAATAAGAATGTTTTTGGATTTTGTAGTCTACAAAGATTTCAAGGTATACCAAATGGATGTGAAGTCTGCTTTCTTAAATGGAGAATTAGAAGAAGAAGTCTATATTGAACAATCAGAAGGGTTCCAGTCATTAGATTAGGGTGACATGGTATGTAGATTGAAGAAAGCTTTGTATGGATTAAAAAAGCCCCTGAGTCATGGTATGCATGATTGGATAGGTATCTGATATAGATAGGGTTTAGTAAAGGTACTTCAGACATCAATCTCTACTTCAAGATCAATGATGAACAAATCCTAATTGTTGCAGTCTTTGTTGATGATATTATTTTTGGAGGCAATGAAGGTATGTGCTCAACTTTTGCTGGAGAAATGCAAAGTGAATTTGAAATGTTCATGTTTGGTGAGATGAACTTCTTTTTGGGTCTACAAATAAATCAATCAGATAAAGGTATTTTCATTTCTCAGTCTAAGTATGTGAAAGAGTTGTTAAAGAAATTTGGGATGGAAGATTCTAAACCAGTTTGTACACCTATGATAACTGGTTGTAAGTTAAGTAAAGATGATAACTCACCCATGGCAGACCAGAAAAGGTACAAATCTATGATTGGAGGATTACTTTATCTGACTCAAACCAGACCTGACAAAATGTATGCAGTATGTCTTGTAGCAAGATTTCAAGTAGAACCCAAGGAATCACATGTGATGGTAGTCAAGAGAATTCTGAGATATTTAAAAGGTACATGGATTATTGTTTGTGGTACCCTAAGGACAATGACTTCACTCTTAGTGCATATACTAATGCAGATTGGGCCAGATATGTGGATGAAAGAAAAAGTACAAGTGGAGGTGCATTCTTCTTGGGAAAAAGGTTGGTATCTTGGTTGAGCAAGAAATAGGATTCAATATCCCTGTCTACTGTAGAAGTATAATACATTGTAGTATCATGCAGTTGCACTCAAGTGTTATGGATGAAGCAGACTTTGAAGGACATCAGAGTTGGGTATGAAGATCCAATTGCAATCTTTTGTGACAACACAATTGCCATAAACATATCTAAGAATCCATTGATGCATTCAAGGACAAAGCACATATCCATTAGGTATCACTTTCTGAGAGAAAAGGTGTCAAAGAATGAAGTTAAGTTGTAGTATGTTTCTACCAAAGATCAGATTGCAAACATTTTCACCAAGCCTCTGCCTAAGGATACCTTTGAGTATCTCAGAGAAAAGTTAGGGGTCATCACCCCTCCTTCTCTAAACTAAGATGTACAATAGTGCATTAGTTCGGAGGTGCTCAGAGATCTGGATTGATGCTTTTTAGGGCTACTTCTTAGGGGGGTAGTTAGAGAGTTTAGAAGAGAGATTAGATCAGAGTAGAAGAGTGCAAGTATGTGCCATTTTCCATTGATGTCAAAGGGGGAGAGAAGTCATGTGAAAAAATTAGATAGACAAAGAGTTTAGAAGTGTAAAGAGAAAGGGGGAGAATCTTATCTTGATGGCTGTTGCAATTTTTCACATCATATGTTGCCATCAATGACAAAGGGGGAGATTGTTGCAAGTATGTGCCTAATCGGTGTTGTCATTGATGTCAACATATCTTTGTTGTCATTGGTATCAACTTTATCTTATTCTATTACTTGTTTAGAAGCTTTGTATGTTGAGGATATTGAGAAAATTGGCCTCTCCAGAAGAAACAAGTGAGTCATAGTGAAGTAGAGTATAGACAGTGAGTTGTATGTTGAAAGAACAATCTGGTAGATTGCTTTGCATTTCTTGCTAGATGAAGATCTTGGTCTATGGATTGGAAGTTATTTAAAGGAATGTATGAAGATTGTAGATCCTAAGTTTGAGCCTCCGGTGTGAAGAGTTGAGAGAGTTGCATTCACCAGAGTAAAACCTCCTTTTTTTTGTAAGTTCAGTTGGGACACGGAGAAAGTATTCTTCTCTGCATTTCTCCGCAATAAATTATTTTTCTTTGTGGTTCTAGAGGGAAGTCTGGGATGATGATAAGTGCCTACAACTACAGTGGTTCATGTTTTGGTGGTCCGCAAGCTATCTTTCTTTTATGACAGTTGAAGACAGTAAAGTTCATGTGTTCCAATGTGAAGATCCTATTGTTAAGATGGTTAAGGTTCGTGTGGTTACTCCTGATGATTACAACATGCTTGTGGATGCCTCTTGATCATGTTCCTATCTTGACATTGGTCTGCATTAAGGAATTGAGACCGTGTTTGAAGATTGTTCCCATATAACATAGCGTGTAACTAGTCTTAGCTGACTTTGTTAATTTCAGTGGTTGCAAATATCTCTTGAAGATTGTGAAAGTGTGTTGTTGCATGGAAGATCATGTTTGAGCCCTAGCTAAGGTGTGGCGTGATCTACGTACACATTTACTTCATCTCCCTTGCATAATGTTGTAATAGGTCAAGACCTATTTTGTAAATATTTGTAATGCTGACCTTGATGATCATTCCAAGGTTGTTGAAGTGTATAAATACTTGTAGTTGAGTCATCGAAAACATGTCCTTGAGAAAAGATGGAAAGATAAGGAAAAAGGGTCAAGAAGTAGAGTAGAGCAAAGGTAGAGTAGAGCAAAGGCAGAGCAGAGTAGAGGCAAAGAAGAGAAAAGGAATTGTTGTACTTCAATCACAGACATAAAGAAGACATTGATCATGGTAGTGAGCCACCAGTAGGGTTTAACAGCCCTCAAGGTTTAACAGCCCTTATTGTAATCTTTCTAGGTCTAAGGTTGAGGCAATGAACCTGCTAGACCTACCTGTACTTCATGGCAGTGAGCCAGTATGTTCTAGGGCCGTGGAGTGACCAATCATTAACATCATTTTTCAAAGATTGCAATATATTCTGAGAGCTAATCCTCTCCATGGTTTTTCCCCACCTTGGGGTTTTCCACATAAAATCTGGTGTCTCTTGTGTTTGATGTTGTATCTGTGGTTAAGTTTCTAATTTCATGTATTCATTGTTAAATCATAATAATTGTGGATAAGTGATTACTATTTAAGTGCAAAAGTGACCAAGTTTTTGTGACAACTGATTCACCCTCCCCCCTCTCAGTTGTCTGGTGCATATCAACATAAATCACTTCCAAAACTTGCTTTTCTCTAGAATTGCTAGATTTAAAAGTAACTCTATGTTGTTTCCCAAACACACAATATTCAAAGAAATCAAAATCAATAGTATAACCAAACAAACCATCAACCATATTTTTTATAATGATGGTTTTAAGACCCTTTTCACCAATGTGACCTAGTCTATGGCGCCATAGTTTACATGAACTTGTGTTTTGAGTTAAAGATGTAGAATTACAATAAGTTGATGTATATAGTTTAAATAAGGTTCCACATCAAGTGCCCTTATCTAGGACCAAGTTTCCTCCAGCTAATTTGTAACCACTCTTTAAAAGTTACATGCACACCAATATCATTATTTTAGATACAAAAATTAATTTTTTATCCAATCATGAAATGTGCAAAACAATGATGAGAGTAGTAAGCATGAGTTTTCCATAGTCCATGATAGTATTATGAAGAGCTTCTAAATAACTCCTCTTCCTGATGATGGATCATTGTGTATGATCCAAAATGTTGATGTAAAAACACACAATTGAATCCAGAAGCTCTTCATAACGATGAGAGTTTTAACTCTCCCATCACTAATCCTAGCTTTACCTCTCCTTGGGACACAATCTTTTTAAGTGTTTTTATCCTTGAGAAATACCTTCCCACCATCATATACTTTGTATATTGAGAACCACTCCTTGTGAGGATTCATATGGTAGGATACATTTGAATCTATTATCCAAGAGTCATGTCGTAAGATAAGTTAGCTTAAATGAACAAGACATCACCACCTTCATCATTTAAGGATTTATCTATAGAGGAATCATCATTATTTTTTCTATTTCTACATTCCTTCTTAAGATGGCACTACTTACCGCAATTCCAACATCTCAGTCTACTCTTACTGGGGGGTTTGGATATCCCCTTTTATTTAGATCTATCTTTAAGCTTATCCTTATCCCCCTTTTACTTACCACCACATTTTCTCTTAGGTCTTCCTCTCACATTTAGTGCTTCTTTAAAACCATCATCATTTGACTTTCTTCACAACTCTATAAGCAAACAAGCAACAAGGGCACCTAGTTTTAGATCTATAGTAGAATAATTAAGTTAAGGAAATTAAATTCTCTTAAGATTCAGGTAATGAATAGAGTAGTAAAATGTAATTATCTTTTTCCTCTATCTTAACATCAATAAAATTTAACTAACTCAAAATTAAATTGAAAGCATTCAAGTGTTCTACAACAAAGTATCCTTCCTGAACATTTTTCATGAATATAATTTCCCTTTAAGATATAATTTGTTAACAAGACTCTTTATCTAATATATATTTCACCTATTCTCTTCCACAAGTTAAATGTGGTAGTTTCATTACACACATTCAAGATAATAGAATTAGAAAGACATAACATTATAATGTTGCAAGTATGAGAATAACCAGTGTTTTCATTGATGTCAACATACTCATATTGCTTTTATAAGAAGGATTGGATGAGCTGTGTGCTGAGGATATTGAGGAAATTAGTCTCAATCAGGAACAGTGAAGAACAGTGATGACAAGAAGGCAAAAGTCCTCAATTGGTTGAGTATCAGAGGATGCGGTTTAAAGGGTTTATAGATATGAGTCTTGAGATGTTCCAGTAAAGATTTCAGAGGTCCGCATGAAGATCTGAAGAAGTTATGATCACTCAAGTAGAACCGGTTCCGGCAGGTGTTCAGTGGTGACAGAGTGTCACAGTTTGGTCCAGTGAGCTCCAGAATTGCATTATCCCATTCTACGGATTGGAGGGAGTGTTGAAGAAGTTCGTGTGAAGTGACAACTAGATTTGTTCATGGGTTGGAGGTCCAGAAGCACCTTTTTCATTATGATAGTGATGACAGATTGTGTTCTTGAAGTTCCGGATGAAGAACAAAAGAATTCCAGTAAGTTGATAAAGTGCGGATGTTCTTGATGTCTTAGGAAAGGTTTTGGTGATCTTTGGATCGTGTAAAATTCTTATTGGCAGTCCACATTGAAGTTAGAGTTTACATTTGAAGAATAACCATGGATATTAGTGTTCTTCTTGAGACTGGCCGACCGGATGTATTACATGTCTTGCGAATGATCTTGTAGGTGTTTGTCGACTTAGATGATTGTTCCTAAGTCGATGCCTTGTATAAATAAGGGATTGTGAATCATTTTGAAGTGTGTCTTTCAGTGATGAGCATGGTATAGCGAAGAGAAGTGCAAAAGGTAGAGCATGAGTTTTTGGGCTAAAATGGAACTGATCCAGGCATGGTAAAGATGTCAATCTCTAGTCCAAGTTTGTAATACTTGTTACTTTGTAGACAGTGTGTCTCTTGTAGGCAGTGTGCCTCTTGTGAGCAGTGTGCTCAGGCAGTGAGCCCTAATTGGCATGTGCCATCTATTTTTCTTATTCTTCTAACAGAGAATAATCCTTGGGTTAATCACCCCGTGGTTTTTCCCTTGACCAGGTTTTCCACGTCAAAATCTTTGTGTCTCATGTGTTGATGTGTATCTTCTCTGGTGTTTATGCTTTATGCTTTCATTGATATGCTATTAAATAACAAAGAGGTTTTAAGTGTTTAAATTAGAAGCAAGTTTTTGTACAACTGATTCACCCCCCTCTCAGTTGTGTGCCCTAGATCTAATAATTGGTATCAAAGCCAAGTTCCTCTAAAAGGAGCTTAACCGCTTGAAGAGATCCAAGATGTCGTCATACAAGAAGGATAGTCCGAAGTTTGATGGAACCAACTTCTCTCTCTGGAAAGGTCGCATGAAATGTCACTTGGAGTGTATGGGAAAGGCGTACTTGTCCATGGTCACCAAAGCATATGTACCTCCACAGGGTGGTCCGACAACTCTAAATGAAATCACAGATGCTGAAAATAATCTGAGGACCAAAGAGGCTCTTCTAAGCGCATTAACTGACTCAGAGCTCTCAAATGTTATTGACCTACCAACTACCTATGAGATTTGGATTAAATTGGAGCTTCTGCATGAAGGAGATGAATATGTTAAGAGTGCAAGGTTGTAGAGTCTCAAAGGGAGATTTGAAAGACTAAAGATGAGAGATGATGAAAACATTACTACCTTTATGCCAAGAATAAATGAGCTGGTGTGTGGAATCATGAATGCTGGTGGAGTTTTGGATGAAAATGAGATTGTTGGCAAAATTCTCAGATCCCTTCCTGCTGCCTACAAAATCAAGGTTGCTGCCATTGATGAATTTAGAGCCCATACAACTATCACAAGAGACCAATTGGCTAGCAAACTAGCTGCATTTGAAATGACCGAGTTTGGAGATGATCCCCCCAAGACTGAATCTGCATTCAGAGCCAGTGCCTCTATGAAAGGTAAACAAAGATTTGATCCGGAAGAAAACTCTTCAAGGAAGCTATCATGGTATGATCAAACAAGAAGAGACATGGAAGAGGAAGAAGCAAAAATAGCTCAACTTGAAGCCCTCATTGTAAAGAGACTGCCAAGAGGATCCGATAAGTATGAAGGAAAATTACCTTTTAAGTGCTTCAACTGCAATAAGATTGGTCATTTTGCCTCAAGATGTTTGGAAAGATCTACAAGGTCAAATTCTAACAGACAAAGGTTCCAAAAGAATTGTTATTATGTTCATGAAGAAGATGATAATGAAGGAGTAACAGATGATGAATCAGAGATAGGAAACAAATCCGAAAATGAATGGGTGTTTATTGCCATCAAGGAAGAAGATCCAATATCCTTTGAATCTGTTAATCATAAGGTTGTAGAAAGAGCTTTGGCTGCCCAAGTTGAAGAGAAGGATGATTGGGTTATTGATAGTGGATGCTCTCACCATATGACAGGTGACAAGAACAAGTTCTTAGACTTGGAAAGGTATGAAGGAGGAATGGTAAAGTTTGGTGACAATTTTGCTGGTAGAATCAGAGGAAGAGGAACTATTTCTTTTAATGGAAGAAACAAAACTGGTAATGTGCTGTATGTTGAAGGTTTGAAGCACAATCTTCTTAGTGTTGGACAGTTGGTGGACAAAGGCTATGATCTCCGATTCAAGGATGGAAAATGCAAAATCTTTGAAAGATCTGGAATAGAAATTGCATCTGGTACTCAAACTAAAGGTAATATCTTCCACTTGGTTGGTGCTGATAAAAGTTGTCTGTTTGTTCAAGTTGATCAAAGCTGGTTATGGCATAGAAGGATGTGTCATGTAAATTTTGATAACATCATCAAGATAAGCAATACTCAAGCTGTAAGAGATCTTCCAAAATTGGTAAAACCTACAGACAGTTTGTGCAAAGAATCTCAGCTGGGTAAATAGAGCAAAGTTTCATTCAAAAGCAAGGATCAGTCCTCTACCGGATTACTAGAATTAGTTCATACTAATCTATGTGGTCTGACAAGAATCAAGAGTATGCAAGGTGATAGATATTTCATGTTACTGATTGATGACCATTCCCGGATGATGTGGGTTAACTTTCTAAAAGAGAAATCAGAAGCTTTTAAGAAGTTCAAAATCTTCAAGGCTATGATAGAGAATCAAACTAGATTAAAACTGAAATGTCTGAGGTCTGATAGAGGTGGTGAATTCACATCCAGTGAATTCATAGATTTTTGTGAGAAGCATGGTATAAAGAGATAGTTGTCTGCTCCTAGGACTCCACAGCAGAATGGAGTAGTAGAAAGAAAGAACCGGACCATCCAGGAAGCTTCCAAGACAATGATGATGGAAGCAAATGTTCCCCAGATGTTTTGGAGAGAAGTTGCCAGCACTGCAGTCTACACTCTCAATCAAGTTCAAATCAGAAGCAATAATGGTAAGACTCCTTATGAACTTTGGTTTGGTATCACTCCTACTTTGAGATATTTCAAAGTATTTGGTAGCAAATGTTACATTAAAAGAGATGAAGATCTAGGAAAGTTTGATGCTAGAAGTGATGAAGGAATTTTCTTGGGTTACTCCACTCAAAGCAAAGCATACCGGTGTTACAACAAGAGACTGAGAAAGATGATAGAAAGTACAAATGTGAAGGTTGATGAAGGAATTGAGAAGCCCTCAAGGTTTTATGAGTATGATGAAGATGATCAAGATGGTGCTCTGGTTCAAGGAGCTCAATCCTCTCATGAAAGTCAGATTCAGACTAATTCGGTAAATCAGGAAGAAGAGAGTCTAAATGAGCCTGATCAAAAAGCAGAAGTGCAAGAAACTCCCAAAGTTTTAAGGTATGTAAGACTAAACCACTCTGAAGATCAGATCATAGGTGACAGAAGCAAAGGTGTGCAAACTAGAAGGAAAATTGATCAAAATTTAGATGAATGTTGTCTGATTTCAAAGATTGAACCTAAGATAATAAATGAAGCCTGCAATGATGAAAATTGGACCAAAGCAATGGAAGAAGAATTGATGCAAATTGAGAAAAATCACACTTGGGATCTTGTTTCCAGACCTAGTAACAAGAATGTGATTGGAACCAAATGGGTCTTCCGGAACAAACTAAATGAAGTTGGTGAAGTAATCAGAAATAAAGCCAGATTAGTCTGCAAAGGCCACTCTCAAATAGAAGGGATTGATTTTGAGGAAACCTTTGCTCCGGTGGCCAGAATTGAAGCAGTCAGACTATTTCTTGCATTTGCTGCCTTCAGGGATTTCAAAGTGTATCAGATGGATGTTAAATCTGCTTTCCTGAATGGTGACTTAGAAGAAGTGTACATTAAACAATCAGATGGATTTCAGTTATCTGAGCATGGTGATATGGTCTGCAAATTAAAGAAGGCACTATATGGTCTAAAGCAAGCTCCAAGAGCATGGTATGAAAGGCTGGACAAACATCTTTTGAAGATTAGTTTCAACAAAGGTACTGCTGATAGTAACCTATATTTCAAAATTGATCATGAAAACATCTTAATTGTTGAAGTATTTGTTGATGATATCATCTTTGGAGGAAGAGACAGTATGTGCAAAACCTTTGCAAATCAAATGAAAAGTGAGTTTGAAATGTCAATGCTTGGTGAAATAAATTTCTTCTTGGGTCTGCAAATTACTCAGACAAAGAAAGGAATCTTTATCTCTCAGACCAAATATGTGAAAGAACTATTGAAGAAATTTGGAATGGAAGATTCAAAGCCAATGAACACTCCCATGGCTACCGGATGTAAGTTGAGTAAAGATGATGACTCTCCTAAGATAGATCAGACAAAGTACAGATCAATGATTGGAGGATTATTGTATCTCACTCAGACTAGACCAGATATAATGCAGGCTGTTGGTCTTGTGGTGAGATTCTAGGCTGATCCCAGAGAATCTCATGTCATGGCAATCAAAAGAATATTTAGGTACTTAAAAGGAACAGTTGAGTATGGTCTATGGTATCCTAGAGATCATAATTTTTCTCTTCATGCATATACAGATGCAGATTGGGCAAGAGATGTGGATGATAGGAAGAGTACAAGTGGAGGAGCTTTCTTTTTGGGAAAAAGGTTGGTTTCTTGGCTAAGCAAGAAACAAGAGGTAATATCCCTGTCTGCAATTGAAGTTGAATACATTGCAGTAGCAGGAAGTTGCACTCAACTTTTGTGGATGAAGCAAATGCTAAGAGATATTGAAGTAGAATATGAGGAGCCTATCACAATTTTCTGTGATAATTCAAGTGCAATAAATATTTCTAAGAATCCAGTATTGCATTCTAAGACCAAGCATTTATCTATCAAATTTCACTTTCTGAGAGAGCAAGTGAACAAGGGTGAAGTCAGATTGGAATATGTGCCCTCCAAGGATTAGCTTGCAGATATTTTTACTAAACCTCTTCCCAAGGAATCTTTTGAGTATCTCAAGGAGAAGTTAGGGGTCATGGCCCCTCCCATGATGAACTAGGATGCACTGATGTGCATCAGTCTAGTGGATATCACAGTCATATCTTGTGATCTGGATTGATGATGGGGAGCTGCTACTCAGGGGGAGCAGCTAGTATGATTCTAATGTGTTAGAATTGCAAGTATGAGCCCTTTGCCATTGATGTCAAAGGGGGAGAGAAGACATGTGAAAAACAAATGGATGATGATCAAAGGGGGAGTAGTAAAGGAAGAGAAGACATGTGAAGAGTTGTTGCTGATAGGGGGAGCTGTGACAGAAAGGAGAAGTTCTTGTCTTGATGGTTTTTCACATCATATGTTGCCATCAATGACAAAGGGGGAGATTGTTGCAAGTATGAGGATAACCAGTGTTGTCATTGATGTCAATATACTCATATTGTATTAATAAGAAGGATTGGATGAGCTGTGTGCTGAGGATATTGAGGAAATTAGTCTCAATCAGGAACAGTGAAAAATAGTGATGACAAGAAGGCAAAATTCCTCAATCGTTTGAGTATCAGAGGATGCGGTTTAAAGGGTTTGTAGATATGAGTCTTGAGATGTTCCAATAAAGATTTCAGAGGTCTGCATGAAGATCTGAAGAAGTTATGATTGCTCAAGTAGAACCGGTTCTGGCAAGTGTTCAGTGGTGATAGAGTGTCACAGTTTGGTCCGGTGAGCTCCGGAATTGCATTATCCCATTCTGCAGATTGGAGTGTTGAAGAAGTTCGTGTGAAGTGAAAACTAGATTTGTTCATGGGTTGGAGGTCCGGAAGCACCTTTTTCATTATGACAGTGATGACAGACTGTGTTCTTGAAGTTCTGGATGAAGAACAGAAGAATTCTAGTAAGCTGATAAAGTGCGGATGTTCTTGATGTCTCAGGAAAGGTTTTGGTGATCTTTGGATTATGTACAATTCTTATTGGTAGTCCACATTGAAGTTAGAGTTTGTATTTGAAGAATAACCACAGATATTGGTGTTCTTCTTGAGACTGGCTGACCGGATGTATTACACGTCTTGCGAATGATCTTGTAGGTGTTTGCTGACTTAGATGATTGTTCCTAAGTCGATGCCTTGTATAAATAAGGGATTGTGAATTCATTTTGAAGTGTGTCTTACGACGATGAGTGTGGTATAGCGAAGAGAAGTGTGAAAGGCAGAGCAGGAGTTTTTGAGCTAAAATGGAACTAATCCAGGCATGGTAAAGATGTCAATCTCCAGTTCAAGTTTGTAATACTTGTTACTTTGTAGACAGTGTGTCTCTTGTAGGCAGTGTGCCTCTTGTGAGTAGTTTGCTCAGGCAGTGAGCCCTAATTGGCATGTGCCATCTATTTTTCTTATTCTTCTAATAGAGAATAATCCTTGGGTTAATCACCCCGTAGTTTTTCCCTTGACTGGGTTTTCCATGTCAAAATCTTGGTGTCTCATGTGTTGATGTGTATCTGCTCTGGTGTTTATGCTTTATGCTTTCATTGATATGCTATTAAATAACAAAGAGGTTTTAAGTGTTTGAATTAGAAGCAAGTTTTTGTACAACTGATTCACCCCCCCTCTCAGTTGTGTGCCCTAGATCTAACATATAATACCTTGGGCTTTCTTATCAACCCTCACCAAATCTGCATTCAATATTATTTCAATTTTTCTCTCATTTTTTACTACTATCTATTGGGTAGCAAAATGGCATGCAACCCAACACTTAAGAATCAATGATATGATTCCTCTCTTGAAAGGAGATTTTTCAATCTCCCCGAGGTCTCAGTGTTGTTAGGTCTTGGCTTTAAAAAAATCACTCAATGGAATATGAGATGTTATCTTAAGGGGCATGGTGTTGTTTCAAGTGCAATAGGATACATAAGCTAGAAATCTCAACTTCATGGAAACCTAATCTAAACCTACCCTAACTAGCTAATAAAGAAAAAGAGAAATAGAAAGGTGACGTAGGAGCATCCAAAGGTGTAGAGTAATCTTGCATCACCAAAAAAATGATTTTATTTTCTATTCCTTTCAATTTTGGTTTTTGCGAATACCCATTTGCTTGAATAACGATTCAAAACTTTCAAAGTTTCCAAAAAGGCTGAGAATACCAGGACTTACTATTTTTAGTAAGCCTACATCCGAGAAGTAGTTGGGCCTAAAATTTTCTCCAAAGCTTTGGAATAGAAACATAATCATTCTTGGTAAATTCAACCCAAGATCATGTGTGGATTTCAAGGTATTAAAATTTTAGTTTTTGAGGTTCATAAAAATGTTTCGGAATCAATTTTGAGGCACTTGGAGGTTCCATAATGGCCTAAAAATTGGTCAAAAATCAAAATGTCCCTATACGAGATATTTTGCGATCTTTCCAACACATCAAACGGTTCATCAATTGGATGCCCAGATCAAAAGTTATGGCCTCCGGAAGTTGGGCCTCCCATATTAGAGAATGTAAAAATGTGTCAAACATAGAAAAGAGTTGTTAAGGCAAGCTACACATGTTTATGAGTGTTTTGACACATCATAAGGCATATTTTATTGGTAGATAATTTGGGTGCCACTTTTGGGTTGTTTTAGCTCATGGTTCTGTAATACCGTTTGACGGTTTCATATATTGTAGATCCTATATATTAGGTGCTTGAGATAGAGGTTGCATGTGTGAGTATGATAGATTTTGAGTTGTCATAAAATCTCTAGTTGGAGATATTCTTGTGAAAGCTTTCTTTGCAAGTATATTGTAATCTTGTTAAAATTTCTAAATAATATATTGAGTTGTTTTTCGAGGTGGGGTTTTCTCCCGAAAGGGTTTTGTAACATCCACATTCTAAAAACAAGGTAAAACTAGAAAATTTACCATAGAGTAAATTAACAAGGTAAAAAAATGAGATAGAGAAAATTTTTCTTTTATTCAACATATAATCAAGTAATTATAATTACAAGATTTCTTTTTACAAAGTACAATAAACCATATTGTCTTTCATATTTACAATGTTTACAAAATATTGATCCACTACATATACAATTTTAAAATAAATACTGCTTCTGAATATCTGACATCTTTATCACAAGTCCTGGCATGTTTCTTGCTTGGATAGAGAGCATCTTTCCAATGATTTACCTCAAACCATAGACTGGCGGTCTCCCACACATCTTCCACATAGGAAGTGGCCCTACCCTTCACAAGTAATATAGACCTTAGGTGACCAGTGGTAATTTTCCTTTTTCGACTACATAGTGTTTTATTCTACTCAACTCTATCAACCATACATCCCTAGATACCCTTTAGCTAAGTATGATTTTCGATAGGATGAGCAATCCGAATACAGTGAACCGATAATGCATGTAGAAAACAAAGGCATTACTTTGGCCAAAGTTCTAATATTAGTGACGTTCATAGAATGTAGTCATTTCACCCACCCCTACTCGACTTGGATACTATCATATTCTCGCAGTTTAAACTCTTACATAACTTAATCATGAATTAGTTTAATCCATGAGTCATGATAATCATACCTTTTGACTAAAACAAGTCTATATGACATAACCATTCAATTGGTTGGTAATCGACTCTAGGGTACCCTAATAGCCCTTATTTAAATGATATAATAATATAACCATATCTTACTTCTAGGAGTTCTAGATTTGCAAATAACCCTTGATTTAACCGAGGTTAAGAATACTATAGTTCTTAAATAGATAATGTCTCCTATATAAAGGAATGTAGAATAACTTTGATAATGTTTATAAACAAAACATACCCTGAGTATAAATATCCTTACAAGATCATTCTCTAGTATACTTAGACTATTCCATTGTGCTGGATCTCTTCATGAATAACAATGACAAATAGTCTTATATGGGATTCTCATAATAACCTTATTCCATTTTCCTTAGTAACTCTAAGTTACTATCTTTAGATATGACACAAAAGTTTACTAACAATTCATATGATTCTAGTTCTCTTGGTAGATAACATTATTCATGATGCATATATATAATCTATACAATACAATATATTAAATCGATATAACTTCAATACTAAACAGTTCAAGTTGAGAATATGAAAACAAGGTTCATTCATTCAAGAGCCTAATGTTTGGATATCTCAAAATCATTCCAAGGACTTGTTACAAACTTATTCGATTAGAGAACTATTTTCAAAGCTAATAACAGTTATGACAGTCTCTTACTAAGATGGTCTCTTATCCTCTATTCAATGCATTAATATGATTATTGATCTATAAACAAAATAGCAAATGGTCGATGTAGCATACTGTAACATACTACTCACTTGATTTACCAAGAATCAACCAAACAATTTGCATTCATTGTCCTCATCGATCATGGAGATAGATCAACATAGTTTACTTAGAATGTTAACTGCATTTTCCTATTGTTGATACATTACAGTTTTTTACTATTACACCACAAATACAAAAGGTTTAACCTTACTGGAAAACTCTTATAATCGCCCACAATACATCAATGTTCAAACTAAAAGATCTATTTGGTTGTATCATGATTTGCATGAACTAAGAAATACTTGACAATGGACAAACTTCAATTGGCTGAGATATGTAAACTAGACACAGGGTCGAAGCCTCTAGACTGTGTATTCCCTCTTTAAACTTTTCTACATATGTTTGATCCTCCCTACCTCTATATTCTATTCTCTCAAGATTTTTAACTTAATATTCTAGCTTGCCCGCTTAGCTAAGTCATTATTCATTATATCCCCTAGGCACAACTCTTTGAGAGTTGCCTTAATTCGCCACTTAACAGTAATTCAGTTGCAAACTTAATGACCTCTCAACAATCCCAGGTGACTTAGTCTTAAACTGAAATCAATTTTTAAGCAAAAGTCCACATGTCGATTGTGGAAGGCTGCTATATGGTTCATTCGGTTGGGCAGTTTGAAAACATAGTCATCCCCATAAGGATGAGGCTGATACTCAAAGAAATATAAAACTAATCTTTTAATGATCAAAACATGTGGTTCAATCCACTACTAACAATTATAATGACTCTACTATATCTTAGCTTACGGCTCCCTTAATGTCGTCGACTCATTAAGAGGTATTATCTTCTTACGATGCTAAGGCATCTATATATATTGATTATAACAATTATAATTATATTGGTTACGTCAATTATAATTCTCATATCATCGCCTATTACATTAGATAGATATAGTTTATTCAATAATAAGATATTATTAAACCATGGGATATGGATATCGTGATTGGGTTGAGCTTGTCTCCCCATCATAATCCATCAACAATAATCACATATTAATAACTTCGATGAAAAACGTATTAACATTTAAGAATTGTTTATAACATGTCAAATATCTTAATAATAGTAATAAGACAATCATTTTATGACAATAACATTGTAATATTTACGTTTAACGTAAATAGTTATAAATCAAACTCAAATGACGTCATTAACATTATTAATGACTAAGATGACTTAATACAACTTAGAAAGATTTGAAAACAATATCGACTACCTGTTGATTAGGTTCAAAAGTAAACTGACAAGACAAAGCTTACCTCTTACGACACCTTGGTTCACATTTTCGTTAAACACTTATAACTCGGTTTGGCAAATAAATCACTCATAACCCGAGGTCTATATCTCTCTCGTGGAAAGATTCTCTCTTTTCTCGGAGAGTCATCTGATAACCTAGAATCCTATTTCACTTGTCATCAAACAATATGTGATCAGTGCATCATTATTCAATTAATTCAACTAATAAATCAAATCTCATAATACAAATATTAAATTGATAATAACATAATCATTTCTATGATTTCAATAAATGACATTTAATATAATCCATGTTTTTCCTTGTCATCAATCTAAACATCATAATAAATTTACTTATGTCCAAGTAAAAAGTAAAAGTATAGCAAGATAAAAATTGGGGATGTAACAGGTTTCCCCACATAAATCATTGTGTTTGTGGTTTGAAGCTTATAATATGTTGTTGTGAGTGTGTTGGGTGGAATACACCCTCATAAAAAGGATATAGAAAGGGAAAGAAGAGAGAAGAAATAGAGGGGAAAAGAAGAAAAGGGGATGCCCATGATCAACAAAAATAAACATTGTCACATGAGAGTATTTTTTGCAAATATATCCTTAAAAGTGTATACAATTGCCATTTTCACCTCAACAAGATTCTAAGGAGACATATACACTTTATATCCATATTTGCAAGTGAATATAAGAAAGTAAAACATCACCATATTGCATTCATAGATAAAGACGATTGTATTCACAAACATTCATTAAGCTCAAATTAGTTACATTTACAAAGAATACTAGTTCAAATATGATGATTATGCTTACAAATCATGGGAGTTCTAGATTATTCTTACAAATCATGGGAATTCTAGATTATGCTACAAATTCTCCCCCACCATATGCATGCGTAGATGAAGAAAGTGCCCTATTTTTCTTAGCCCTCATTTTGCTATCTCCCCCTTACTCAATATTTCTGCTAAGTCTTTCTATATCCTTACAAAGGCAAGGACTACCCACATTAATTAAATTGTGCTTTTCAAGGGACCCAAAATAATTAAATTTTTAAAATCATGGACCCCTTCAAATTTTATAGTCATAGATAAGGCCCACATGCATTCTAGATCATTTTGTACTATGAAATCCACCAGAATCAAGCCTAGAGAATCAAGATCTATCTCTCAAGCCATGTTTCCATTCAATTCTTTTCTTACTAATCAATAATTCATGAGTTCAAGGGAAGCATGGAATCAAATCCTATAAAACTATCATGTCCCAAATGGGATATTACACTATAATTCTAATTTTTTGCTTAAAACCCTAATTCTACCCTAAAATTTCTATACTTTATGATTCTACCCTAACCCTAGCTCTGCTCAAAATCAAACTTGAAAATAATTGTATTTATGAACCAAACTCATAACAACATCAAGGAATCATGCTCATAGGGTTCGCTCCCTCATGTAGAACAGATTTAGCATGGAATTCACACATAAACATGAAGAAATATACCATGAAACAATAATATGCAGGCTACTGTCATAAACTGAATATTATGTTTGATTTATCACATCAAATGATGGGTGAATATGCCAAAACATACATAGATAATCTGATGTTATGAATCAGCTTACATACATACCAAAATATGCAAAGAGTCTCCAAAGAAAGATAAAATCTGTTGTTAAATATCTGCTCTAACCCTAGTGTGCCAGTTGGATATATTTGCCACATATCTACCCTAGAATAGATCGCTCTCCTTCAAGTATCGTGTGTCTTAGCTGGAAGATGAATTCCCAGCCAAATTCACTCTTGAGATTTCTCTTGTAGCTGCTACAAAATCTGCTTAATGGTGGTTGAATGCTCAAGTGGATTCCCATCATAGAACCCTTGAATTGAGAAGCTAGATTATCACCCAACTTCCCTTAGAAGACTTGAGGTTTTCATCCCAAGCTCCGTATGAGATTGTTCTCCACAAGTAAGTGAATGAATGTTGTGATGATGCCTTAGAATGCCCAATCGATTGGGTATACATACACATTATATCTCCTCTTTCCCTCTTGGCTAACCAAGGCATTTGTACATGATTTGAATTACGAACTTTCCCTCCTAGAGGGCCGACTCATCTAAAAGCTCCTTGCCTAATTTAAATTAAAGATATGAATTAGGGAGGGCACCAAGAAGTAGTAATTAATTATTATTTTATTCCTTCAATTATTTTCTTAGCACCCAAGAGAATAATGTATTATCCTTTGCCTAAAGTGTAGTCACTTTGCCCAATGAGTAGGAGTGTGATGAATGCCAAGGAAAGACATAGGAATGATGTGTTATCAATTTTCAAGTAAAGAGTGACATATGATGATCTCCATAGCAAAGATGATTCACCCAAGGCCAAGTACTCATGAAAGAACATCCAAAAGTGAAGTGATAGCATCTATGGTGAAGCCCAATCTCTCTCAGTACCTTGAAGTCCACTGGAAAGTACAAACAATCACTAGATGGTGACCATTCCAGAGATGGGGACACGACAAATCCTCCCTTCTTAGAATTTCTTGTCCTCAATCAATGGCAAGTATGTATGCTATGAGATGGTGTCAAATGACATGTATCTCCATCTGCTCGCATGCCTAGTGATAGTACAAACATCCACTGGTGGTTGCATTCCCCATGAAGTTTACTTGCAACCACAAGTGTCATGACCCCCAATGCTCCCAAGGTTCCACCTCCTGAGAAATAATAGCAGGTCCCACTCGGAGTCTCAAAGAACATGTGATGAAAGATGTGAGCCTCAAAGCATAACCACAAGTCTCCAAACCTCTGCTGCACTACTCTGATATACTTATTGGGAATGTGAGACAACTCATCAACATTCCAGTGAGGTGGTGTACCAAACATATCTCCACCAGGATCCCAAACCATCTTATCATTGTAATTGTTAATCATGAAGAGAGGAAAGCACCTTGCAATGTTATCACTAGCCCACCATCCAACATCAATCATCCTCTCAATAGTGCATAAAGGTCTCAACACAAGTACCATGAAAGACGGATCCCAAATGAAAGCCATCTCCAAGTGACTGTCAACAATCCCTCTAGTGGTATCATTCAAATGCCATCCTCCTATGATGAAGAGGTGATGCAACATCCACACTCCTGTGCACCATGCAACAACATCTACCATCCAAATATGCAAGACAACCTCATGTGTTAGGGAAAGGATGTTAGTGGCATCATGCATAGCTCCAAATCCAATGTCACATGCCAACTATGTGAAAAACCCTACCACATCCAAAGTAGAGATGGAAACATTATACCTTGGTGTAGTAATCACCCATACCTTCGAAGTGTGATCCTCAAAAACAAATGTCAAACATAGGGCAGCATCAAGTACCACCAAAGAATGATGGAGTTGTATCATGGTATCACTTGACTCTATACCTCCTCCATGAATGATCCAAGAATCATCCCTTATGATTCCCTTTTCGAGTGAAGCCCAAATATTAGTGGTTGATCCACTAAGTGCAGTCTCAACAAATCTACCAAGCTCCCAAGTAGCTGTTGTTCACCAAAAATCTATGCACCACAAAGTAGAACAACCATCTCCTAGCAAAGTATGGAAGGGATCCTCACGGACTAAGGCTAGAGTATCAATATCTACATGTTTCCTTCCATATCCCAGCTAAAACATATGCATTGGTAACTCCAAACCAAACATCATAGCAATACCTCCACACCTTGTGTCATAGCTTAGCTACACCTCCGTAGTATGCCCAACAAAACCAAGAGTCTCCATGGCATGCATACAAAATAAGAAAGCTACATACTCACCCCAAGAGTCATCAACATGATGGAACTCATCACAAGAAAACTCCTCAAGAGCTCCATGAAGAACCAAATATCCATCCAAGTCTGCATCACACAAGCCTTCCTCAATGGTCACAACACTAGTAGCTGATAGTGTGTGCTCCATGCTCAAATCTGATTGCTCCACTTGCTTGGCCTCCATACAATCTACTCATACCATTTGTCATGCCGAACTAACTTGGGTTCAAAATGAAAGCCCATGATAGGAGGGTTCTTCCCAAACTCATTTTTGTGTGTAAGGGCCATCAACATATAAGTATGCAAGAGTGAAAGACTGCTGTCCTAAATAAAGTTAGAACTCTTACCATACTTTTTGTAGCGCTTTTACCCTTCTCAAGCCTCTCCCTTATCGCTGTTGCATGTTCTCCATCCAAGGTAGATCCAACATCACTTTATCCATATAAATCACAAGCCTCAAAGCTGATCCATTTGGCTGTCATAGCATAGTAATGTGAGGACAAAGGACTACTATCATAAACCAAAAAATCAGGCTTGTTAGCATACCTTGTCCAGCTGTCCTCTAGTTCCTTAATCACCTCTTCTTCCTTTGCCATGTATCCTCTCACAAATGTAGATCTGAGAAGGTGTTCTATGTGAAACTCACTTGCCTTAATTCTAAACTGTACCTGTACCATTCCTTGATATTCTAAAAGTGAAGGACTACTGTTATATATCCAAAAATTAGACCTTACATCATGTCATTGAGTAACGTCCTTGTAGACCTTAGTCTTCTCTTTCCTCATGAGTGAATGATCATCAACTAGGGCTGGTCCATATGATGTCTTCAATGGAAAATTAGGTGTACCTTGTGTCACAAGCTCAGTGCCATGGCTCCAAGCTAAAGGTGTGTCTATCCTTACGACGATCTCTCCATAGGGTGTCTCAAGCCCTTCCTCCATGTCTCTGTTCTTGGCCTTCTTCATGTTGCATTGTCCTTCCTTGAGTGTGGCGGCCATAGAAGTCTAAATTTTTGATGTGAGTGTGAGCTCATCCACCATATCTTCCTCCCTTCTAAAAGCATGCACATATATCTCACACATCTTGAAGAGATGATCACTATCCGTAGGTGGATGCAAGTAGTTGTCCTTTATCATAACCACAACCTTTTGAAACTCTTGAAACCAATTGAGGTAGAGGTCTTCTTCAAAGCGTTCATCCTTCCCTTCCTTGGTCTTCAATTTCTCCTCCATGTGATGCCTCCATGAATCAAATTCTTCATTATGCCCATGTGTGAAAGCTAAGTCTTCTAGCAAAGGATCTCCATGAAAGTAGTAGGTAGAATCTTCTACCTCATGATCTTCCTCAATGGCTAATCTAGGACATTTTTGCACCGCTATGACCTCTTTATCTTGCCATGCCGACCCACTTTGACCACTCCCCACTGAATTTCCTGAATTATCCTTATGAACAATATTCATCTCAAGGATACCCATACCATTATTTGACTCCATGCCATTATGATGTAAAGATGATAAAACAATGCTAGGCCCAACCAAGGGAACATCAAATGAATTCATACCTTGATCCAATATAGTCAACTTGACAATCTTCATGGTGGCAACTTCTTCAATCATGTAATCATCATGATATCGTAGGTGTTTTCCACTTGCCATGTATGATGTTTCCTCTCCCATATCCTCATGATGCAAGTCATCAATAAGTAGTCCTTCTTCTTCCATGGCGACCTCAACCTTGTAGTCTTCATGGACACTTATGTATTCCTCATTAGGTGATTCTCCTTTATCCTCATAGGCTGAAGTACATTGTTGGCTTTGTCCTCTTTAGGGCTTGGGACCCGATCTTCAACATGCATGGACTGGTTTATATTCTCCTCATGATAATTTGTAGGCTACAAATCTTCTTTCTTTTCTACCTTGGCTTTCATGGAAGCTTCTGATTTTTCTATCTCTTTTCTCAGTTTTCTGATGTAATCATATAGACCCTTCTTTCTCAGATTTCCATCTTCAATAACCTTCAAATAAAATGCAAAAGGAGTAGCTAGCCTAAAACCAAGTGATAAGGCATTCTATTCTTCAATGATTTGAGTAGCCTCATGTTCATACATCCATCATTCCAGCCCCTCCTTTAATTTCACTTGAATTTGTCCAATGGATTCAAGCAATGATCTTTCTTCTTCCATGATGAATGATCAAACCCTTAGGCTGGCAGGATCATGGCTCTAATACCATTGTCTATCCCAAATGGGATATTACACTATAATTCTAATTTTCTTCGACTTAAAACCTTAATTCTGCCCTAAAATTTCTATACTTTATGATTCTACCCTAACCCTAGCTCTACTCAAAATCATACTTGAAAACAATTGTATTTATGAACCAAACTCATAACAACATCAAGGAATCATGCTCATAGGGTTCACTCCCTCATGTAGAATAGATTTAGCATGGAATTCACACATAAACATGAAGAAATATACCATGAAACAATAATATGTAGGCTGTTTTCATAAACTAAATATTATGTCTGATTTATCACATCAAATGATGGGCGAATATGCCAAAACATACATAGATAATCTGCTATTATGAATCAGCTTACATACATACCAAAATATGCAAAGAGTCTCCAAAGAAAGATAATATCTTCTGTTATATCTCTGCTCTAACCCTAGTGTGCCAGTTGGATATATTTGCCACAAATCTACCCTAGAACAAATCAATCTCCTTCAAGTATGGTGCAACTTAGGTGGAAGATGAATTCCCAGCCAAATTCTCTCTTGAGATTGCTCTTGTAGCTACTACAAAATCTGCCTAATGGTGGTTGAATGCTCAAGTGGATTCCTGTCATGAAACCCTCAAATTGAGAAGCTAGATTGTCACCCAACTTCCCTTAGCAGACTTGAGGTTTTCGTCCCAAGCTCCATATGAGATTGCTCTCCACAAGTAAATGAATGAATGTTGTGATGATGCCTTAGAATGCCCAATCAATTGGGTATATATACAAATGATATCTCTTCTTTCCCTCTTGGCCGACCTAGGCATTTGTAGATGATTTGAATTACAAACTTTCCCTCCTAGAGGGTTGACTCATCTAGAAGCTCCTTGCCTAATTCAAATTAAAGATATGAATTAGGGAGGGCACCAAGGAGTAGTAATTAATTATTATTTTATTCCTTCAATTATTTCCTTAGTGAGCACCCAAGAGAATAATGTATTATCCTTTGCCTAAAGTGTAGTTACTTCACCCAATGAGTAGGAGTGTGATGAGTGCCAAGGAAAGACATAGGAATGATGTGTTATCAATTTTCCCAAGTAAAGGGTGACTTATGATGATCTCCATATAAAAGATGATTTGCCCAAGGCCAAGTACTCATGAAAGAACATCCAAAAGTGAAGTGATAGCATCTATGGTGGAGCCCAATCTCTATCAGTACCTTGAAGTACACTGGAAAGTGTAATGTAGTAAAATTTGGATTGTTTTAGTTATGTGTTTGAATCTTTCTTTCACCAATTACATTCAAGGACCTTTGGATTGAGTGGTAGATCACTATCAGGTCCTTGGTCACTTACGAATGTAGGGAAGCTCAGATTAGGGTATTTGATTATCAAATTTCCTTCTCTTATGTGCAATTACACATCAAAACCCTAATTATGCAAATACAGTAGTAAACATAGGAATTATGGAAAATGCTTCTACAAAAAGATGTAAAATGACAAATAACAGTGCACCTATTTTTGGGGTTCCAAGGTGGAAAAGTTGGGGACAAAGGAGCGGGTGCCCAAGTCCAAGGTACTAGTTTCTTTGTGGAATCCTGATCTCTTTCTGACACTGATCTGCACTGCAACTTTTGTTTTTGTAGATTCAACTGAGGACACAGGGACTAGTGCCCAAGTCCCGAAAAAGCTCCAGAGTCCTACTTCTTTTCAGATCCTAGATCTTTCATGCCTGCTGACCTCTCCTGCAACTTCACTTTTTTCAAATGCGACACCTGTAATATGTAATCATAAAACTTTTGGAGTGGGTTGTGGTGTTTAGGAGCTTGCCTTAGTCAAGCCTTGGAAGGACACTTAAGTCTTCCAAACACCGTTGTTAGATAGAGAGTGTGTGCCTTTGTGAGGTAGAGGCAAAATCCAAATAAAATAATGATTGAAAACATAATATGATGTCACCTTGTAGTGAAGATCTCATGAGAGGAAGATGCTCTTCATTCCATGAGGAAATGGATGCTCAAATCTGCAAACACAAACATATAGACAACACAATTATGCTCTTGCAACACAATGAAAGCCTTGAATCACCAATGCACATACAAGTTGATAGCTAATGATCATCTAGTTTCAATCTAGTTTACAAATGAATGCCTACATATGCTTTTATATGCAACTACAAACATTCCCACCAAGATTTTGTAAATTCAAACTTACCGTGTCGGCCTAGGGACTGAATAACGGTCATAAATTGATACTTAAAATTTAGGCCTGACCCAAAATAGAGCAGGACTAGGGCATGGGTACCCAAGTCCTCCTCTCTATTTTAGGTAGGGTTAAGCTCAAGGGGTCCCCCTAGGCCCCATTTGTCATGATATCTAGGGTTCATTCCATCAAGATGCCAAATTATGATGTAAAATGTCCTAAATGCACGCAAAGGACCTGGGAGCTAAACCTAAAGAGGGAAAAGCCCCCAAGGGGACATTTTTTGATGTTACATTTAGCCCCCACTTTAATGTATGTATAAACGCAAGTCCAATACATTCATTAAAGTACGATCACAAACACAGCAAATATGCCAAGCATGGAGAAGACGCACCAATCACATAGAAGACAATAACAGGCACACAAAACACGGAGAAGACATTTACAGTCACGCAGAACACGAAGAATACAGTAAATGCATAGAAGATGCATTAATGCATGGAAGATAGGACTGAATCTTTTCTTTTTCTTATATATATGAAATGCAAATGCAAGTACAGGAAAGTAAACAAACCTCCCATAATGTAGGATGCACTCATGGCACATGTCTTTAAACTGTATATATGGGGCTACACACACGCAAGACATACAAAACCTCCCAAAATCTAGGATGTACTCATCGCACAGGTCTTTAAACTGCATATGGGGCAACAAACATGCCACACAAAGCAAGCACACCAAACACACACACTTAAAGACACAGAGAAAACATGGAAGACAAGCGATGGAGTGTTCCTATTTCTAGGCTCAACACCATCTTAGGCACATTATAGGCACACATTGACGATTAGGCTTCGCCACAAAAATCATCGAAGACATGCTTAAGGGTTGAGTTAGTCATAGAACCGCTCCCCGCCTCCGTAGAGGACTTTTGAAAATGATAGGATGATGCAATTTGCTCCGAGAAATACACCATCCCCGTCTCCGTAGAGGGCTTAAGATAAAAATGATATACGCGATATCCCACCTTTGTAGAGAGCTTACATGATTGATTGATTGCAAAAAAACTCAGGATGCAAGATGCACTCATCGTGTAGGTCTTTAAACTGCACCTGAGGACAAACACATAGCTAACATATACAATAGATAGCTTACCTTATATATGCCCCCACCTTAAGGTGGTTGATATCAAGTATCGATATCAAGCATGTTAAGGTAGGAAGAAAACACACAAGGGAACACAAGCTCTTGCAAAGCCCATGCCCCTCGGAGGTGGCATGTAATTTATGATCACTAAATGTTCCCACAAACACATGCCTGCAAGAAACATGTTAGTGTCTACAAAATCATGATAAACAACAACATCAATGCATATGATTAACCACACAAAGAGCCAAGGTTATACTATGAATTCAAAGTTTGAGGATAACCGTGGGGCTATATCATGAAGCTCTTCGAATCAAGTACCACCAAGGCTAGATTCAAAGAAAGACAAAGGTGCACAGAGCAGCAGTATTGTTAAGGTTTGTAAATGAGATAGCATACCATCAAAATCACTATGTAGAAAGCACGAGTGCTTCTACTAGCCAAGCGTCAGATAATTAATTACAACCCCATCATCATATTAGGAACAAAGTCCATTTTTGGATTGCTCTCGAAAGGGACACTAGGTCTGGATCAGTATAAATGTTTTACGTCATCCGCTTGCTAGATAGAAGCACTAGAGGAAGGGAAACAATAAATAAGAGAGGAGAAACAAGTGTCTTAGGCATAGTCATGTAGGAGGGTACCCCCAAGTCACCAACCGTAATGCTATGTTCGTAAGACACAACACACAACGATGAAATCAAAGAGAGAGAGAGGCAATATAGAAGAATGATGATACAAATAGAAGGTCACAATAGAGGTGGTCTCCTCATATCCTGGACCTTACAAGAGAATCAAGAGTCATCCCAGGAGGCCTAAACAACACATAACACATCACAAGGTAAGTACATCATGAGAGAGATAAAGGGTTAGAGATACTTACCTGTAGAGAGGTCCATGTTAGAAGTCATCAACAATCAAATCATTCTCTTTCCAATTGCAAACATAAGATACCATTGCCAAGTCTTTGTCATTATTCTTTTGTTCATTCTTAAATGCTTCTTGGTTTGACTCAATGTTAGGTGGAATATGTTCTTGTTGAAGTTCATTAGTATACTTATTCACTATCCTCTTAGGTGGTGGGAGAAGCAAATTATTTTGAGTGATCTCAACATCCATCCTTGAGGGAATTAATATGAGAGACTTCTCCTCATCCACTAGTGCTACATCCTTAGTGATGTCCAAATGACTTGAATATTCAAACAAAGGAGGGAAATTAAAGGTCTTCTCTTGCTTAGTGAACTCCAAGGTGTGTGAAAAATCAACTAAAGGAAAAAGGTTGCTAGGATGATCCATAGAGGTTTCATGCATTATGATAGAGTTTTTATTGTTGTTAGATGAAAGCTCATTGTCTACCCATGGAATGTTCTTTTTTGAAGGGATTTCTTCATTCACCAATTCTTCCTCTTGGCCAGGGAGAGCATTGGAATCGCAAAGTGGTGATGGGTCTTCATTTGCTAATGCTTCATCTTGGCTAGAGTGAGCATTAGAATAAATATTTGGTGGTATGATGTTGAGAGATGTGTCAATGAAATCATCCTCTTGCATCAAAGTGTCCTCATGAGGAGGAACAACTTTGGGAGAGGGATCATAAGGTAAATCAAATTTATCATCACATATTTTAGCAATAGGTGTCGTAGTGGAATGTTCCATAAAGTCATCTAAGGCTTCATCTAACATCTTGAGGTCATCACTAGTATATATATTATTGATCATGAATTTAGTGAGATCATCCAATATCAAAGGGTATATTCCCATGAGGTTTGTGAAGCTATAAAAATCAGATACATAACAAAGGATTTTGTATGTAGAGCATATAGAGAGATCAACATCATGAATGTGTGCTATTTGTTCCAAAACTTGAGGATGTTTATTAGTGAATTTAGAGAAATGATCAATGTCTACGATGTATGCAAACAACTCTTATAAATAAGTATCCATGATATATATTTCCAAATCAATGCAATATCAGATTTTAAAAGCTTTCTAAAAGTATGCAAAGGACAAGTGCAAAACTATATGCAAAAATGACCTAAAATGCTCATTTTTTTGTACTTTTTCAATGCAATTGAATGAGACAAAAGGGTCTTGTAAGGATTTTGATTAGGGGAAGCAAATAATATGTCTTATATCAATCCAATACAGAAATAATATCCTTCACAAGACACTCTTGATGCAAATCTAAGATGACGACAAGTCAAAATATAGTGAAAATATGCTAAAATATGTGATTTTTTCACCAAATCTTAATGCAAAAGAGCATGAGAAGGAAAATGATTATGGAAAGAAAAATATATCAGTAATAATAGCCACTTAATTCCAAAATATCAATCACAACACACTTATAGTGCCATTCAAGGTCAAACCCTAGTGATAATATAGCAAAATATGCAATTTTTCACGATTTTCCAACTCTAATACCTAGCAAAAGGGGTGTTGTAAAGAATTTTAGGAGGTGTAGAAAATAATAGCAATGATATCAATCACCTCAATCCATCAAATTTGTCACAACACACTTGGAGTGCAAACTAGGCCAAACCCTAGGGCAAAATAGCAAAAAATGTGTAGTTTTTCACCAAATTTTCAATGCAAGAGGCCAATCAAAAGGTGTTGTGAATATTTTTAAGAGGGGAATAAAATAATTACCTTGATAAAAACTAATTTTTGCAAAAATACTCTTACAACACGCCTATGGTGCAAATTTAGAGAGTCAATAAGGCTAAATCTAGTGAAAATTGATGTTTTTCAAGCCCTAGGTTTGAGATTTTGACACAAAATGCTATACGAATGTTTTGAAATCTGATTTAGGATGAAAATGAAATATACTCAAATATAAAAATGAATTCCAAGCTCTAAGATGCAAAATGTATGTGTAAATTTAATGAAAATGTATGAAAATTGCTAGTTTTTTGTTGAAATTTTCTATGCAAAAATGCAAATATTTGAAATCTAAATACAAATTTACACCAAAATGCAAGACTACAGCCAAATGAAATTTTGAATGAGTCTCTAAAATTAGTAGAAAAATCTAAAAGAAGATTTTGCCTACAAACCCTAGATTTTTGGAATTACTAGGTTATATGAAAATTGTCAAAATTTCTACAAAACTCTAGCAATTGTATGATGAAAATGCAATGCATATTATTGAGTTTTTGTAATTTTCTATAGTTTATCTCAGATCTAATGTAAAAATAAGAAATTTGATGAAATTAGAATTAATTGATGCAAAATAGTAACCCTAAAATGCAATTTGTTTTTCAAAATTTTCTCAATGCGATAAGATGAATGACTATATGAATGAATAGAATCAACCCAAATCTGAAGAAAAATACTTAGCAAGGTGCAAAATTCAATATAAACACAGGTTCACCAAAATGTAATGTAGTAAAATTTGGATTGTTTTAGTTATGTGTTTGAATCCTGCTTTCACCAATTACATTCAAGGACCTTCAGATCGAGTGGTAGAGAACTATCAGGTCCTTGGTCACTTACGAATGTAGGGAAGCTTGGATTAGGGTATTTGATTGTCGATTTTCCTTCTCTTATGTTCAATTACACATCAAAACCCTAATTATGCAAATACGGTAGTAAACAGATGAATTATAGAAAATGCTTCTGTAGAAAGATGTAAAATGACAAATAAGAGTGCACCTATTTTTGGGGTTTTGAGGTGGAAAAGTCAGGGACAAAGGAGTGGGTGCCCAAGTCCAAGGTACCAGTTTATTTGTGGAATCCTAATCTCTTTTTGACATTGATTTGCACTATAACTTTTATTTCCAGATATTCAACTGAGGAGGACACAGGGAGTAGCACCCAAGTCCCAAAAAGGCTCCAAAGTCTTGCTTCTTTTTAGATCCTGAATCTTTGATACCTGCTGACCTCTCCTGTAACTTCAATTTTTCCAAATGCGACACTTGTAACCTGTAATCATAAAATTTTGGGAGGGGGTTGTGGTGTTTAGGAGCTTGCCTCAGTCGTGCTCCGGAAGGACACTTAAGTCTTCTAAACATTGTTGTCAGATAGAGAGTGCATGCCCTTGTGAGGCTGAGACAAAATCTAAATTAAATAATGATTGAAAACACAAGATGATGGCACCTTGTAGTGAAGATCTCATGAAAGGAAGATGCTCTTCATTCCATGAGGAAATGGATGGTCAAATCTGCAAACACAAACATAAAGACAACACAAATCTGCTCTTGCAACACAATGAAAGCCTTGAATCACCAATGCACATACAAGTTGATAGCTAATGATCATCTAGTGTTAATCTAGTTTACAAATGAATGCCTAAACATGCTTTTATATGCAACTACAAACATTCCTGCCACGATTTTGTAAATTTAAACTTATCGTGTTGGCCTAGGGACCAAAAAATGGTCATAAACTGACACTTAAAATTTGGGCCTAACCTAAAATAGGGCAGGACTACGGCGTGGGCACCCAAGTCCTCCCCCTATTTTGGGTAGGGTTAAGCTCAAGGGGTCCCCCTAGGCCCCATTTGTCATGATACCTAGGGTTCATTCCATCAAGATGCCAAATTATGTTGTAAAATGTCTTAAATGCACCCAAAAGACTTGGGAGCTAAACCTAAAGAAGGAAAAGCCCTCAAGGGGACATTTTCCAATGTTACAGAAAGTATAAACAATCTCTAGATGGTGACCATTCTAGAGATGGGGACATGACAAAAACAAAGATTAAGGAGTCAAAACCATGTAAAGGGTGAGTGTAGGATCATCATAGGCCAAACAATACCTCTAAGTGGCAATGAAAATGCTAAAAAATAGACTTAAGCAACTTCAAGAGAAAATTCAATTGGGTTACCTACATAATTTGAAAAATATTCAGTAATAAAATTTGTAGGAAATTGAATGTATTTTATGGGCTACTATTTTTTTTGAAAAAAATACATTTATTTGGTGAAAATTAGATATTTCAATGAGGCACTACTTAA
This sequence comes from Cunninghamia lanceolata, assembly GCA_027924645.1. Classification (NCBI taxonomy): domain Eukaryota; kingdom Viridiplantae; phylum Streptophyta; class Pinopsida; order Cupressales; family Cupressaceae; genus Cunninghamia; species Cunninghamia lanceolata. Next base: position 471,038 of record BSBN01001914.1, on the reverse strand, counting down.
TTTAAAAAAAATAAATAAAAAGTAGGTGTCATTTCGGCCAACCTAAGTATGAGAAAAAAAATTATTTTTTTGAATCTTTTTGACCTAGGAGATGCAATGCATCCAGTATAGACATGTTAACAGTGGCTTTCTTCATATGATCAAGAATATTGAAAGAAAGACCAGTAACCTTTTGCTGTAATTTTGGAACAACAGCGTCTGATTGTACTTTGCTTGGTTGATTTTGGACTTCTAGTTGTCTTTTATCAGCTATTTTCTATCCTCTTGGCAGAATATGAACTTCTTGAGAAGTAGAATCTTAATTTTGACCTTGTCCTATAAAACTGGATTTTTTCCTTTATCAGCTTGCTATTGTACTTTTCTAGCTTGTTGTTTACTAATATCAGCTTGTTGTTGTAACTCAACAACCCTCTTTTTTGACCTAGTATTAGCTGCAATATTAGTAAATGACTGTTTCTGCCCTGGTAATTGATTTACCCCACAAAAATCATTAACCTGCTAGTTCATTAAAGCAACATTTGGATTACTATGCTGAGTCTAAGCATCCAGCTAGTCATTAACATCACTTGTTGTATTTTCAGCAGCAACATAATTATTCTATACCATGAGTACTTGACTAACCACTCCATTCATGCAAGTAGCTTGGTTATGAGGCTGGTTACACAGATAACACCATGCATGATCTTGAACCATATTATTTTGTGTAGGCACAAGTTCTTTTGATGAGCTAACAACATTTGGATTAAATTGTTGATTTCACCTATTATTATAGTTTCTTCTTTGTCCTTGGTAATCTACCTGATAAGGATGCCTATTTGCTTGATATGGGGCTTGGTATGGTGTATTACTCTAATTTTGTTGAATTTTGAGGCTCACTAAGTCATTACTTATAGTCTGCAATAACTTTGCTATATTTTGATGATTAACCTTAAGCTCTTGTATATCAGAAAGAATTGGATCAACATTATTTTTCATAGTTGTTTGATAGCCAAAGGCTGGTATAGTAGGAATTGATGCAATAGGAGGTGCTAAAATTGGCATTAAGGGCTGAATGTTAGGAAATATTAGCATTGGAGGCTTTGGTGCAATTTTACCAGGTTGTATTAAACTATTTTCTGCTCTAATCGCAATATCAAATGCACCTGGTAAAGTAACTCCACCCATTGACTGAATCATGATAGCGATATCACTATTTAATACTCTTAAATAATATAAAAATGCATGCTCAGGTGAAGGCATTACCGTTTCTAGAATTCTATTCCATGTCTTTTAAAATCTGAAATTGAAATTTGAAATTGAAGTCTGACATTTGCTCTTATGGAGCCCTCTTGATAGTTGTCATTTGCTCAACAAGTGATAAATGATCTGATTTATCTTGAAATTGTCTATTTAAAGCAGGTCCTAATTCATCCCATGATGTAATAGAATTAACTCTTAATCCTCTAAAGCATTGAAGAGCTTTACCTTTCAAAGATGCTGCTAATAGCTTGATTGCTATATTCTCTTCAATAATATGATGAACAACACACAATGATCTGCTACATCTCTGATGTGTTCTATCGGCGTAGTTCCATCTTCACTTTTGAAACTAGGCAGACTTTTTAGTGCAGCTACCAGTATTGCATCATGCTGCCTCAAATTTAATGGGTTGCCCCCATCAAAAGTAACAAAGGGCCGATTTCTACGTGGTAGTGGGTTTCCAGGTGCCGACATTTGAATAATGGGTACTTTTACTATGGGAACTTGTACTTGTATCTCTTCTTGAAACACAAGCTCCTCTCTTTCAAATTCTTCCTATTCTTCAACTTGTAACATGGGTTCCTCTTCCTCAAGCTCTTGAAAAATAGGTTCCTCTTGAAAAACACATAGTTGTTCTTATAAACTTGCTGGTGGAGAAATATGAGGTATTGATGATGAACTTGTAAACAAAGGATTTTGATGAGAAGCAAATTCTGGCTGTGTATTTGGTAGATTTGGTACTACTGTAATTGCTGGTCTTATAACTCTATCTGCTTTTACCCTCCTTTTTAGTGGTGATAAATGAATGTGCTTCTTTTCAAGATCTTTATTTGACCTTGTTTGATACTTTTTCATAGGCTTCAAGATCTGATCTATCAAACCACAAAATAAGCGTCGCTAGGTACTTGAAAAATAAACATCTGAAAGGCTATAAAATCTATTGGTCATACCAAAACAACAACAATAATAAGTCCTTTTTAAACTGAAAATAAGTTCGAAGGTCCCACTAGTCATGTCAAAAACTATTGACGAGTAGGATTGCACCCATTATGCAGAGCTATGAATCTCAATAATCTTGTGTAACATGGGATCAAACTTAGGATGTGGGTGACCTATGGTGAGCTTGAACCTCCATATTATGGGCTAGTTCCATTATAATATTTAATGGATCTATAACTTTGATGTGGAAAAGGGTTAAAAGGATTTACTAAAAACACTAAAACTGTAATATAAATGTGGCGATGCACCTAAAATTGATGGAAAACTGACAATCTAACAATAGATCTCAAAAAATCTTTCCACATAAACCACTTTTGGTAATTTGATCACATAAATAATTCTAAGGGAGGCTGGAAATGATTTTCTTCTTGAAGGAAAAGGGTTTTGTTGCAAGTATGGGCCTGACCTGTATTGTCATTGATGTCAACATACTCATGTTGCATTAATGAGAAGGATTAGATGAGCTATGTGCTGAGGATATTGAGAAAATAAGTCTCAATCAGGAACAGTGAAGAACAGTGATAACAAGAAGGTAAAAGTCCTCAATAGGTTGAGTATCAGAGGATGCAGTTTTAAGGGTTTGTAGATTTAAGTCTTGAGATGCTCCAGTCAAGATTTCATAGGTCCGCATGAAGATCTGAAGAAGTTATGGTCGCTCAAGTAGAACTGGTTCTGACAAGTGTTTAGAGATGACAGAGGGCCATAGAAAGGTCTGGTGAGATCTGGTATTTCATTATCCTATTCTGCAAATCTGAGGGAGTGTCGAGGACATCCCTGTGAAGTATTAACTAGATTAGTTCATGGGTTGAAGATCCGGAAGTGCCTATTCATTTGTGACAGTGATGACAGACTGTGTTCTTGTAGCTCTGGATGAAGGAAAGAAGAATTCCAGTAGGATGATGAAGTGCGGATGTTTTTGGTAATTCAGGGAGGGTTATGATGATCGTTGGATCATGTCCAGTTAATGTTGGTGGTCCGCATTGAAGTTAGAGTTTGCATTTGAAGAATAACCATGGATATTGGTGTTCTTCTTGAGACTGGCCAACCGGATGTATTACGTGTCTTGTGGATGATCTTGTAGGTGTTTGCCGACTTAGATGATTATTCCTAAGTTGATGCCTTGTATAAATAAGGGATTGTGAATTCATTTTGAAGTGTGTCTTGGTGTGATGAGTGTGTGGTAGCAAAGAAAAGAGTGAAAGGCAGAGTAGAAGGTCTGGGCTTAAATAGAACTGACTCAAGCATGGTGAAGATGCTTTTTACCAGTTCAAGTATGTGATACTTACTCTTTTTGTAGATAGTGTGTCTCTTGTAGGTAGTGAGCCTCTTGTGAGCAGTGTGCTCAGGTAGTGAGCCCTAATTGGCAGGTGCCATCTTGTTCTTTCTATTCTTCTAACAGAGAATATTATCTTGGGTTAATCACCCCATGGTTTTTCCCTTAACCAGGTTTTCCATGTCAAAAATATTGGTGTCTCATGTGTTGATGTGTTTTTGCTCTTGATTTGTTGCATTGTGCTTTCATGATTGATCTTCTATTATGCTACTGATTAACAATATGGAGTTAAGTATATAAAAGAGAGAAAGTTTTATACAACTGATTCACCCCCCTCTCAGTTGTGTGCCCTAAATCTAACAATTGGTATCAGAGCTAAGTTCCTCTAAAAGGAGCTTAATCACTTGAGGAGATCCAGGATGTCATCATACAAGAAGGATGGTCCGAAGTTTGATGGAACCAACTTTTCTCTTTGGAAAGGTCGCATGAAGTGTCACTTGTAGTGTATGGGAAAGGTGTACTGGTCCATGGTCACAAAAGCATATGTACCTCCACAGGGTGGTCTGACAACCCTAAATGAAATCACAGATGCTGAAAACAATCTGCGGACCAAAGAGGCTCTTCTAAGTGCATTAACTGACTCCGAGCTCTCAAATGTTATTGACCTACCAACTGCCTATGAGATCTGGATTAAACTAGAACTTCTACATGAAGGAGATGAGTATGTTAAATGTGCAAGGTTACAGAGTCTAAAATGGAAATTTGAAAAACTGAAGATGAGAGATGATGAAAATATTACCACCTTTATGCCAAGAGTGAATGAGCTGGTTTGTGGAATTAGAAATACTGGTGGAGTCTTGGATGAAAATGAGATTGTTGGTAAGATTCTCAGATCCCTTCCTGCCTCTGACAAAATCAAGGTTGCTACCATTAATGAATTCAGAGCCCACACAACTGTCACAAGAGACCAATTGGCTGGCAAACTGGCTGCTTTTGAAATGACCAAATTTAGAGATGATCCCCCCAAAACTGAATCTGCATTCAAAGCTAGTGCCTCTGTGAAAGGTAAACAAGGATTTGATCTGGGAGAGAACTCATCAAGGAATTTGTTATGGTATGGAAAAGCAAGAAAAGACCTGGAAGAAGAAGTGGAAACTGCTCAACTTGAAGCCCTCATTGCAAAGAGACTACCAAGAGGATCTGGTAGGTATGAAGGAAAATTGCCTTTTAAGTGTTTTAACTGAAATAAGATTGGTCATTTTGCCTCAAAATGTCTGGAAAGATTTTCAAAGCCAAATCCTAACAGATCAAGGTTCCAAAAGAATTGTTACTATGTTCATGAAGAAGATGATAATGAAAGAGTAACAGATGATGAATCAGAGACATGAAACAAATCTGAAAGTGAATGGGTGTTTATTGCCATCAAGGAAGAAGAACCAATATCCTCTATATCTATCAATCATAAAGTTGTAGAAAGAGCTCTGGTTGCCCAAGTTGAAGAAAAGAATGATTGGGTCATTGACAGCGGTTGCTCTCACCACATGACAGGTGACAAGAATAAGTTCATAGATTTGGAAAGGTATGAAGGAGTGGTGAAGTTTGGTGATAATTTTGCTAGTAGAATCAAAGGAAGAGGAACTATTTCTTTTAATGGAAGAAACAAAACTGGTAATGTACTGTATGTTGAAGGTTTGAAGCAAAATCTTCTTAGTGTTGGATAGTTGGTGGACAAAGGCTATGATCTCCGATTCAAGGATGGAAAATGCAAAATCTTTGAAAGATCCAGAACAGAGATTGCATCCGGTACTCAAACTAAAGGTAATATCTTCCACTTGGTTGGTACTGATAAAAGCTGCTTATTTGTTCAAGTTGATCAGAGTTGGTTATGGCATAGAAGGATGTGTCATGTGAATTTTGATAATATCATCAAGATAAGCAATACTCAAGCTGTAAGAGATCTTCCAAAATTGGTGAAACCTACTAACAACTTATGCAAAGAATGTCAGTTTGGTAAGATGAGTAGAGTCACATTCAAAAGCAAGGAACTGTCTTCTACTAGACTATTGGACTTAGTTCACACTGATCTTTGTGGTCCAGCAAGAACCAGAAGTATTCAAGGTGATAGATACTTCATGCTGCTAATAGATGACTATTCTCGGATGATGTGGGTAACCTTTCTAAAGGAAAAATTAGAAGCTCTTGAGAAATTCAAAATATTCAAGGCTATGGTAGAGAATGAAACATGAATAAAGTTGAAATGTCTGAGGTCTGATAGAGGTGGAGAATTCACATCCGGTGAGTTTATAGAATTCTATGAGAAACATGGAATTAAGAGACAGTTGTCTGCTCTGAGGACTCCACAACAGAATGGATTAGTGGAGAGAAAGAACTGAACCATCTAGGAAGCATCTAGGACTATGATGATGGAAGCAAATGTTCCTCAGATCTATTGGAGAGAAGCTGTCAGCACTGCAATCTATACTCTTAATCGAGTGCGAATCAGAAGCAATACCGGTAAGACCCCTTATGAACTCTAGTTTGGCATTACCCCTATTGTAAGATATTTCAGAGTCTTTGGTAGCAAATGTTACATCAAAAGAGATGAAGATTTAGGCAAGTTTGATGCTAGAAGTGATGAAGGAATATTCTTGGGTTACTCTACTCAAAGCAAAGCATACTGGTGTTATAACAAGAGACTAAGAAAGATGATAGAAAGTACAAATGTGAAGGTTGATGAGGGAATAGAGAAACCCTTAAGGTTTTATGAGTATGATGAAGATGATCAGAATAGTGTTCTAGTTTAAGGAGCTCAATCCTCTCCTGAATGTCAGATTCAGACTGATCCGGTAAATTAGGAAGAAGAGATATGTCTAAATGAGCCTGATCAAGAAGTAGAAGTGCAAGAAACTCCCAAAGTTCCAAGGTATGTACGACTGAACCACACTGAAGATTAGATCATAGGTGACAAAAGCAAAGGTGTGCAAACTAGAAGGAAAATTGCTCAAAATTCAGATGAATGTTGTATGATTTCAAAGATTGAACCTAAGACAATAAATGAAGCCTGCAATGATGAAAATTGGACCAAAGCAATGGAGGAAGAGTTGATGCAAATTGAGAAAATTCACACTTGGGATCTTGTTTCTAGACCTAGAATCTAGAATGTGATTGGAACCAAATGGGTCTTCCGGAACAAACTAAATGAAGTTGGTGAAGTAATCATAAATAAAGCCAAATTAGTCTGCAAAGGCTACTCTCAAATAGAAGGGATTGATTTTGAAGAAACCTTTGCTCCGGTGGCAAGAATTGAAGCAGTCAGACTATTTCTTGCATTTGCTACCTTCAAGGATTTCAAAGTGTATTAGATGGATGTCAAATCTGTTTTCCTGAATGGTGACTTAGAAGAAGAAGTGTACATTGAACAACCGGATGGATTTCAGTTATCTGAACATGGTGATATGGTCTGCAAATTAAAGAAGGCACTATATGGTCTAAAGCAAGCCCCAAGAGCATGGTATGAAAGGCTGGACAAACATCTTTTAAAGATTGGTTTCAACAAAGGTACTACTAATAGTAACCTATATTTCAAAATTGATCATGAAAACATCTTAATTGTTGAAGTATTTGTTGATGATATCATCTTTGGAGGAAGAGACAGTATGTGTAAAACCTTTGAAAATCAAATGAAAAGTGAGTTTGAAATGTCAATGCTCGGTGAAATGAATTTCTTCTTGGGTCTGCAAATTACTCAGACAAAGAAAGGAATATTTATCTCTTAGACCAAATATGTGAAAGAATTATTGAGGAAATTTGGAATGGAAGATTCAAAGCCAATGAACACTCCCATGGAAACTGAATGTAAGTTGAGCAAAGATGATGACTCTCCTAAGACAGATTAGACCAAGTATAGATCAATGATTGGAGGATTATTATATCTCACTCAGACTAGACCAGATATAATGTAGGCTATTGGTCTTGTGGCGAGATTCCAGGCTGATCCCAAAGAATCTCATGTCATGGAAATCAAAAAAAAATTTAGGTACTTAAAAGGAATAGTTGAGTATGGTCTATGGTATCCTAGAGATCATAATTTTTCTCTTCATGCATATACAGATGCAGATTGAGGAGGAGATGTGGATGATAGGAAGAGTACAAGTGGGGGAGCATTTTTTTTGGAAACAAGGTTGGTTTCTTGGCTAAGCAAGAAACAAGAGGCAATATCCCTGTCTACAACTGAAGCAGAATACATTGCAGCAGTAGGAAGTTGCACTCAAGTTTTGTGGATGAAGCAGATGCTTAGAGATATTTAAGAAGAATATGAGGAGCCTATCACAATTTTCTGTGATAATTCAAGTGCAATAAATATTTCTAAGAATCCAGTGTTGCATTCTAAGACCAAGCATATATCTATCAAATTTCACTTTCTGAGAGAGCAAGTGAACAAGGGTGAAGTCAGATTGGAGTATGTGCCCTCCAAGGATTAGCTTGCAGATATTTTTACTAAACCTCTTCCCAAGGACTCTTTTAAGTATCTCAGGGAGAAGTTAGGGGTTATTGCCCCTCCAGTGATGAACTAGGATGCACTGATGTGCATCAATCTGGTGGATATCACAGTCATATCTTGTGATCCAGATTGATGATAAGGGAGCTGCTACTCAGGGGGAGCAGCTGATATGTTATGAAGTAGTGAAGCTACAAGTATGAGCCCTTTGCCATTGATGTCAAAGGGGGAGCAACAAAGGGAGAGAAGACATGTGAATAGTTGTTGCTGTTAGGGGGAGTTGTAACAGCAAGGAGAAGTTCTTGTCTTGATGGTTTTTCACATCATATGTTGCCATCAATGACAAAGGGGGAGATTGTTGCAAGTATGGGCCTAACCGGTGTTGTCATTGATGTCAACATACTCATGTTGCATTAATGAGAAGGATTAGATGAGCTGTGTGCTAAGGATATTGAGAAAATAAGTCTCAATCAGGAACAATGAAGAACAGTGATAACAAGAAGGTAAAATTCCTCAATAGGTTGAGTATCAAAGGATGCAGTTTAAAGGGTTTGTAGATATAAGTCTTTAGATGCTCCAGTCAAGATTTCATAGGTCCACATGAAGATTTGAAGAAGTTATGGTCACTCAAGTAGAACCAGTTCCGATAGGTGTTTAGAGATGATAGAGGGCCACAGAAAGGTCCGGTGAGATCTGGTATTTCATTATTCCATTCTATAGATCTGAGGGAGTGTCAAGGACATCCCTGTGAAGTATTAACTAGATTAGTTCGTGGGTTGAAGATCTGGAAGTGCCTATTCATTTGTGACAGTGATGACAGACTGTGTTCTTGTAGCTCCAGATGAAGGAAAGAAGAATTCCAGTAGGATGATGAAGTGTGGATGTTTTTGGTAATTTAGGGAAGGTTATGATGATCATTGGATCATGTCCAGTTAATGTTGGTGGTCCACATTGAAGTTAAAGTTTGCATTTAAAGAATAACCATGGACATTGGTGTTCTTCTTGAGACTGGCCGACCGGATGTATTACGCGTCTTGCTGATGATCTTGTAGGTGTTTACCAACTTAGATGATTGTTCCTAAGTCAATGCCTTGTATAAATAAGGGATTGTGAATTTATTTTGAAGTGTGTCTTGGTGTGATGAGTGTGTGGTAGCGAAGAAAAGAGCGAAAAGCAGAGCAGAAGGTCTGGGCTTAAATGGAACTGACTCAAGCATGGTGAATATGCTTTTTACTAGTTCAAGTATGTGATACTTACTCTTTTTGTAGATAGTGTGTCTCTTGTAGGTAGTGAGCCTCTTGTGAGCAGTGTGCTCAGGTAGTGAGCCCTAATTGGCATGTGCCATCTTGTTCTTTCTATTCTTCTAACAAAGAATATTATCTTGGGTTAATCACCCTATGGTTTTTCCCTTAACTGGGTTTTCCACGTCAAAAATCTTGGTGTCTCATGTGTTGATGTGTTTCTGCTCTTGATTTGTTGCATTGTGCTTTCATGATTGATCTTCTATTATGCTGCTGATTAACAATATGGAGTTAAGTATATAAAAGAGAAAGTTTTTTACAACTGATTCACCCCCCCTCTCAATTGTGTGCCCTAAATCTAACAGGTTTTTCACAACATAAAAGAAAATTTCTTGAAATGCACAGCCTAAGACGTATGATTTTAAATGCTATCTAACACATGCAAGTACAAATGAGACAATGATTTTAGAGGTTCTGATGTTTAAACACAATAAAATCTCATCAAATCATTTACAAAAGCAACATTAATGGAAAGGTAGACACTTGATTCAGCTCAAAAATAAAGGAAACAATTGCATAAAAAGACAAAAGATAGAACCTATAACTTCTTGTATTCTCTATAAAATCTGCAAAAATGAGTTACAAAACCTTCTTTCTCTCTCAAAGTGTAAAGAGCAAAAAAGACAAGAACTAGAAAAACCTAAGTTTTTCTTACAATATATAATCTGCTCTCTCCAAGAGACCTAGGAAGGTCAACTACAGTCAACTACCTGTAAAAATAAGCTCTCAAAATTGATCCATGAGCAAACAAGAAAATCCCTAAAAATAAGGGCTATAACTGTCTGAAATTGAGCAAAAATAGCTCCAAACTACTCTCATGTATATGTTTGACCAAAAAGTTGACCAAACTCTTCAATTTTGACCCCAAAGCCATGCAAAAAGCTCCAAAAGTCTTTATTTAACTATATCTTTCAATTTTGCATGATCTTGGGACATGTGAACAAATAATAAAATAATCTTTTGCATGATTACTTTACTATTAGTTACATTTTGTTCTATCTCATTGATTTTACAGCTTGTGATAAAATAATAAAGTAATTTATAATGATATTACTTTATTACTTGTTTACATTAGTCTAGTTGCACAATCATGCAAAATTGGGTGTATTTGCCCCCTTAGAAGATAAAAGACAAAAATAACCCCTTATGTCTCCCTTTGCAGTCACATGGTTACATCAATGCATCAATGATGATGCCAAGACAAAACAAATCCTTATGCATGAAAAATAATCATTTCTACCATCCTTATAGCTCCATGCATACTTCATGTCATTCAATACATTATACCATGCATCATCATGTTATATCAATCCCTTATTGCTCCTTATGTAAAAACATATTACATCTCACATCAAATATCACTATGCTTCCATGCTTAAATGCATAATGTAATTTATTATGAAGAACCTTACGTCTCCCTATGCAAAATTTCTATTTCACACTATGCATTACCTTATATCTCCTTGTATAATATTTATCCATCCTTTCCTTACCTTTGAATTAATCACTTATTTGACTTTGTTGACATGCCTTTGCAAATATACTATAAGGCATTCAGCCTTATTGTCACATAATTGTTTTGACTTTTGCAAATAAAAAAGGTAATAATAATTCTACCCTCACAGGTCCCTGTGGCATAATGAGGTTTGTATCATTAGGTTTCACATGACTTTGGAAGTCTTGACCCCGGTGGTGATTAGATGGCAATGATTTCAAATTTTGAAAGTCAAAAAAATGTGGAAAAAGGCAGTCGACAATTGACCAAAGAGAGCCATGAAACCCTAGACTCATCATTTTTTCTTTTGTTACTCTTTGTGCTCCTCTTGAGCCACCACCATGTTCGACTAGGGTTTGAAGCACTTTCTATGGTTCTCTACAATTTTCTGAAGGTTTCTCCATTGTCTTTCTTCAAAACCTTCAATAGGAACTAAAGGTGAGCATGTTTAACATAGTTCATAACATTTCTTGATCTTTCTTTTGTACAAAAAGGCCTACAGGTTGCAGCTTTTGAGGTGATATTCTTCTACATTTTTCTTGGTTTCTTACTGTGACTTTTTGTCCTCCCTGTGTGGGCCGCCATTTTTGAGCTATTTTGCAAGAAATATGAAGGCAAAACTTGTGGTCTGTAGCTCTTCTTCTTTGCAAAAATACAAGGTATGGTGTCTCTTTTTACCTACACCCTTCAAGCTCTTGATTGCATTTCTTCATATGATGAGGGGATTTAAACAAAGTCTTGTGGGTTTGCATTTTTTAAAGGAATGCTTCTTCTTGGCCGTGGCCATACTCATTCTGCATACATGGCACTTTATTTTTGCTCACTATTGGAAAAAAAGAACTCGACCCATAAAAAATGTAGCTCCTATTGAATAAAAAGTATTCTGGTTCTATTTTGCAAGAAAGAAGAAATTGAGCTCTCTGTATTTGTCAAAATATAGCAAGGGTTTAAAATAAATTTTTTTGGGTTTGGCATTTTCTTGTAGAAACCCTTGCAACAGGTCACGGTCTCCTTCACTATGTACATGGAACACTGCATTTTCTTTCTGGTTCTTTGAAGTTTTGACCTGTAGCAAAATGAATACTCTTTTTCTTCGGCCTTCTTGCACATAAAGATATGAGGGTTTTAAGTTTCTCTTTTCTTCCTGTAGCAGCAGCTAACTAGGTTCTTCATATCTTGAAGAATATATGTTTGTTCTGGGCTGTGTTTTATCTCTCACAAGGCATAAAGATACAAGGGTTTTAAATGAAACCCTACCCTTCTGTAACAAGAATAAACTATATTTTCATTCCTTCTATGTTGTTACCTTTCTCTGCCAAAAATGATGGAAAAAATGTACTATTTGCTGAGCACTCCTGTATACTTGCATCATATTTGGTTGCTATTTATTGAGAAAGTGATAAAAAGGGTTTAATTTGTTTACTAACCCTACTAGGGTTTACATATATTGCATTTCTTTTACCTTCCAAGCAATGTATGTTAAGTGGCTTGTGGGGAAAGTCAGCAAAATAAAAGACTTCCTCTTCATGATGGTTGCTGCTCCATCTTTGATTTCCATGTACTGTATATTTTTGCATTTTGTAATGAAGGCAATGTAATAAGTTTATCATATTTGCTATTATTTGTATCTCCTGTAGATAGACCTATCATTTCTATTGTGCCTTTCTTCTTTTCTGTAGATGTATCTCTTCTCCTCATAAAATATTGACCGTATCTTCATTTAGGAAAAATCTTGAGACCTATATACTCTTGGTAAACTCAATAGACCTTGTAGTGATTCTCATCTTCAAGCATCTAACAGTTGTCTTTTATGCTTCTCTTTAGCTCCCCTTGATGTCATTATGAGTTCTTGACTATGGCATTATTGATTCTCCTTTACACTCATTGGCTTCTGTATATGCACTTGCATATGCACTTGTAGTCTCTTTCATGACTCCACTGTGTTGTCAAGTATAGAAGATATGGACATCTTGATGGTGCAACCACACTTCTTATCTGCATTATCATATGACTGTGTATTGAGTTGGCATGTATTATGTATATTGCATCATAGTGCATCCTCCTTTTAATAGCATTATGATCTCTTCAATGATTATTCCACCTTGACTATACCTGCTCTTGTTTGATCTGAACTCCTTCATAGCATTAAAAATGGCATATGATTGGTATATTCTTGATTTATAGTTGCTCCTCCTGTCAATTATGTGGTATCCTCTTTCATGACTGTACTATCTTTGTTGATGGACATGACTGTCCTCTTGTCCCTGCTAGCTGCTCCTAACTCCATCCTCAGCAATCAATGTTCCTTCCTCTCAGATGATAAGACTATTCCATCATAGTTGATTGTTCTTTGTAGGACTATATGCTCTTGGTTGGCATTGTATTTGTCACATGGCATGAACATGTTGTAATGTATTTTCCACTTAGTCTCTTTTGAACCTTCACATAGATGCATTGCAAATGTAACAATGGGCTTGATGTCAATCATTCTATCTACTATATTATACCTATCTCAGAATGTTTGTAGTGACACCTATATTGTAATCCAATGTGCTAATGTTAGATGGCAAATACAATGTACCTCTAAGGGTTACTTTTCTATAGGTATTCTAGCATGCTTATCTGAGTGATGTATCTTTCATTGATAACTGTACTAAGGCCTATAAATGGTCTTTTAAGCTCATTGTACTTTCCTGTACTCATGCTAGTTGCTCTTTCTCTGCACCATACCTATAATTTGCAGTTGTATCTTTATCTTCTTAAGGCATTTAAGACAATCTAATCTTATGATTCCTCTTGTATATCAGAAATTTATCAAGGCCCTACACACAAGTAAAGACTGTTTTTGGAATATATTACTACCCTTTATCCAATATCATGCTTTTTTATTGATAGGACAGTCATCTTAATGACTGATTTTGTATTTCTATAGTTGCTTAAAGAATTGAAAAGCAACCGTACATCTCATTCACAACAAAAATGCTAAAATACCTGATCTAAATTGATGTTTCATGATGCCTCTTGATGGTAGCACTCTTATTGGGACTGTTCTATCTTGTATTTTGGTGGTATATGACTATAGCATGGTATCTTTTGACTGTCCTATATGGCGTAGTGAGTCCCATGATATGGTAGCACTTTTACTCCTTTCTCTTCTCTTGCACTTGATCATTGATGAGATATGGAATATGGCATAATAGGAACATGATGTGAAACTGCTATTTGTTTTCTTAATTGAATATCTATACACAATGGAATTACTTTGAGCATGCTGGCCTCAACCCTTATGGGAGCCCATTTTCTCCACATGCTTTAATATCTTCAAATCAGCAACATAACTTTTCCTATACCTGCACAGTGAACAAACAAGTTAGCATAAAAACATACCTCTTGGAAGCTGATTAATTTCTCTCATGATGATAAGACTTATTGCACATGTCTAATTTTGATCCATGTTCATTAATGCATAATGATTGCAAGTTTATATGTCTGCCGATAAAGCATATGATGAATTTGTATATCTGAAGCTTCTAACAAGACTTTTCTCCAACCTTGCAGGTCCACTATCCTAATTAGGAGCAAGAAGATGAAGATGTGAAGACCAAGCTGCCAGATAGGAGAATCAACCTTCATGATAAGGTAATGATGGATATCCACTTTCCTCATGTGTTCATTTCCTTTTATTTATCATTAGATATATAGCTTGCATGCTTAGTTGCATTGGCTTAATTTAGTCATTCCCACAGCTTGTGTGGGACATATTTAAACATTCTCTTGAATATAAATAGTTATTTTACCTTATGCAATGATTTATGCATGTTTGCTTTCTGAATCAAATGCATAGGATAAAACAATTGAATCTGATTTAAAACTCATGTTTAAAACATGATGATGAAATGACAATTTATAAATACCTTTTCTTTGCATTGAACTGTGATATTTGAATATTTCAACAACATCATAACTGAAAGATAAAACCAGTTAGATACCTATCATTCCTCAAATGTTTGCTCTCTTGTCATTAGACCAATTTTCATTTATCAAGATGGTTTGACAGTTCTGATTGGACTGTCACATTATCTTGATAAATGATCCTCTATTGTTCTCTTGCCAAGATATCAAGCATTTGACTGAGTGATCATACACTTTAAAAAAAATTCTTTTATCTCCTTCTATGACAACTACAACCTACGCCTTGCTAAATTAGGTGTAAACATAATTTACTAACATTTTTGGTGACCTCTTAGGGGTGTTTTCCTGCTAAATAAAATAGAACCAGTAGCCTTGCAATTCCATTGGGCATATGAGTCTTTTCATGCTTGAAAACTTTGAAAAAACCTTTTGCAACTCAAACTGATAGAAGACTATAGTAGCAAAACAAAACTAAAATTGAAACTATTCTAACCTGTTTAGGAGATGGCTAGTAGAATGTGCATGTGCACTTCTTGGAAAACAAAAACAAAACTAAAATGAAATGTGCAAAAGCACTTATTTGCAGAAAAAATCTACTCCTCTAGTAACATAACTTGAGGTGAATCCCATTGACAGGGATTGGCAACACCTCTCCATCTAACTTTGCAAGATGAAATGCATTGTGTTGCTTGCATTCTATAATGATATATGGGCCATCCCACATGGCATCAAACTTGGTGTGTTTACCAAGTTTTCTCTTTAATTCATCACATTTGAATACTAGATCTCCTTCCTTGAAGATTCTTAGAACTGCTTTTCTATCAAATGTCCTCTTCATTTGAGCTTGATGCATCTCCAATGTTTTTAATGCCTCCTTTCTGATCTCTTCCAGTTCCATCAACTATGCAAGTCTCACCTCCATTGGCTGTTCCTCTAGCAATTCAAGCTCTTTGATGTAACTTAGAGTTGGTAACTCAATTGAAATTAGCAATTTGGCTTCTTTTCCATAAGTTAGAACATAAGGTGAATTACCTGTTGCCCTCTTTGAAGATATTCTATTAGCCCAAAGGGCTAATTTCAACTTGTCATGCCAAGATCTCTAATTATCATTAATTATTTTCTTTATTATCTTAATTAGATTTTTGTTGGTTGATTTTGCTTGTCCATTACCTTGAGGGTAATAATTGGATGAGGTATTCAAAATATGTTGTTATTTATAGACCAATCATAAACTCTTAAACTAATGAATGCTAAAGCATTATAAAAAATGATTGAATTAGGAGTACCAAACCTGGATATTAAGTCTTGATAGAAGTTCAGGACAGAAATTGCACTAGCTTCTTTTAATGCAACTGCTTTAGTCCATTTAGTGAAGTAATATGTTGTAGTTAAGATCCGCTTATGTCCTTGACTTGATGGTGGATTGATGGGACCAATGAAGTCCAAACCCCACTTGCCAAATGGCTATTCTACCTAAATTGGATGTAGGGGTATTGCTGCAAGCTTTTGCTTACTTGCAAAAACTAAACATTTGGTGCATTTCTTCACCCAATCATGTGCATCTTTAAACAATTCTGGCCAATAATAACCAGCTCTCATAATTTTCAAAGCTGTTATTCTTGGTGCAAAGTGACCTCCAGAAGGTCCATCATGAAACTCTTCCAGAATTTTCTGAATCTGATCTAGCTGTACACATCTTAATAGAACACTATTAAAATCCTTTTTATACAAAACTCCATCTATCACATCATAAGGAATAGCTTGCAGCCTATAGTACTTTCTTTTTGATCTATCTAGACCTTTAGGATAGTCTCCAGTATGCAGATAATGAACCATTTGCTGCACCCAACTTGTAGGTGGGTCTGGGACATCAACCTTCTTCTTGTTTTGCAACACTATCTCAGCCTCTCATTCAGGTTTAGTGCTATTTTCTTCATGTTCTGCTAGCTATTCACACAATCCTTTACCTTAGACCATCTTTGTAACCTTAATTTGAATATCATATTCCATCACCTTTGTTATCCATCCTGCTCTCTTATCATTCAGATCTTTACTAAGAAAGAATTCTTTTATTGTTGGATGGGTGACCATCAGCTATATTCTTTTGTTTGAAAGCATGCATTTAAACTTTTTAAGGCTTCTTATGACAACCAAAACATGTTTCTCAACAAATGAATATTTTACCTCATAATCATGCAGAATTTGGCTGAAGAAATCCACAGGTTGTTCCAATCCTTCCTCATTCTGCTGACAAAGCATAGCTGATATGGTATCAACACTACTAAATGCATACAAAATAAAATACTTGTCAAAACTTGGATTGATTAGTGTTGGGGTAGTAGCAAGTGCCTCTTTGATTTCTTCAAAACTTTGCTTACCTTTCTTTGTCTAGCTGAAAGGAATATTCTTTTTTAACATGGCTGTAAGGGGCTACAATAATGCTGCTATGTTTGGTATAAACCTCCTCACAAAGTTGATTCTTCCAAGAAATCTTTGTAATCCTTTCTTATGGGCAGGAAGTGGTAATGTTAATATTGCAGAAATTCTTTCAAGATCTATTGATATTCCATCTTTTGACACTATGTGTCCTAAAAGTTTTCCTTCATGCACTAAAAAAATACTCTTTTTTGGGTTGAGTGAAACCCCAAACTCTCTGCATCTTTCAAAAATTAGTCTTCGATGATAAAAGTGATCTTCAGCTTTCTTTGAAAACACAGTTACATCATCTAAATATACAAGTACAAATTTGTTTATAAGACCTTGAAAGGCCATATCCATAGCTCTTCGGAATGTTGCACCTACATTAGATAATCCAAATGGCATCTTTCTGTAAGCCATTGTACCCCATTTGTTAGTGAAAGCAATCTTGTACTGATCTTCCTCTTTCACTAAAATCTGATTGTAACCTGAATAACCATCCAACAAAGAAAACATTTCCGATCCTAAAAAAACTTGTAAGATTTGCTCCATTGATGGTAATGGGTAATGATCTTTCAGGGATGCTCTATTTAAGTTACAAAAATCAACACATAATCTAATTTCTCCATTCTTTTTTCTAACAGGAACTAAGTTAGGAACCCAAAATGTATGTTTAATTGGAAAGATTATGTTACCTTCTATTAGCTTGTTTAATTCAATCTTCATGAGCACTTCCAGCTTTGGGTTTAATGACCTTTGTTTGTATCTAACCAATTTTGCCTTGGGTTCAAACTCAATAGTGTGTTGAGCCAATTCAGGGTTAAAACCTTTTAGATCTCTATACTCCCAAAAAAATATATCACTGAATTCTTGACAAAGCTAAATAAAAGCTTGTTCTTCTTCTTTTGTGCATATTTTTCCAAGTTTAAGAAACTTATCTTTAAATATTTCAATAGGCTCATAATGTTCTTGTTTCACTGATAAGTTGGCTTTATCTCTTCTAACCTAATCATTAGTATTAAATATTGACTCTAAGGTTACCAAACCCTTAGGCAATTTATTTGACTTTAGCTGCAATATCTGATCATCATATTGCTGTAATAATTTGTGTTGATTTCTTGCAAAAAATTCAGCCTCTTCTATTAGAAAATTAGCAATTTGTTCATCACTAGCAAAGACTTGCTAACTGATATTATTATCTGGTATTGATGGTCTCATGGCAACTTTAACATAAAGAGGAGTATGAACATTCTTCATTTCTACTGGAATATCATATTCAACTCCAATGGCAACCAATTTGTTAGCTTGTTTATTATATCAGATTACAAGCATCAAATTCTTGTATCATATCCCAAAATCTGTGTTTGTATAATTTCAGCAAATCATTTTTAGTAGCAGCAATATTTCTCACTTGTTTTTCCACTAAGTCACTGTCTCCAAAAACTTTAAGGCATTTAATATTTATTTTTATAGCCCATTCCAATCCATGAACTAAAGCCCCATACTCAGCTAAATTATTTGAAAAACTAAAAGCAAAATGAAAGGATGAGTAATACTTTTCACCTGTAGGAGAAACTAGAACAACTCCTCCAGCAGCACCAATTTTACTTCTAGAACCATCAAAATAAAGCTGCTAAACATTATTATCAGATTCTACAATTTGCTGATTTTCTCCTTTCAACAGATTTGGAATAACTGCACCTTTCTCTTGGATCATATATACACCAAGACCTATTTCATCCATTTGATCAAAAGGATCTGTCTCATTATTTTCTGCTACCCATTGGTCCAAAACTAAATCAGGTATGCCCTCTAAAGGTGTACTTGGGTCCTGGATAGTAGCTAGTTCTTCTTGATCAAAAATTGAAAAATTGGCATTTATTGGACTGGCTGTATATGGTTCAAGGTGGTCATTTGCTAATGGTTCTAATTTTATGGTAACTTTAGTTCCATATCTGGTTCTAAAAATAGACGTGTCCAATCAAAAGATAAATAACCTCCCAAATTTGCTGTGAAATCTCTAAATAAACAAATGGCAAAGTGAGGTGGCAGATCTATAACATGGATGTCCTGATGGATTACAAAGTTGGGGCATGCATGTAAGGTAAGACCAACATTTTAAAACATCCCAACTGCATTAATTTTAGTACCATCTAATTGAACAACACCCCTTTCAACAGGTTCAAACTTCAACCCAAGTTTATCAGCTAGCTGTTTGGGCATCACTAAGCTACTAGCCCCTGAGTCAATCATGCAGTTATGAACTAGATGATTACCAACTATCAAAGTAACATAAAAAGGAGGTTGTTTGATCACTTGTTTTGGCTGTTCATTCTTATTTTGTGCTTCATTAGTGAACATAACCTGAGGCTAACTTGTTTGAGCTTCACTTGATAAGGATAACTAAGCTAAAGCATCTTGTAACAAATCTTTTTGACCTGGGAGATGCAATGCATCTAATATAGACATGCTAACAGTGGCTTTCTTCATATGATGAAGAATATTGAAAGGACCACTAACCTTTTGCTGTAATTTTGGAACAACAACATCTAATTGTATTTTGCTTGGCTAATTTTGGACTTTTGGTTGTATTTAATCAATTCTTTGCTATCGTCTTCGCAGAATATGAACTTCTTGAGAAGTAGAAGCTTGATTTTGCCCTTGTTATCTTGTAGAAACTTGATATTTTCCTTTATCAGCTTACTATTGTACTTTTCTAGCTTGCTATTTATTGATATCAGCTTGTTGTAACTCAATAGCCCTCTTTTTTGACCTAGTATTAGCTGCAATATTAGTAAATGACTGTTTGTGCCCTAGTAACTGATTTACCTCACAAAAATCATTAACCTACTAGTTCATTAAAAGCAACATCAGGATTACTATGTTGAGTCTGAGCATCCAGCTGGTCATTAACATCACTTGTATTTTTAGTAGCAGCATAATTATTTTGTACCGTGAGTGCTTGACTAACCACTCCATTCATGCAAGTAGCTTGGTTATGAGGCTTGTTACACATATAACACCATGCATAATATTGAACCATATTTTTTTGCATAGGCACAAGTTCTTTTGATGAGCTAACAACATTCAAATTATATTGTTGCTTCGGCCTATTATTATAGTTTCTTCTTTGTCCTTGGTAATCTACCTGATAAGGAGGCCTATTTGCTTGATATGGGGCTTGGTATGGTCTATTACTCTAATTTTGTTGAATTTTGAGGCTCACTAATTCATTACTTATAGTCTGCAATAGCTTTGCTATATTTTGTTGATTACCCTTAAGCTCTTGTATATCAGAAAGAATTGGATCAACATTATTTTTCATAGTTGTTTGATAGCCAAAAGCTGGTATAGTAGGAATTGATGCAATAGGAGGTGCTAAAATTGGCATTAAGGGCTGAATGTTAGGAAATATTGGCATAGGAGGCTTTGGTGCAATTTTACCATCTTGTATTAAACTATTTTATGCTCTAATAGCAATATCAAATGCACCTGGTAAAGTAACTCCACCCATTGACTGAATCATGATAGCGATATCACTATTCAATGCTCTTAAATAATATAAAAATGCACGCTTAGGTGAAGGCTTTACCATTTCTAGAATTCTATTCTATGTCTTTTAAAATCTAAAATTGAAATTTGACATTTGCTCTTGTGGAGCCCTCTTGATAGTTGTCATTTTCTCAACAAGTGATAAATGATCTGATTTATCTTGAAATTGTCTATTTAAAGTAGCTCCTAATTCATCCCATGATGTAATAGAATTAACTCTTAATCCTCTAAACCATTGAAGAGCTTTACCTTTTAAAGGGGCTACTAATAGTCTGATTGCTATATTCTCTTCAGTAATATGATGAACAATACACAATGATGCTACAGCTCTGATGTGTTCTATCAGTGTGGTTCCATCTTCATCATTGAAACTTGGTAGACTTTTCAGTGCATCTACCAGTGTTGCATCATACTACCTTAAATTTAATGGCCTACCCCCATCAAAAGTAACAAAGGGCTGATTTATAGGTGGTAGTGGGTTTTATAGGTGTCGACATTTGAATAATGGGTACTTGTACTATGGGAACTTGTACTTGTATCTCTTCTTGAAGAATAGGCTCATCTCTTCCAAGCTCTTCCTCTTCTTCAACTTGTAACACAATTTCCTCTTCCTCAAGCTCTTGAAAAATAGGTACTTGTTCTCTTTGACTTGTTGGTGGAGTAATATGAGGTACTGATGATGAACTTGGAAACAAAGGATTTTGATGAGAAGAAAATTCTGGCTATGTATTTGGCAGCTTTGGTACTATTGTACTTGCTGGTCTTATAACTCTATCTTCTTTTACCCTCCTTTTTGTTGGTGATAAATGAATGTGCTTCTTTTCAGGATCTTTATTTGATATTGTTTGATACTTTTTCATAGGCTGCAAGATTTGATCTATTAAAATAGAAAATAAGAGTTGCCAGGTACTTGAAAAATAAACCTCTGAAAGGATGTAAAATCTGTTGGTCATACCAAACAACAACAATAATAAGTCCTTTTTGAACTAAAAGTTAGTTCAAAGGTCCCATCAGGTGTGTCAAAAATTGTTGACGAGTAAGATTGCACTTGTTATGCAGAGCTGTGAAGCTCAACAATCTTGTGGAACATGGGATCAAACTCAGGCTATGGGTGACCTATGGTGAGCTTAAACTTCTAGATTATGGGTTGGTTCCCTTATAATATTCAATGGATCTATAACTTTGATGTGGAAAAGGGTTAAAAGGATTTAATAAAAACACTAAAATTGTAATATAAAATGTGGTGATGCACCTAAAATTGATGGAAATCTAACAATCTAACTCATAATAGACCTCAGAAAATCTATCCACACAAACCACTTTTGGCAATTTGATCACATAAATAATTCTAAGGGAGGCTGGAAATGATTTTCTTCTCAAAGGAAAATAGTTTTTCACAACATAAAAGGAGATTTCTCCAAATGCACAACCTAAGACCTGTGATTTTAAATGCTATCTAACACATGCAAGTACAAATGAGACAATGATTTTAAAGGTTCTAATGTTTAAACACAATAAAATCTCATCAAATCATTCAAAAAAGCAACATTAATGGAAAGGTAGACACTTGATTCAGCTCAAAAATAAAGGAAACAATTGCATAAAAAGACAAAAGATAGAACCTATAACTTGCTGTAATCTCTATAAAATCTACAAAAATAAGTTACAAAACCTTCTTTCTCTCTCAAAGTGTAAAGAGCAAAAAAGGCAAGAACTAGGAAAACCTAAGTTTTTCTTACAATATATAATCTACTCTCTCCAAGAGACCTAGAAAGGTCAACTACAGTCAATTGCCTCTAAAAATAAGCTCTCAAAATTGATCCACAAGAAAACAAGAAAATCCCTAAAAATAAGGGCTATAACTATCCCAAATCAAGCAAAAATAGCTCCAAACTACTCTCCTCTATATGTTTGACCATAAAGTCGACCAAACTCTTCAATTTTGACCCCAAAGCCATGCAAAAAGCTCCAAAAGTCTTCAGTTAACTATATCTTTCAATTTTGCATGATCTTGGGACATGTGAACAAATAATAAAGTAATCTTTTGCATGATTACTTAAGTATCAGTTACATTATGTTCTATCTCATTGATTTTACTTGCGACAAAATAATAAAGTAATTTATAATGATATTACTTTATTATTTGTTTACATTAGCCTAGTTGCACAATCATACAAAATTGGGTGTATTTTCCCCCTTAGAAGATAAAAGACAAAAATAACCCCTTATGTCTCCCTTTGCAATCACATGGTTACATCAATGCATCAATGATGATGCCAAGACAAAACAAATCCTCATGCATGAAAAATAATCATTTCTACCATCCTTATAGCTCCATGCATACATAGTCATCTCCTCATGCATACTTCATGCCATTCAATATATTATACCATGCATCATCATTTTATATGCATCCCTTATTGCTCCTTATGTAAAAACATATTACATCTCACATCAAATATCACTATGCTTCCATGCTTCCATGCATAATGTAATTTATTATGAATAACCTTATGTCTCCCTATGTAAAATATGTATTTCACACTATGCATTACCTTATATCTCCATGTATAATATTTATCCATCCTTCCATCCTTTCCTTACCTTCGAATTATTCACTTATTTGACTTTGTTGACATGCCTTTGCAAAAATACTATAAGGCATTTGGCCTTATCCTCACATCATTATTTTGACTTTTGCAAATAAAAAAGGTAATAATAATTCTGCCCTCACAAGCCCCTATGTTATAATGAGGTTTGCATCATTAGGTTTCACAAGACTTTGGAAGTCTTGACCCCAGTGGTGATTACATGGCAATGATTTCAAAATTTGAAAGTCAAAAAAATGTAGAAAAAATGCAATCTACAATCAACAAAAGAGAGCCATGAAACCCTAAACTCATCATTTTTTCTTTTATTACTCTTTGTGCTCCTCCTAAGCCACCACCATGTTCAAGTAGGGTTTGAAGCACTTTCTATGGTTCTCTACAATTTTTTGAAGGTTTCTCCATGGTCTTTCTTTAAAACCTTCGACAGGGACTAAAGGTGAGCATGTTTAACATAGTTCAAAACATTTCTTCATCTTTCTTTTGTAAAAAAAGGCCTACAGGCCCTGGCTTCTAAGGTTATATTCTTCTGCATTTTTCTTGGTTTCTTACTATGACTTCTTGTCCTCTCTTGTGGGCCACCATTTTTTAGCTATTTTGCAAGAAATATGAAGGCAAAACTTGTGGTTTGTAGGTATTCTTCTTTGCAAAAATACAAAGTATGGTGTCTCTTTTTACCTGCACCTTTCAAGCTCTTGATTGTATTTCTTAATATGATGAGGGTTTTTAAACAAAGCCTTGTGGGTTTGGATTTTTTGAAGGAATGCTTCTTCCTAGATGTGGCCATACTAATTTTGCATACATGGCACTTTGTTTTTACTCACTATTGGAAAAAAGAACTCGACCCATAAAAAATGTAGCTCCTATTGAAAAAAAAAAAATTTGGTTCTATTTTGGAAGAAAGAAGAAACCGAGCTCTCTGTATCTGTCACAATATAGCAAGGGTTTGAAATAAAATTTTGTGGGTTTGGCATTTTGTTGTAGAAACCCTTGCAATAGGTCACGGCCTCCTTCACTGTGTACATGAACATTGCATTTTCTTTCTGGTTCTTTGAAATTTTGACCTGTAGCAAAATGAATACTCTTTTTCTTTGGCCTTCTTACACATAAAGATATGAGGGTTTTAAGTTTCTCTTTTCTTCCTGTAGCAACAACTAACTGGGTTCTTCATATCTTGAAGAAAATATGTTTGTTCTCGGCTATGTTTTACCTCTCACAAGGCATAAAGATACAAGGGTTTTAAATAAAACCCTACCCTTCTATAACAACAATAAACTATATTTTCATTCCTTCTATGTTTTTACCTTTCTCTACAAAAAATGATGGAAAAAATGTACTATTTGCTGAGCACTCCTTTATACTTGCATCATATTTGGTTGCTCTTTATTAAGAAAGTGATAAAAAGGGTTTCATTCATTTACTAACCCTACTAGGGTTTACATATATTGGATTTCTTTCACCTTCCAAGCAATGTATGTTCAGCGGCTTGTGGGGACAGTCAACAAACGAAAAGAGTTCCTCTTCATGATGGCTGCTGCTCCATCTTTGATTTCCATGTATTGTAGATTTCTGCATTTTGTAATGAAGGCAATGTAATAAGTTTATCATATTTGCTATCTTTTGTATCTCCTGTAGATAGACCTGTAATTTCTATTGTGCCTTTCTTCTCTTCTGTAGATGTATCTTTGCTCCTCATAAAATATTGACCATATCTTCATTTAGAAAAAGTCATGAGACCTATATACTCTTGGTAAACTCAGTAGACCCTGTAGTGATTCTCATCTTCAAGCATCTGATAGTTATCTTTTATGCTGCTCTTTATCTCCCTTTGATGTCATTATGAGTTTTTCTTGATTGTGGAATTATTGATTCTCATTTACACTCATTGGCTTCTGTATATGCACTTGTATATGCACTTGTAGTCTCTTTCATGACTCCACTGTGTTGTAAAGTATAGAAGAAATGGGCATCTTGATGGTGCAACCACACTACTTCTGTGCATTATCATATGACTATGTATTGAGTTGGCATGTATTGTGTTTATTGCATCATCCTTTTGATAGCATTAGGAGCTCTTCAATGACTATTCCACCTTGACTATACCTTCTCTTGTTTGATCTGAACTCCTTCATAGCATTAAAAATGGCATATGATTGGTATATTCTTGATTTATAGTTTCTCCTCCTGTCATTTATGTGGTATCCTCTTTCATGACTATTCTATCTCTGTTGATGGACATGACTGTCCTCTCGTCCCTACTAGCTGTTCCTAACTCCATCCTTAGTAATCAATGTTCCTACCTCTCAGATGATAAGATTGGTCCATGATAGTTGATTGTTATTTGTAGGACTGTATGCTCTTGGTTGGCATTGTATTTGTCACATGGCATGAACATGTTGTAATGCATTTGTCACTTAGTCTCTTTTGAACCTTCACATAGATGCATTGCAAATGTAACAATGGGCTTGATGTCAATCATTCTATCTACTGTATTATACCTATCTCAGAATGTTTTTATTGGCACCTATATTGTAATCCAATGTGCTCATGTTAGATGTCAAATACAATGTACCTCTAAGGGTTACTTTTCTACAGCTATTCTAGCATGCTTATCTGAGTGATGTATCTTTCATTGATAATTGTACTAAGGCCATAAATGGTCCTTTAAGCTCATTGTACTTTCTTGTACTCATGCTAGCTGCTCTTTCTCTACACCATACCTATAATTTGTAGACATATCTTTATCTGCTTAAGGTAGTTAAGACAATCTAATCTTATGATTCATCTTGTATATCAGAAAGTTGTCAAGGCACTACACACAATTATAAGACTATTTTTGGAATATATTACTACCCTTTAGCCAATATCATGCTTTTTTATTGATAGGATAGTCATCTTAATGACTGATTTTGTATTTCTATAGCTCCTTAAAGAACTAAAAAGCAACCCTACATCTCATTCACAAGAAAAATGGTAAAATACCTGATCTAAATTGTTATTTCTATTGGCAAGAGATAATGTGTGGCTTCATGAGTGTTGTCATTGATGGCAACAAAGTCCATCCCACACATCTGTAGGACATGGTATGACTATATAGGAAGTTAGATTGAAGAGTATTTTGGTCTGATGAGCAAGAAGAAAGCATGCAGCAAGGTTTGACAATTAGGTCTGAATCTCTTAGAGGAATTATCTCAGCAAAGTGTGGACTTGGGGAAGTTAAGAGGAGTACCATGACTGACACTTTTAAGAGATTGAGCCTTCGGTGATGAAAGAGTGAAAAGATATGAGCACCTAAGTGTTGGGTTCCTGTTTGGCAGAGTAGACTGAGGAAGAACTGACTGGCAGAGCATCAGACCTTAATCCGGATAAGAAACTGATGGTGATCAAGTTTCTTGAGGGATCATTCATAGTTAGACAACATGATTGATGACACCTATAACTATCTTTTTGATACACATCACTTAATAAGCATGGATTCAGCTAACAGACTAGAGTTTGGGAAAATCTTGAGTATTTCGGATGCTGACTAGAAAGATGTTGAAATCCTTGGTGCAGATATATATACCATATGGATTTTGATGTGAAAGTGTGTGTGGTGTGATAGAGTGTGCGAAGAAAAGTAGAGAGTAGTGTGGAAGTAGCTATATAAATCCGGTATTTGATAGAACAACAACACTAAGCAGAGGAAGAATGAAGTGCAAGAAATCAGTATATTGAGCCTAACCGGAACTCAACCTCAGCATATGTGGATGCTTTTGATCAGTTCAAACACTTGGTTACTTTCTCTATACCTTGTAGACAGTGAGTCTCTTGTAGGCAGTGAGCCTCTTGTGAGTAGTGTGCTCAGGCAGTGAGCCCTAATTGGAAAGTGTCATTTTGTACTTCTATTCTTTTAACAGAGAATACGATCTTGGGTTAGTCACCCCGTGGTTTTCCCCTTAAAAGGGTTTTCCACGTAAAAATCCTTGTGTTATGTGTGTTGATTTCATTTTAGCTTTCATGTTCTTTTATGCTTATATGTTTTGATACTGCACTATTGTTAAAGAAGAAAAGAAAGTTAAGAAGTTTAAGATAATTGATTCACCCCCCCTCTTGGTTATCTGTCTTGTTTCCAACAATTGATATCAGAGCTAAGTTCCTCTAGACAGAGCCTAACAGCTTGAGGAAGACCTGGGAATCTCAATGGATATGTATTGTATGAGGGAACAACTTCAGTCTGCCCTAGATGATCTTGAGCAATCTCACTCTGAAGTCAATAACCTGAGGGAAAGACTCAAACAAGCTGATGATTTCATAAATGAACTCAAAGAAAAACTAAGTATCTCAGTGAAGAAAAGAAAAGAACTACTTCAACAATTAAGAAGTCATAGTGAAGCCAATGATACTAATGAAGATATGAATGAGAAAAATAAATTATGTGAGAAGCTATCAAAAGAAGTCATTATGGTAAGACATGAAATGGAATCAGGGGTTATGAAATTCACCCAAGAAATTGAAGAGAAAAGAAAAATTGAAGATAATTTAAAACAATCTCTTAAGGAGAAGTCAGAAGACTGCTGCAAAATGGACAGAATAATCAGGCATCTAGAATATGATCTTGAAGAAGCTAGAGACAATGAAGAACAACTTGAGAATTAGATAGATACTCTTAAAAGGGATCTTCAAACTGCAAATGAATACAAAGAGAAATTCAAGATATGCTCTGCTCAACTTGAAGTTCTTCTTGAAAGCCTAAAGAGGGTAGATGACAAGCATGGCTTGGGGTATGAAAAAGGTGAAAGCTCCAGATCTGGTCAGAAGAACTCTGGATTAGGAAATCCAAGGAACAGACCTAGAAGACCTTCGGTAAGGCAACCAAATGCTCAAAGATATCCATCCTTCAATGGATACTGCTACAATTGCAATAACTTCGGTCATAAAGCAAATCAGTGCAGAAGAAAAATTATTCAGACTAATTCATCCTTCTCTGGATAGTGCTTTAACTGCAAAAGGTATGGTCACAAATCTCATGAATGTAGAAATATGCAAATAAATAATTCATTCAATGGTAGATGATTTGCATGCAATAGAATGGGACATATGGCTAATCAATGCAGATCAAGAGGATACTAGTCAAATATGCAAAGAAATGTTGTTTGCTACAATTGCAATAGATCCGGTCATATTGCCAAATTCTGCAGAAGTAAGAATCAAGACAAAAAGGGTACGGTGCTTCATAACCAGAACCAAGACAAAGGAAAAGGAAAAGTGAATGCGGATGAAATTCAAAGGGAAATGAACAAGATTTGGGTAAAGAGAAGCACATAAAATGTTGAGGATGGATCTGCACCAGAATCTGGTGCTGATATTCCTTCCGAAAACTAAATAGATGAGCTCTAGCTTAGGGGGAGTCACAAAGGAAAATAAATTTGCCCAACCAGTCAATTGGTGCCTAAGATTGGCACATGGAAAGTTGCGGATAAAAGGGTTCTCAGAGAAATATCTAATTAACCCTTGGTAAAAATATGAAAGATC
Organism: Cunninghamia lanceolata; assembly: GCA_027924645.1. Lineage (NCBI taxonomy): Eukaryota > Viridiplantae > Streptophyta > Pinopsida > Cupressales > Cupressaceae > Cunninghamia > Cunninghamia lanceolata. The sequence goes on along the minus strand of BSBN01001914.1, from coordinate 442,231 downwards.
CACAAGGAGTTTTGAAGAGGTTAATCATCCAAGATTGATTCAGTTTGACAGTCATCCGGTAAAAGCAAGACTTTCATAGTTAGATTCGGTATGATTCAAAAATTGAAATATCTTGATCTACGAATAAATGGAATGATTGGAGAAAGGAAGATAGATTGTCAATAATCACTGAGAATAACTATAAGTGCATCTCAGTGATTTGGAAAGATCTCTCTCAGAACAAGAAGAACAAGGCAACCATAATGACTTAAGTTGTGCATTTATTGCAATATGGAATTAGGGTTTGTGTAGAAATAAAAAGGGTTCTTTTGTTCATCATTTGCACATTTGCATTCGAGAAGAAGAAAGAAGGAGCTCTGCAACAAGATTGCCTCAACCCTCTCAAGGATCAACCGTATAATTTGATTCAACCAGTGATCTTTTCAGCTCCTATCGTGAACCCTAGAAGCGTAAAAAGGTATTTTCACTCTTGAATATCCCTCTCTAAATCTTTTGAAAGATGGCTACTCTGAATGTTGTTAAGATCACTGATAGGCTGCGCCCTAAGTTCAAGAAACATCCTTACAAATCCCTAGAATTTGATCCCCTAGGCGCATTCTCTAGCATTCTACATGGGGTTCTACATGTAGAAGATGTTAGGGTTTTCATACACGCAAACATTGAAGAATTTGGGGAATCCAATCTGATGGATATCTACCACAAAGAACTAATAGATGAATCATTTGAACTTAAACCCCAATACAAGGCCATCCAGGATAAGCATTTTGGACATTGCATCCATTTCCCCTGTTTTGCAGAAGATGAATGGGTCCGGTATGTTCTGACCAAAATACATGACAACTTCATGGGGTTGATGATGCCATTTAAGATCACAAAATATGCCATTAGGGTGGTAACCGGATTGCACTCATCCAGTGGGTTGCCTGCTCTTAAATTAGTGAAAAACCAAACTATAAGTGAGGCTACTAGATCAAAATTTGACAAGAGGGCAATGAAAATAGAAGACATCATAGATCCAGCTATCAAATTTGCCTCTATGATAATTGGTTACAAAATCTATCACTCCAGTAGGGAAAATTCAGTATCCGGAACTGCCATATTTACTGCATATGAAATGCTAAGGAAAAATGCTAACTATGATCTTTGTGAGCTTCTCCTGAACCAACTATTAGAGAACTTACAGAAAATAAAGAAGGATAAGAAGAATTCATTTAAGTATGGTGGCTTGATACTATCTCTATTCTTCTACTGTATGAATGAGCTACCTGGAACTAGTGGCTAGATATGGGAAAATGACAGACCTGTTGCCATACAGATCAAAGATTATATGCATGGGCTTGGTGATGCCAAGGCTCAAAGCATAGCTCTCTAGGGATATTTCAAGAATTTCCAAGGTATGATGCAGGCCAGAGAAAGAATTCCCCAATCCATGATTGAAAAATACAAGGATACAGTGTGCTTTATGGTAGACACTGATCAATGCCTAATGGAGGCAAGGATAGTCTAGATTATGCCAATGGGGTATGAAGTAGATGAGAAAATCCTAGAGTTGCATATCCAACACTTGCTGAGTCAGCCCAAGGACCCTAAGGCAAAAAGGTTTGGAACCTTTCAAGAATTGAGTGTGAAAATTCATGTTGAACAAAGACAACCAAAAATGAAGAGAAAAGTGAGAAGGGAAGTAGAGGAAGTTGCCAAAAGATATGGCATCTCAAAAGAAGCAGTTGATGCAAATAGAGAAAAATTAGAAAGAGCTGAGAAGGAGAGACAAGAAGCAAAGAAAGAAAGTAATCTGGTGCAAGTCCCCTCCCAGACCAAATCTTCCAAAAGCTCTGCACCTGCCACCTCTAAGAGCCAAAAGGCCTCCAAACCGGAAGCCAAGACATCCGGTAAGGAAGAAAAGAGGACAAAAACCAAGGCCACAAGGACCTATATAAGTCAGAAGGATGATGACGAGACAGAAACAGATGAGGAAGTTAAGAAAATGAAGAAGAAGAAGAAAACAATAGGTGGATCTTCTACTGGTGCAAATAAAGAAGAAAAGGCAGGAGAATTTGTTGAAAGGTCCACTCCTTATGTTGATAAAGTTATCAAGGCAGTCACAGTGGATGGAAATCTGCAACCATTAACTGAATTTTATGATAAGTATAATGACACTGACAAAAGAATATTGGAAGAAACCACAATCAAATACTTGAATATCTATAATAAATCATTCATTGAAATCATCTCTCTAATCCCCAAAAGTTTAGAGAAAATACTTGAACTCAGAAAAGACAATGCCAAAGAAAAAGATATGGAGAGCTGGGAACAGATAACTATTCAGCTCTATCCTTCCATCACTCCAAAACAAATGAACATGATCTTCAAGGATTGCAAGGATGAGTTCCGGAGCAAAACCAGAATGAACAAGCTTATGCTCGGAGAGACTCATCAGGTGGCAAAAGAGACTGAAGACATCCTCCAGGATGAATATAAAAGATTCAATCTTCCTATTATAGAGGACATAAGTGATGAAGCTTCTGCCATGGATGTCAAAGGACTAAGTGTATCAAAGGAAGATCCTACAGAGAAAATTGTAGAAGAATCAAAGGAGATAGGTGAGGAGAAGACTAAGGACCTGGATTCCTCTGTTCTGGAAGAGGAAGTCCGTGAAGAAGTAAATATCTCTCATCTGTATCCCCCAGCAGAATCTGGAACTGAAGGAGAAGCAAGAAAAGAAGAGAGAATCAGTCAAGAAGAAGAGGTAAAGAGAAGAGAAGAAGATCAAACAGAGAAGACCCCAGGTGACAGTTCTGAAGCTACAGAAGGAAAGAAGAATCTGTCTCTGGCAAGAGACACTATAGAAATAGTTAAAGATTTCTTGACCAAAGAAATGATGGAATTAGATGAACCGGAGCTATTTCAAGGACCATTCAATTTTGATTCCCTCTCCCCAGTTTAGACAATGAAGATAACATCCTTTGCCCAAGCAAAGGCAAAAGAAAAACTTCTAAAGTCTCACATGGAAGACTATGAGCTGATAGAGATTGCATCCGGTGTGTTGGAGAAGATCATGCCATCCTTCCAGAAGGATCTTTCAGCCTCTTCATTTGGTAATTTGAAATCTCTTGTTAATTCTGTTAGCACACATTTTGATTCCATGGATAAATTAGCAGAAGAGAAAGTCTGGAAAGAATTTTTGGGTAAGAGATTCTCTGAAGTACAGGGGCTAATAGCAAATGATAGGAGAAATCTAAATATTGGAATAAAGAGCCTAGAAAATGCTCTTAAAGATGGCAGAGAATTATACAAATTTTGTTTATCTTGGTCCACAGTAACAACAGACATTGCAAAGAAGGTGGAAGAACAAGAGGGCAAACTATCAAGTTTATCCCAGAGTTTTGATCCTCTCACCTCATCCATAATGAATCAAGAATGCCAGACTATTGCCACTATAAATGAGATAAAGAGGCTTGAGAAGGAGAAGAAAAATAGAATAAGCAGGCTAAGTGAACTAAGAGGGATAATTATCCCCAAGTTAGAGGCAATGCATGAGGCCCTAACTGATGCCTAGACCACAGCTCGGACCAGTGATCCGGCAAACCTAAAGAGGGAAGAAGCTTTTGATTTTTTTCTAAGTGGTCACATTTCAATTTTGGACAAGATGAAGAAGAGTTGGGCAACAAAAGTGGTACAGTTGAAGACCACCTTGGCAAATATACTTCAGTATATGTAATTATAACATGTATATATACTTATGCGGCTAAGTATAGGTTGATTTTTAGAAATTTTGGTGTGTGGATTCCACCCTTTGCCATTGATGTCAAATGGAGAGTGAGGAGCAGTGAAAAATGTGGAATCTAGCTAAGGGGGAGCTTTGGAAAAGTGTACATTAGAACAAAGCATCAGCCAAGGGGGAGTGTAGTGTGATACTTAGTCATTTTTCACTAAGTGTTACCATCAATGCCAAAGGGGAAGATTGTTGCCAAGAGACACTATGTGGCTTCATGAGTGTTGTCATTGATGGCAACAAAGTCCATCCCACACATCCGCAGGACATGGTATGACTATACTGGAAGTCAGATTGAAGAGTATTTTGATCTGGTGAGCAAGAACAGAGCATGTAGCAAGGTTTGACAATTAGGTCCAGATCTCTCAAATGAAGTATCTCATCAAAGTGTAGACTTGGGGAAGTCAAGAGGAGTACCATGATTGATACATTCAAGAGATTAAGCCTCTGGTGATGAAAGAGTGAAAAGATATGAGCACCTAAGTGTTGGGTTCCTGTTTGGTAGAGTAGACTGAGGAAGAACTAACCGACAGAGCATCAGACCTTAATCCAGATAAGAAACTAATGGTGATCAAGTTTCTTGAGGGATCATTCATAGTTGGCCGACATGATTAATGACTCCTATAACTATCTTTTTGATATGCATCACTTAGTAAGCATGGATTCAGTCGACAGACTAGAGTTTGGGAAAATCTTGAGTATTTCGGATGCCGACTAGAAAGATGTTGAAATCCTTGGTGCGGATATATATACCAGATGGATTTCGATGTGAAAGTGTGTGTGGTGTGATAGAGTGTGTGAAGAAAAGTAGAGAGTAGTGTGGAAGCAGCTATATAAATCTGGTATGTGACATAACAACAACACTAAGCAAAGGAAGAATGAAGTGCAACATATTAGTATATTGAGCCTAACTATAACTGAACCTCAGCATATGTGGATGCTTCTGATCAGTTCAAACACTTGGTTACTTTCTCTATACCTTGTAGATAGTAAGTCTCTTGTAGGCAGTGAGCCTCTTGTGAGCAGTGTGCTCGAGCAGTGAGCCCTAATTGGCAAGTGCCATTTTGTACTTCTATTCTTTTAACAGAGAATACAATCTTGGGTTAGTCACCCCATGGTTTTTCCCTTAACAGGGTTTTCCACGTAAAAATCTTTGTGTTATGTGTGTTGATTTCATTTCAGCTTTCATGTTCATTTATGCTTATATGTTTTGATACTGCACTATTGTTAAAGAAGAAAAGAAAGTTAAGAAGTTTAAGATAACTGATTGACCCCCCCTCTCAGTTATCTGCCTTGTTTCCAACCGTTTCATGATATGCCTTGATGGTAGCACTCTTATTGGGATTGTTCTATCTTGAATTTTGGTGGCATATGATTATAGCATGGTATCTTTTGATTGTCCTATATGGCGTAGTGAGTCCCATGATATGGCAGCACTTTTATCCCTTTCTCTTCTCTTGCACTTGATCATTGATGAGATATGGAATATGGCATAACATGAACATGATGTGAAACTGCTATTTGTTTGTTTAATTGAATACCTGTGCACAATGGTATTACTTTGAGCATGCTATCCTCAACCCTTATGGGAGCCCATTTTCTCCACATGCTTTAATATATTCAAATCAACAACATAACTGTTTCTATACTTGCACAGTGAACAAACAAGTTAGCATAAAAACATACCTCTTGGAAGCTGATTGATTTCTCTCATGATGATAAGACTTATTGCACATGTCTAATTTTGATCCATGTTCATTAATGCATAATGACTGCAAGTTTATATGTTTGCTGATAAAGCATATGATGAAGTTGTATATCCAGAGCTTCTAACAAGAGTTTTCTCCAACCTTGCAGGTCCACCATCCTTATTAGGAGCAAGAAGATGAAGATATGAAGACCAAGCTACCAGATAGGAGAATTAACCTTCACGATAAGGCAATGATGTATATCCACTTTCCTCATGTGTTATTTTCCTTTTCTTTATCATTAGATGTATATCTTGCATGCTTAGTTGCATTGGCTCAATTTAGTCATTCCTATGACTTGTGTGGGACATATTTTAAACATTCTCTTGAATATAATCAGTTATTTTACCTTATGTAATGATTTATGTATGTTTGCTTTATGAATCAAATGCATAAGATAAAACAACTAAATCTAATTTAAAACACATGTTTAAAACATGATGATGAGATGATAGTTTATAAATACCTTTTCTTTGCACTGAACTGTGATATTTGAATATTTCAACAACATCATAACTGAAAGATAAAACCAATTAGATACTTGTCATTCATCAAATGTTTGCTCTCTTGTCATTAGACCAATTTTCATTTATCAAGGTGATTTGACAGTTCTGATTGGACTATCACATTATCCTGATAAATGATCCTCTATTGTTCTGTTGCCAAGATATCAGGCATTTGACTGAGTGATCATACACTTAAAAAATTATCTTTTATCTCCTTCTATGACAACTGCAACCTATGCCTTGGTAAATTAGGTGTAAACATAATTTAGTAACAATAAGTAGGGCCCAAGGAGTCACTTTCAAGTCATTTACATTCTCAGAGCTGAGAAATTTGTCCATTAGTGCTTAGAAGATCTCAAGAGCTTAGAGCAAACAATTTTGAAAAGATGGCTACGATTCCACGAGAAGATCACCATGTAAAGAGGGTTCGGACACACGGTTAGCTAGTAGGAGCACCAGGAGCAGTATGTACCTCATTCCTAACCTAGTAGTGCATTTATGGGGGCAATTAATGAGGGTGAAAGGGGTAGGTCCTAGGTGTTTCAAGATGTGAACTAGTAGCTAGAATTGCGCAAATGGTTAAAATCATGGCACTTTTGGAGTGTAATGGTGCAAATGACACATACAATGGTGCTTTTGACAAAGGGTGCTGCTTTTGGTAGGGTGTAGGTTTAACGTAGAGTTGTGCTAATGGTTAGTAGTTTGGCGTAAATAGTCAAAAACATGGCACTAGTGAGAAAAAAAGCTACAAATGGTGCCTAGAATGGTGTATTTGGTAAAAGAGGTTGCATATGAGGTTTTAGTGTAGGCCTAGGTGCAAGGCAAAATGGTATAAATAGTGGACAAAATGGTGTAAATGGCTCATAGCTGTGCACTTTTGTAGATAGTTTGGTGCTTTTGGTCGACAGTTAGGCACTTTTGGTAAAAATAGGTTGCTTTTGGCTTTTTATGCAAATTTTCTAAGTTTTAAGGAATGACAATTTGGTGATTGTGAATGCAGGTTGTAATTCCACTGTTGATGTCTCAGGAGTGATATTCAACGACATTGGCCTTAATAGCAAACCTAGATGAGGACAATGACTTGTTTTTGGAGGTGGTGAGCCTATGGTATGTAGCTCACATGACACCTATCAGGGTACACCATGTGATGATGATAGCACTAGTGGATTGATGGTACAGTAACCATAGCTCATTATTACTACCTACTGGGGAGATCACAATGACGCTAGAGGATGTGTGGAGGATACTCTGCATCTCAATTCATAGGGCGAGAGTGGTTTATGACACAGACACAAGGGAGGGTGCACTAGTCCAATTACTAATGACACAAGACATCAGGATCAAGGATGGGGAGATATGCCCTCACCAGATGCAGAGCCGGTTTAACAAGATACAACTAGTGTTTACTATGTTGATAGGAGGAGTGCTTATGCTAGACCAACGTTCACATGGATTTTTAGTTGGATGGGGCCGTGTTATGGAGGGCATGTTTTTAGATGGTGTCAAGTATGCATGGGGCCCTTGTCTACTAGGATAGTTGTATCATGATATGCACCAGGTGGTGTATAGATATGGATTGAGTTTGGCTGTTGGAGTGATATTGCTTCATTTTTGGGCATGGGAGCATATAGCGGTGATGTGACCCATTTCCCCATGATAGAGAGAACATGGCTAGCCCTTTATAAATTTATATGATGGGGTTGTGACACACAGGCGGCTCAAGGAGCTGACATACTAGTGCTGAACTCTGGATGAGTTGGATATGGTAATATGGCGTCCATGGCGAGACTATGAGCCATATGATGATGATGCAGAGTAGTTGCTATGCTATCAACAAGGGAGATACTTATTTGGGTGGACCATGTACATCATTAAGAGGTTCCTCTTTGATAGGGTACTAAGATAGTTTAGATTGACTCAGCCTATGCCAGTGCAAGAGGCTATTTTTTCACATACATGGAGGGAGGTGGTTGACTAGGGTCCTGAGGTTGTGGTTTCTACAAGTAGAGTTTGATGAACTTTCCTCGGTGTAATGGGACTCTATGGCTAGGGAGGCTAACCAAGGTACTACACCAACATATGATGCCTAGTGGTTGACACACAGGCCAACCAGATTGACCACCCCCAACATGGTGCATGGATGGTAGAGATAAGTGCTAGGAGAGCTTGCAGGCCAAGAGATAGAGTTGGAGGGTCAAGCAGGGCCCGTTGACAGAGATAAAGGGATGAGGTAGAGTAGTGGGATGGCCAGTAGGATGTGGCCATGGGAGAGCAGGGATAGGTGGGGGCTAGCTAGCAAGATGCAGCCATGGGTGAGCAAGATGTTCCTGTAGGAGGGACAAAGTTGGAGAGAGTAACACCTCTTGGAGGTAGAGACACATTAGTGGAAATGAGTTGAGTTAATTTTAGCAAGACTCTATCGAGAGTAGGATGATATGAGGAGTGCAAAGCAGTAGGCACATGTTGTAGGATAGGTTTAGGTATAGGGATAGGTACCAAGACCATCTCTCGAGGGGATGACCAGGGTTATGGCAAAGAGAGACGAGGCCATAAATATGCAACTACAGGAAGAGATGACCCTTCAGAGGGTGACACAAGAGTAAGACACTGCATGAGCTATGATTGGTGTTGACCAGATGATGATGGTCCTAGTCAATGAGTTATCCAAAGTGTAGCACGAGTTGACTAGGGTGACTTGGGAGACTGAGTACTATAGGGGGCTATACCACAGTGTTGTGCCTTCAGATTAGAGGTAGCTGAGCTTCAAGGAGAGGAGCAGTTCAAGAGCCTCCTTGTCAAGGAGACCAAGAGGATCCATTATGGGGCCTCCCCCACCATAGCTAGTAGGGGTGCAATAACCTCCTCCAGTAAGACCATCGCCATCAAGGGCCAGGGATGAGCCTTCGGATGGGAGCTCAACACATGGACATCAATAGACTTTTGTATATATTTGTGATGATGTATTTATGTATATATGTGATGATATGATGATGCCTTTGGGCTATATGTATAGTTTTGTATTTTCATGGCTCTTGTAGCCCCATTTGTATAGACATGTACATGACACTTATTATTCTTTGATATATATGAGAGATGACATGATTTGACAACCTACATGATGTGATATGGATGATGTACATGATGCTTATAGTGCTTATTTATGATATGATGATGTTATGATATGAATGACATGTACTATGATCATGGACTTACTTGATTTCATGGACATCTTGGTTCTTAAAAGGTCTTCTGTTATCAGTTATGATGGCAAGCGGAATACCATATTGGCAAATGATATAATGCAAGATGAACTTAGAAACCTATTTGTCATTAATATAGGTCACAAGGATGGCTTCTAGCCACTTTGTAAATACTCAGTGATAGTAATGATGAACTTATGGCCATTAGAGGATGATGGATGGATTTTACCTACGAGGTTGAGTCCCCACTGTGAAAATGACCAAGGAGTAGTAACAGGTTGCAACTGATGTGTTGGTGCATGAATCAGGTCTCTGTGCTGCTGACATTGAAGGCATTTCTTAGAAAACTAGTGGGTATCCTATTCCATAGTGAGCCAATAGTATCCTATACTAAGAAACTTATTAGCAAGGTTTGGACCAGTGGAATGTGACCCATATGCACCTTCATGAACTTCTCGTAAAGCAATGTTGGCCTCTTCCAAGTTGAGACATCTAAGTAGGATACCATCGAGACTCCGTCAGTATAAGGTATCACCAAGGATAGTAAATTAGGAAGCATGATGGATAAAGGTTTTCTTTTGGGTGCTCATTAGGTTCGATGTAAGGGTGTTATAATGGAGGTAATCATAAATTGGTACCAGGGTGAAATGGGACCAACAAGTTCACATATTAATTCAGTAGGTGGAACATCAAAAGCTAGTATCAAGAGTTGGTTGACCAAAAATTCACAATGTTGGGTATTAGTTGACATATCTAGGAGGGATCCTATTGTTACCATAGCATTGACAACTTTGTTGTTTAATCTGGGAACCTGTTCAAAGGAGATGTTGGAAAAATATTGCTTGAAGTCATCGACCATCCATTTATAGGGAAGTAATTTGTCATCTTTAGGTTGATATTTTTTTGTACCCTATCAAATGACCAACTGGGAATATCCATAGAACTATAGCTATTGTATGTTCCATTGTACTATCATTTGGAGTCCTATAATTAAAGATTCATATTCAACAATATTATTGGTGCAAGAAAAAGCTAACTGATATGACTTAGGAATACAATCGCCTTGTGGTGTGATGAAAATGACTCCAACTCTTGAACCATGATGGGTATATGAACCATCAAAGTAGAGATGCCACACAACTGATGGATAGACATTAAATATCCCTTCATCTGGAAAATTTGAGATCATAGGATGTGTATCTTTGATGGGTGCCTCTTCTAGTTGATCAGCGATGACTTGTCATTCTATTGCCTTGCAATCAACATATTCAATATCAAACTCACTAAGAATCATGACCCATTTTGCTAATCTTCCTGTAAGAGCTGCCTTAGATAGGAGGTATTTTAATGGATCTACCTTGAAAATAAGCTTAGTTTATTGATTTAGCATGTAATGGTGCAATTTTTGGGAAGCGAATACAACATCTAGACATGCTCGCTCCATAGAAGTATAATTAAGCTCGTAACCTCCTAAGGTGTGACTAATATAATAGATTGCCCATTCTTTTCTAGATTCATCATGTTGAGCCAGGAGGGCTCCTAGTGCAACTGATGTGGTAGAAATATATAATAGTAAAGGTCTCCCTAAAACTGGTGGTACCAACACTGGTGGTGTAGCAAGATACTCTTTCAATTGGTCGAATGCCTGTTGACACTTACTATACCATCTAAATGACACATTCTTGCATAGTAGGTGCAAAAAAAGTTGACATTTGTCAGCAAGTTGAGCTATAAAAAACCTAATTGACTGGAGTTTACCTTGGAGGCTTCTTAGTTGTTTCAAATTAGAAGATGGAACCATCTCGACTATAACCTTGACCTTGGCAGGATCTACTTTAATTCCTCTATGAGACATTATATATCCTAGCAGTTTCCCTGATGTAACACCAAATACACACTTCTTTGGTTTGAGCCTAACATGATATTGTTCTAACCTATCAAAAATCTATGCCAGAACCTATAGATGACCATCTCTGGTGACTAATTTCCCCAATAAATCATCAACATAATCTTCCATGATAGTGTGGAAAAGATCATGAAATATAATAGTCATTGCTCTTTGGTATGTTTCTCCTATGCTTTTTCAAACCGAAAGGCATACATGTGAAAGTTTTGTTGTGTTGATCTTTAAGCGCTATAAAAATCTAATTGTAATCAGAAAAACCATCCATTAAGGAGAGCATGTCATGACCATCCATCAAGTCTACTATGATGTCAATGTTAGGTAGAGGAAAATCATTCTTTGGACATGCTTTGTTTAGATCCCTGAAATTGGTACAAATATGAATGCCCCTAGTGACTTTGGATATAGGTAACAAATTAGAAACCCATTCTATATAATCAATGGGATGAATGAATTTTACATCTAACAACTTCTAAAGTTTTGCCTTAACAAGCAATGTTGTCTGGGAATGCATCTTTCAAAGCTTCTGTTTAATAACCTTGGTATTAGGAAATACTGCCAAGTGATGGACCACTAATGAAGGATCCAATCCAGGCATGTCAGCATATGACCAAGCAAAATTAACTTTCCTTTTCATGAAGAGATTTTTAAAATCCTTTTTCTTCTACTCTAAAAGAGATGCTGCTAGAAATGTGATCTTTAGATTCTTTGTAATACCTAAATTGATTTCCTGTGATTTCTCGACCAAAAGGGGAAACTTTTCTTGATATACTAAAGTCAAGGGAAGGTCAAATCCTCCATCCTTAGGGGCCTCAAAGAGGTTTTCACCATTTGATACATCCTTTATTTTTACTATTTTGGAATTTGATGGCACCATAATGTGGTTTTCACCAAGGGACTTGGCATTTTTATTTTTACTTTTGTGACTAGAGGATTTGGCCTTCTCACCAAAGTATGTTGTGTGTTTCAATTCCATGATAAAGCCTTCTTGGTTATCACCAAGTAGAATACTGTCTCATAGTCCCTTGAATTTTGTGATGACCTCATCATTCTGAAAGATGTCAAGAACAAAAGACTCTTGTTGGTCCTAATCGATAAGGTCAGGGTATAGAAGTGTAAGGATCTAGATTTTAGTTATGGATGTGAGGGAAATGGAGGATATCCTAAAGATAGAGGCTTCTTTGAATAGGTTGGTGAGGTGTAAATAATAGTCATCAATGGTATCCTCTTTAGAAATCACCACTGTGGGAAAAGTTTTTACTACTTCATCAAAAATATACTCAATATCTAAGGATCGTGGTACCTCCTTTATGTATCCTAACCCATGTCTATTATGTTACTTTTTCACAAAAATGGATTCTATACTTCCTTGTCCATTTAATCCTAGGCCACTTTAGCCTTTTTAACCCATGTTCTTAAAAATGTAGAGACTGGTAATATGATTGGATCTTGGTCTTCTTTGAATAGCTAGGATGAAATGTCTTCAATGGATTCGTCCTCTAGAAATCCCCAATGAATGCATATTATGGGGTTGGCCTGTATGAAAACCTTTGGACTTGATTTTTCTATTGGTGGTTTACCATAAGATCTAGGTGATAGAGGCAAGTTCCCCACATAACAAGATTTGTGTAGGTCATACTCACCAAATCCATTGTCCTTGTACTGGACCTTGATCTCAGGGAGAGATGTATTAGATGTAGCTTTGGTTAGTGCATATGGATCAATGTAGGAGGAAGATGGTTGTGTTACAATGTTGTTAGGGGTTTGATTTGAATTTTGGTATCAACCTTGCATAGCTTGACACAAAAAGGGTTATGATCCCCTAAGATAGTAATTTATGTACCATTGTATGTAAATTTGAGACACTGATGGTATGTAGATGGCACGACTTGCATGGTATGTATCCATGGATGACCTAAAATGATATTGTAGGGAAGATTAAGGTCCAATACCTGACAATGAGTCTCTATGATTGTAGGGCCAACTTGGATGGGTAGATGGATAACACCTTCAGATTCTCGTTATGCATCATTATATGCTTTGATGGTTATACTTTTATCTGATTCAATAACATCCTTAGAGTATCCCATCTATTTCAGCAACTTTAGAGAACAAATTTTTAAGCCAACACCACCATCTATAAGAATGTGTTTGACTTTGTGTTGATGGATATAAACTTCTATGTGTAGAGCATCATTATGGTAAGGATTTTGCGATGGGAGATCTTTCTCGGTGAAAACCAGGTGATGAGGTGAAGCAATATGCTCTATTATGGGTTGGAATTGGAAAATATCAATGTTATTAGAAACGGATGACTCTTGTAGAGCCTTCTCAAGTATAGATTTATGTGTGTGTGATGCTCGAAGAAGGTCTAAGATAGATATCTGGGCTGGTGTTTTTCCTAGATGATCTAAGATGTTATACTCTGAATTTGGGTGGGTATTAGGTGCTTCCCCACAAAGGGTGACATGACCATGATGAGTTATAACCGCACAATTTGATGCTTTTCCCTTAATAGAAAAGGTATATACATGACTCTATTCTATATTCCCTACAACAGAATCATAGGAATTAGACACATGGTTTACACTTTTACCTTTGTCAAAAGTACTTCCTTTACCATGAGGTGGGAATGGATCCTTGTATATGTTGAGATCATTGTTTGAGGATTATTTTGGAGGATCATCAATGGTTACTTATCCTCTATCAATAAGATTCTGGATGAGGTTTTTGAGTTTCATACATCCAGGTGTTTTATGTCCTTTTACTCTATGGTATTCAAAGTATTCATTGTATTTATACCAAGAGGGTTTAAATTGAGGTTCATCATATTGATGTGCTTTGGGTAGTGTGATGAGACTTATTTGGATGAGTTTCCGTAAGATGGTTTCAAAAGGTTCTCCCAGTGGAGTGAATTTGTGTCTAGCCATTAAATCTTATCAGGGTTTCTCTCTGGGAGTAGATGTGGCATTTTTGGTGGGTTGAAGATTGACGTGTTTAGATATTTTGGATGTTTAGCATCCAAAACACCATTGTTGATAATGTTTTTATTTTTAGACCAAAAATGGGGTTTTTCATTTGATTGTTGAGTATTGTCTTTGGTCTCCTTGAATATTTTGGCTAGTCCTTTAGCAATAAGGGACTTTTCTATGTTTGTTCACTCGGAGATAATCTCATCAACAGAATTGGCACATTGGATTTGTAGGTGAAACCCTATTTTAGGATTTAAATTTTGGATAAAGATGCTCACCAATTTCTTTTCAGGAATATGCCATGGAAATTTACTAGCCATGTTTCTCCATCATTGCAAAAAGGATATAAACATTTCCCCATTTATTTGTTTATTGTTGCATAGGTTAGTCATGGAAATCTCATGTTCGATGTTGAATGAAAAATGAGCTACAAATTTTTTAGCTAACTCATTAAAGGTCTTGATACCTAGGGGTAAAATGAGAAAACCATCCTATAGCTTACCCTCCAAGACAATGAGGGAAGAGGCGTAGAAGATATGTATCATTGTGAACTACCTCTAGGAAAGTGATGTAGAATTCCCTAAGATGTTCTTTAGGATCCCCTTTTCCTTTGTACTTATCAAATTTTGGCATTTCAAAATTAGGAGGAAAAGGTATCATAGGGAGAGACCGATCAAAAGGATAAGGAAAAACTTATTCTAAACAAAATGTCTTCTTGGTATGTCCTAGGTTGAGGTCTAAGATTTGTTTCGCCAAGTATGAGAACATCTGTTCTATTTCTGATGTGGGATTTTGACTTATAGCAAGACCCTGATAGTTTGATAATGGTGGTTGTGACACTTGAAGTGAATTGGTGTAAGATAGATATGAGTATAGGTTTGAATTTTGAGGTTGTGATGCATGTGGTAGATTTGTATGAGATATATATCCATGGATTGGAAGATTGGGGTTGTGATGTATAGTAGGTCAATGTGTGAGATGTTTGGGGTGAATGTAAAGTGATAACTTGATTGGATTGGGTCATAGATGACATGGATGAAATGACTTGAGGAATGGATGACGGGTTACTAGAAGAAGCATGACTAAATGATGTGGGAAGTTGATAAAGTGGAATGATGAATTTGTTGGTGAATGGTAACGAAGAGATGTTGTGTGGGGGGTAGGTGTGGTTTGTATAGTGGGTACAATGTTGGACATGGTAGGAATATAAATAGGATGTGATTCTCCCATAGAAACAATAGCAATGTTTATAGGGTCTTTCTCCTTAAGAGTAGATGTGTGAATATCACTAGGCAATTTAGCTCCTTGCTTAGAAAGCAAAAGAAAGTATCTATTTGGGTCAAATGCTAAGAGTTTATCTATAGCTTGTAAGGTATTCAGGTCTTGGAATTCTTTAGCTGAGTCTATAGGATTTTCATGTGATTATATGACCGAAATAAGTAGTAAATGAAGGACCTAGTGTATATTCACTTGGAAGAAATATATTAGGAGGCATACTTGTGGTGAATTATCTAGCATCAATGGGGTTTTTGGATCATGTTGAGGATTTTGAGGGTCACTTTGATTAGTTTCCATAGCCTTTGTATTGATACTTGGTCAGAGGCATAAAATACTTCATAGATTTTTTTGTGGGTGATGAAGGTGAATGATGGATGGAGTTTTGGACTTTGGTGACAATGTTGAGACTCTAGGAGGATCGGATGATTTGATGTTTTGATAAAGATAAATCTAGATCAATGTTGATAGAATTTGGATTGAGATTGTCTTCCAAGAGCTAGACTAATGACCTCAAGGAAAGATGAGATGGGTAGTGAAGTTCACCAACTCAAGAGGAGCCACTCTCCTAAGCTATCTATTTCACTAGATGGTGGATGGTACTTATTTCTAATTTGAGAGAGGCAATTTCTTAAATAGGAGACAAGCTATTAGATGTGATCTAGATTTTTGACTTTCAACAAACTAATGTAGATAGTTGGATGCTAACAAGGATGATGCTAGATGATGAGGTTTAAGATATCCTATAGTCTCAATGGTATAAAAACTTCTAAGGTCCAAATGGTGATATGATGATGAATGGTGATGACTAGATGACATAAAGACTGGTGATAGGTGGTCTAAAAGGTCTTAGGTCTATACCTAGAATCATTAAAATGTGTAAAGTCTCTAAATCTAGGTGCCTGATAACTGGAAACTGTCTGTGAAACTAGAACTACAAGACTATGTCTAAGAAGTGCATAGGAATAACTCAGAAGTAGTGGTTGGATAGCTCAGATGCACAACAATGAGTGTCAAAAGTGCAAATCTATTTTCCAAGAGCACAACAGTAAATGTCAAAAGCGGTAGTACGATAGTGCAGATGCACAATTTTGTAGATGATAGTAATCTAGGAGATAGAATAAGAAGTGCAACTCTATTTTCTAGAAGTGTAATTCTGTATACCAGAAGTGCAACTCTGTTGCTCAGAAGTGTAATAGTATGTATCAGATGCACAACAATATGCAACAAAAGCATAATACTGGATGCCAAAAGTGTAAGAATATGTAATGGACTCAGGAAAATAGTGTTCGATCAAAAGCGCAATGGTTTGGGTCAAAAGTGCCACTCTATTATCTAGAAGTGCAACTTTGTAAGTCAAAAGCATAGGTTTGGATGCCAAAAGTGCAACAATGTGGATCAAAAGTGCAACGTTAATATTTAGAAGTGAAACTCTATAGCTCCAAAGCAAAAAATTTGTGATTGTTTATTTGGATAAAGATTGTAATGATTTCTTTGGCAAGAGAATCAAACAATAAGACACAATGATGGTAGACTCTGTCAGAATTGGTTGCCCAAGGCTATGAAACTTCGTGGATAAAAATGGTAAATATTGGTAGATCACAAGAAAATATGCCAAACACTCTTGCACAAGCCTAATATTTATTCAATCAAGGAATGTCATATTCTGTGGACTCACTCAGGTGCAACTTCAACCCCCACTATTAGATAATGGTGGTTTACACCCCCTTGATACCATCTACGATTGCTTGAATGGGTAGGGAACAACAATTTTTTTAGTGGAGAATCTTCACCAATTAGCAAATAGTTCATATCGGTGAATTGGGAATTGGCGAATACATTCCCACCGGCGGGGGGCCAATTCGCCTAGTCTTTTTAGATTTTTGGTCCAATGCATTTTAATTTGCCACCCTATTAATTTTTGAGTCATTTATAGTTAGTATTTTCACCACAATATTCTACACGGTTCTAACAGTGATTTTCAGAGGCATGTTTTAATTCACCCACATATTCGCCAATATCATTAAATGGATGACATGCATGAGGACCCATTTCACCTATATCATTAAATGATTGACATGCACAAGGACCAATTTCACCAGTATCATTAAATGGTTCACATGTATGAGTACCAATTTCACCAATTCCATTATAATTCCATGTTTATCTAAGGGCCATATTCACCTAGAAAATTACAACATATGTGTTTGATGGAGGTCCATTTCACCTAACATTTACAAGTGTCCTATTAATAGTATGCGTGATTCACCAAATTATTATACTACCATTTTGGAAATCCTACGGTATTCACCAAATATGCATTGATATAAATGCATTTGAAACTCTAATTAGTCTTTTACACATTTTGTTCAGCTCTGAGATCTTGAATCATTGATTCATTTTGGATCATAGAGAATTTAGAGCTACAGGCATTGGTGAGTCACTAAAAGGTAAGTGATCATTTATTTACTATGTAATAATATAAGATTCATGTTGATTATTTATGTCTTTGTTTGGTTTCATTGTTGCAGATGTTATTGATTGAGTAGGAGTTAGGAGTCTAGGACTAGGGAGATATCTTAATCTAGGACCTAGGGAATCAAGGATCTATATTCTATCATCTATGATTCCTTCTTGAAAGAAAGGACATTTTTTCTATATCTTTTAATTCATGAGAGATGTCGAGCAAGAAGAAGTTGTCTGAGGGTGGTGAAGGGAGGTTAAGGTCATCAAAATAGAGAAACATAAAGTCGTACTTTGGCAATGTTGGTGGTCCATCTGATAGAGCTACACCATCAGAACCTGTATCATCTATTAACTTGGATCACAATGCCACAGATGATGTTCTAAGGAATACCCAATGTACTACGAATGATGAGAATGCCTAGATGATGTTCAAGGGAATACCCAAGGTAGCGGGAATGATGATAATGCCATAGATGATGTTCTAGGGAATACCCAAGGTAGCATGAATGATAATATGAATAAATCAAACTCTATTGGAATTAGGGCTGACAACTGAGAGTGGGGGTGAATCAGTTGTTATAAAACTTTAAAGCTTGCTATATTTACTTTCTTTTCTACATCTTAAAAGATTAATGATATAATCATGAAAAATAAGAATCAATAACTCATGAGCAGAAACACAAATAACACACTTGACACTAGGATTTTTAATGTGGAAACCTGGTTAAGGGAAAAAACCACGGCGGGGGTTAACCCACAAGGATTATACTCTGTTAAAAGTATTACAAAAGGGAAGGCACATGCCTTCAGGCTCACTACCCAGAGCTGACTGCTCAAGAGAGGCTCACTACCTAAAAGAATGAATACAAAAGGATTACAAATTGTTTGAACTGATGATTAGCATCTGCCAATGCAAGAATTCAGTTCTGGTTAAGCACAAAATACTGATCTTACACACTTCATCTTTATTCTTCCCTATTAACTGCTCTGCCATAATCTAGACCTCAAATCTCTTTTCTTTCACTCCTTAATCTGCTTTTTCATACTTACTCCATCATCGTACACCACACACATATATCAATACACTTAAATCCATCAGCTATATATATCTGCCTCAAGAAATTCAATCACCTTTCTATTGGCCTTATGAAGAACTTCACAAATAGTATAAGTACTATGTTCTGTCAGCTAAATCCATACATCAATATTGATGCATACCAAAAATAACACTTGTAGATCACCATACATGTTGGCCACTAACATTATATCCCATACACAACTCACCAAAACACTTCTACTAGATCTGCACAAGGATCTAACACAAGTCAGCTTGTTCTTCACTGAATTGTTCTTGTCATAATAGGACCCAATACTCAGATGCTCATAACTTTTAATCCCTTTGTCTTTGAAGGCTAAAATTCTAGATTTAGATTGTCCTAAAAATCCTTAAGACTCCCTCAGATCCGTAACACACTAAGATTTACCACTAGAGGGATCCGGACCAAGTTACCAAACCCTGTCACATGCCCTATTTATGGCAACCCAGACTTAGATAGATTCTTGTTCTGACTTCTGGTATGAGCAAGTTATGTTATGCGAATGTGTGGAATAGTCTTAGTTGCCATAAATGACAACAACTGGCATGCTTAATAGTGTCTCTTGCCAACAATCTCCTATTGGCAAGAGACACTGGGTGGCTTCATGAATGTTGTCATTGATGGCAACAAAGTTCATCCCACACATCCGCAGAACATGATGTCTTTCTACCAGAAGTTAGATTGAAGAAGTGATTGTGATCTAGTAAGTAAGAACAAAGCATGCAACAAGGTCTGACAGTCAGGTCCGAATCTCTCAGAGGAGGTATCTCAACAAAGTACAGATTTGGGGAAGTCAAGAGGAGTACCTTAAGTGATAGATTCCAAGGATTTAACCTCCGGTGATATCAGAGTGAAAAGATATGAGCACTTGGGTATTGGGTTCCTGTTTGACAAAGTAGACAGAAGAAGAACTGACTGGCAGAGCATCAGACCTAAATCCAGATAAGATATTGATGGTGATTAAGTTTCCTGAGGTATCATTCATGATTGGCCGACATGATTGATGACTTCTATAAGCATCTCCTTGATCCGCATCACTCGGTATGCAAGGATTCAGTTGACAGATCAAAGTTTGGGAAAATATTGACTATTCCGGATGCCGACTAGAAAAGTGTTGAAATTACTTGTGCGGATATATATACCAGATGATTTTAGATGTGAATAGGTGTGGAAAAAGCTGTGTTGTGTGAAGAAAAGTAGAGGTGCAGAATAACAGCAAGAATATAGGTCCGGTATGTGACAGGACAACATCACCAAAGAAGAAGAAGAATGAAGTGTAGTAGATCAGTGTATTGAGCCCAACCGGAACTGAATCTCAGCATGTGTGGATGCTTCTCATCAGTTCAAGTATCTAGTTTTCTTTTATAAACTATTGTAGGTAGTTAGCCTCTTGTGAGTAGTGTGCTCGGGCAGTGAGCCCTAATTAGCAAGTGCCATTTTGTACTATCTTATTCTTCTAACAGAGAATACAATCTTGGGTTAATCACCCCGTGGTTTTTTCCTTAACAGGGTTTCCATGTCAAAAATATTGTGTCATGTGTATTTCCATTTCATGGTTATGTTTTCTTATTTGAATTAATTGTTAACAAAGTTTAGAAAGCTAAAACAATTAAGATAACTGATTCACTTGCTCCCCTCTCAGTTATCAACAATTGGTATCAGAGCCAAGTTCCTCCAAAAAGAGCCTAACAGCTTGAGGAAGATCTGGGAACTAAAATGGATGTGTATGGTATGAGGGAGCAACTTTAGTCTGCCCTAGATGATCTTGAGCAATCAAACTCTGAAGTTAGTGAATTGAAGGAAAGACTCAAATAGGTTGATGATTTCATAAATGAACTAAAAGGGAAACTGAGTATCTCTATGAAAAAGAGAAAAGATCTACTTCAGCAATTGGCAAGTCAAAGTGAAGACAATGGTACAAATGAAGATCTAAAGGAGAAAACCAAGTTATGTGAAAAGTTATCAAAAGAGGTCATTATGGTAAAACATGAAATGGAATCAAGAGTTATGAAATTCACCCAAGAATTTTAAGAGAAAAGAAAAACTAAAGATGATCTAAGACAATCTCTCAAGGAGAAGTCAGAAGACTGCCACAAAATGGATAGAATAATCAGGCATCTAGAATCTGATCTTGAAGATGCTAGAGATAATGAAGAAAAACTTGAGGATCAAATTGACACTCTTAAAAAGGATCTTCAAACAGCAAATGAATACAAAGAAAAATTCAAGATAAGTTCTGCTCAACTTGAAGTTCTTCTTAAAAGCCAAAAGAGAGTAGATGACAAGCGTGGCTTGGGATATGAGAAAGGTGAAAGCTCCGGATCCGGTCAAAAGAATTTTGGATTAGAAAATCTAAGGAACAAGCCTAGAAGACCTCCGGTAAGGCAACCTAATGCTCAAAGATATCCATCCTTTAATGGATACTGCCACAACTGCACTAACTTTGGTCATAAAGCTAATCAATGTAGAAAAAGACTAAATCAGACTAATACATCCTTCTCTGGATAGTGTTTCAACTGCAAAAAGTATGGTCACAAATCTCTTGAATGTAGAAATATGCAAATGAACAATTCATTCAATGGTAGATGCTTAGCATGCAATAGAATGGGACATATGGCTAATAAATGCAAATCAAGAGGATATCATTCAAATATGCAAAGAAATGTTGTTTGACACAATTGCAATAGATCTGGTCATATTACCAAATTCTTCAGAAGCAAGAACCAGGACAAAAGGGGTCCAGTTCATCATAATCAGAATCAAGACAAAGGAAAAGGAAAAGTAAATGCGGATGAAGTTAAAAATGAGATGAACAAGATTTGGGTAAAGAGAAGTATAGAAAATATAGGGAATGGATCCGCACCAGAATCTGGTGCTGATATTCCTTCTGGAAATTAAAAAATGAGCTCTGGCTTAGGGGGAGACACAAGGAAAAACATTTTTCCCCCAGCCAGTTAATTGGTGCCAGTATTGGCACAAGGAGAGTTGTGGATTAAAGGATTCTCAGAGAAACATCTAAATAAACTATGGTTAAGATATGGAAGATCCGCAAGATGTTTAGAACAAGAATCATTTCGGTTCATCAAGTCATCCAAATAAGGAAAACAAGGCAAACTGGAATGACTTAAGTTGAGCATTTATTGCAACTTGGTATTAGGGTTTGCAGAGTAATATAAGGGTTTTTCTTATTAAGCATTTGTTCATTCTGCATTCAATAAGAAGTGAAAAGGAGCTCTGCAACAAATTTCTTCAAGTCCATCAAAGATCATCTGCAGAAGTCGATTCATCTAGCAATCGATCCAGATAACTTCATAAAACCTAGAAGCGTAAAAGGTCATTTAAGATCATTAAGGATGCCATTAGGGCAGTAACTAGATTACACTCAACCGGTGGAATGCCTACACTCAAATTTGTCAAAAACCAAATTGTTAGTGAGGCTACCGGATCGAAGTTTGATAAAAGAGCAATGACTATTGAGGATATCATAGATCCGGATATCAAGTTTGCATCAATGATAAGTGGATATAAGATATATCACTCTAGCAGGGAGAATTCAGTGTCTGGAACTGCTATATAAACTACTTATGAAATGTTGAGGAAGAATGCAGACTATGATCTTTGTGAGCTCCTTCTAAACCAACTCTTGGAGAATTTGTAGAAGATAAAGAAGGATAAGAAGAACTCCTTCAAATACGGTGGTTTGATACTCTGCCTATTATTTTATTACATGAATGAGCTTTCTGGATCCAGTGGCTGGGTATGGCAGAATGATAGACCAGTAGCCATTCAAATCAGAGATTATATACATGGGCTTGGTGATGCCAAGGCACAGAATATAGCTCTCTGGGGCAATTTCAAGAATTTTCAAAGCATGATGCAAGAAAGAGAGAGAATCCCCCAATCTTTAGTTGAAAAATATAAAGACACAATATGCTTTATGGTAGAAATTGATTAGTGCCTAATGGAGGCAGTGGAACCAAGAACAGTGTGGATCATGCCTATAGGGTATGAAGTGGATGAGAAAATTGTGGAGCTGCATGTTCAACACATGCTAAGTTAGCCCAAAGATCCCATGACAGAAAGGTTTGGAACCTTTGTAGAATTAAGTGTGAAGATCCATGTGGAGTTAAGACAACTAGAAATAAAAAGAAAAGTAAGGAGGGAAGTAGAAGAGTTTGCCAAGAGGCATGGAATTTCAAAAGAGGCTCTTGATGCAAATAGAGAAAAGTTAGAAAGGGCAGAGAAAGAGAAAGAAAAAGCAGAGAAAGAAGATGCTTTGGTGGAAGTCCATTCCTAGACCAGATCCTCTAAGACCTCTGCACCTACCTCTACTAAGAGCTCAAAGGCATCAAAACCGGAAGCAAAATCATTTGGTAAAGGAGAGAAGAGAACTATGAAAAAGACCACAAGATCTTATACAAGTCAAAAGGATGAAGAAGAGATAGAATTAGATGAGGAAATAAAGAAAATAAAGATGAAAAGGAAAATATCCGGTGAACCCTCTACCGAAGAAGTAATAGAAGAATTTATTGAGAAGCCTATTCTGTGTCTTGATGACATCATAAAATTAGTTACTGTGGATGGGAACCTTCAACCAATGGCTGAATTCTATGATGATTACAATGAAGCTGACCAAAAGATCTTGCAAGAAGCCACTGTCAGGTATTTGAATATCTACAATAAGGCTTTTATTGAAATCATATCTCTTATTCCCAAGAGCCTAGAGCAGGAATTAGAAATAAGGAAGAATAATGCTATGGCAAAGGATCTTGAGATTTGAGAACAAATAGCTATTTAGCTATATCCTTCAATCACTCTGAAGCAAATGGATATGATCTTCAAAGATTGCAAGGATGAGTTTCGCAACAAGGCTAGGATGAACTAGCTTATGGTTGGAGAAATAGACAAAGTGGCTAAAGAAACAAAAGCGATCCTCTAGAATGCTTTCAAAAGATTCAATCTACCTATTATAGAGGACTTGGGTGATGATCCCTCGGCTATAGATATTGAAGAAGAATCTATTGAGACAGGGGGAGAAGAGGTAAAGGAGACAGGTGAAGAAAAAGATAAGAACTTAGATTCCTCTGCTCTGGAAAAGGAGGTCCATGAACAAGCAAACATCACTCCTCTGGTCTCCCTTGCAGACTCTAGATCCAAAGAAGAAGCAAAGGAGAAGGAAAAAGAAGATGACAGTGGCAAGGCTGGAGAAGGAGAGAAAACACCAACAGAGAAGGTCGCAGATGACAGTGCCAAGGGTGTAGAAGTAACTCTGTCTCCGGCAAGAGACACAACAGAAGTAGTAAAATATTTCTTGACTAAAGAGATGATGGAATTTGATGAACCGTAACTTCTTCAAGGTCCATTCAATTTTGCTTCCCTCTCCCCGGTTCAGACCATGAAGCTAGCTTCCTTCAGTCAAGCAAAGGACAAAGAAAAACTCCTAAAGTCTCACATGGAAGACTGTGAGCTTATAAAAGTTGCATCTGGTGTGCTTGAAAAGATCATGCCATCCTTTCAGAAGGATTCCTCAGCTTCTTCATCTGGTAATTTCAAGTCTCTTGTTAGTTTAGTCAGCACTCATTTTGAATCATTAGAGAAATCAGCTAAGGAGAAGGTCTAGAAAGAGTTTTTGGTAAAAAGATTGTCAGAAGTACAAGGGCTAATAACCAATGATAGGAGGGTTATGGATATAGGAATAAAGAGCCTAGAAAATGCTCTCAAAGATGGCGGAGATATATATAAATTTTGTTTATCTTGGTCTACAGTAACCAAGGATATTGAGAAGAAAATAAAAGAGCAAGAGGATAAACTGATAAGTTTGTCTCAAAATTTTGACCCTCTTTCCTCTTCCATAGTAAATCAAGAGTGTCAGACCATTACAATGATAAATGCAATAAACAAACTTGAGAAGGAAAGGAAGAACATAATAAGCCAGATGGGTGAACTCAGAGGGATCATTATCCCTAAGTTAGAGGCCATGCATGAAGCCCTAACTGATGCTCAAGCCACAGCCCGGACCAGTGATCCGACAGATCTCAAGAAGGCAGAAGCTTTTGCATTCCTGTTGAGTGGTCACATTTCAATTTTAGATAGAATGAAACTAAGTTGGGCAATAGAACTTGTACAATTGAAAAGCACTTTTCCAGATATACTTAAGTACATGTAAGTACAACCTGTTTATACACTTATGCGGCTAAGTACATATTAATTTTTGTGAATTTTGGTGTACGGACCCCACCCTTTTCTATTGATGTCAAAGGGGGAGTGAGAAGCAGTGAAAAATGAGGAATCCAACTAAGGGGGAACTCTAGAAAATGTACATAAGAATAGAGCATCAGCCAAGGGGGAGTATAGTATGACACTTAGTCATTTTTCACTAAGTGTTGCCATCAATGCCAAAGGTGGAGATTGTTGGCAAGAAACACTGGGTGGCTTCACGAATGTTATCATTGATGGCAACAAAGTTCATCCCACACATCCACAAAACATGATGTGTTTCTACCGAAAGTCAGA
The DNA here is from genome assembly GCA_027924645.1 of Cunninghamia lanceolata. Taxonomy (NCBI): domain Eukaryota; kingdom Viridiplantae; phylum Streptophyta; class Pinopsida; order Cupressales; family Cupressaceae; genus Cunninghamia; species Cunninghamia lanceolata. The sequence continues at coordinate 416,779 of BSBN01001914.1, read as the reverse complement.
TTGAAGAAGTGATTGTGATCTGGTAAGTAAGAATAGAGTAGGCAGCAAGGTCTGACAGTCAGGTTCGGATCTCTCAGAGGAGGTATCTCAGCAAAGTGCAGATTTGGGGAAGTCAAGAGGAGTATCTTGACTGATAGATTCCAAGGATTTAACCTCTAGTGTTATCAGAGTGAAAAGATATGAGCACTTGGGTATTGGGTTCTTGTTTGACAAAGTAGACAGAGGAAGAACTGACCGGTAGAGCATCAGACCTAAATCCAGATAAGATATTGATGGTGATTAAGTTTCCTGAGGTATCATTCATGATTGGCTGACATGATTGATGACTTCTATAAGCATCTCCTTGATCCGCATCACTCGGTATGCAAGGATTCCGCTGACAAATCATAGTTTGGGAAAATATTGACTATTCCAGATGCTAATTAGAAAAGTGTTGAAATTACTTGTGCGGATATATATACCAGATGATTTTAGATGTGAATAGGTGTGGAAAAAGTTGTGTTGTGTGAAGAAAAGTAGAGGTACAGAATAATAGCAAGAATACAGGTCCAGTATGTGACAGGACAATAGCACCAAAGAAGAGGAAGAATGAAGTGTAGTAGATCAGTGTATTGAGCCCAATCGGAACTGAATCTTAGCATGTGTGGATGCTTCTCATTAGTTCAAGTATCTAGTTTTCTTGTATAAACTATTGTAGGTAGTGAATCTCTTGTGAGCAGTGTGCTCAGGTAGTGAGCCCTAATTGGCAAGTGTCATTTTGTACTATCTTATTCTTCTAACAGAGAATACAATCTTGGGTTAATCACCCCGTGGTTTTTTCCTTAATAGGGTTTCCACGTCAAAAATATTGTGTCATGTGTATTTCCATTTCATGGTTATGTTTGCTTATTTGAATTGATTGTTAAGAAAGTTCAGAAAGCTGAAATAATTAAGATAACTGATTCACCCCCCCTCTCAGTTATCAACATCTCCCCCTTTGGCATTGATGGCAACACTTAGTGAAAAATGAATAAGTGTCATGACTGACTCCCCCTACTGTGTACACTTATATATTCTTCCACTACTCCCCCTTTGATGGATTCTTCATTTTCTTTCATTTTTCACTATCTCTCACTCCCCCTTTGATGGATTCTTCATTTTCTTTCATTTTTCACTATCTCTCACTCCCCCTTTGACATCAATGGCAAAGGGTGGGATCCACATATCAAAATTTCCACATTTGTATATAAGGTCACATATGTACAAATAATCCATGCATTATATTTACATGAACTTGAGCATATCTGCAAAATTATTTTTTAACTGCACAAGTTTAGAGGCCCAACTACTTTTCATGCTATCCAAAATTGAGTTGTGTTTTCTTAGTAGAAATGCCTATATTTCTACTTTCTTTAAATCTGAAGGATCACTTGTCTGGACTGCAACTTGAGCTTCTGATAAAGCAGTAAACATTGTTTCTAACTTGGGGCCAATTAATCCCTAGAGCTCACACATTCTCTTCACAATATTGTTCTTTTCTTTAACAAGCTTCTTTAATTCATCAGTCAAGCTAATTGCTTGACACTCCTGACTTGCCAGAGAAACTGTTAGAGGATCAAAATTTTGAAATAGATTTAGCAATCTTTGTTCTCGCTCCTTTATCTTCTTCTCAATATCCTTGATAACTTTGGGCCAAGATAGACAAAATTTTTATACATCACCTTCGTCATTGAGAGCATTTTAAATACTCTTTATACTAATATCAAGTATCCTTTTATCATTCCCTATTAGGCCCTTTAGCTCATTAAATCTCTTATCCAAAAATTCATTTCAGATTTTAATCTTTGCAGACTTCTCAAAGGATTCAAAGTGTGTACTTACAAAATTTACAAGACTCTTTAGATTTTCAAAGGGAGAATCAGATGGATTCTTCTAGAAGGTTGGATTTATCTTCTCCAATATACCAGATGCAAGGCCTAATAGCTCATTGTCCTCTATGTGGGATTTCAATATCTTTTCACTTGCTTTAGCTTGTGTGAAAGATGTTATCTTCATCATTTGGACTGGAGAGAGAGTATCTAGGTTGATTGGTCCTTGAATCAGTTCTAGTTCATCAAACTCTAGCATCTCTTTACTCAGGCAAACTTTTCACTGCATCTGTAGTGTCTCTTGCCACAATTTGTGGACCACTTTCCTTTCCTTGAGTTTTCTCAATATTAGGACTATTTTGTTTGGGTGCATCAATATTTGCACCATCTTTTTTTGCTTTATCTTCCTCACCTTTGACTTTTTCTTCTTTCTCTACTTCATCTTTCTATGTATTATCTACAGGGGGATTCTTTCCTTTGTCCTCACCATTTGCAATCTGTTCCAGAGTATCTTGTGTAGTAATAGTATTTTCAACATTGTCTTCTTTTTTGGATTGATCATAAGGAGTTAGAGTATCTCCTGCATCATTAGTTTTATCTACCATTTTTGTCTCTTCCTTGTTTATTTTCTCTACTTCCTGAACAAAGGAGTCATCACCCTTGGTTTGCTGCTCATCAGTTTTCATTTCTTCAATATCTGGGATTGATGAATCAATTCCATCATCAGTCTCCTCCTCAACAAATGGAATATTGTGTCTCTTTAATGCACTTAGAAGTATTTCCTGTGTTTCTTTAACTATTTTGTCTAATTCTCCAAGCATCAGTTTGTTCATTCTCTTCTTGCTCCTGAATTCATCCTTCACTTCTTTGAATATCATATTCATTTGAACTTGAGTGATATGAGGGCATAGTTTTATCAATATATATTCTCTAAGCTCTATACCCTTACTTTTTGCATTTTCTTTCCTCAACTCCAAAATGTCTGCAAGACTTTGAGGGATCTAAGAAGTTATTTTAATCAGGGCCTTATTATAGATATTTAGATATCTAATAGTTGCTTCCTCTAAAACCTTCTTATCTGTATCACCATATTCATCATAGAATTTAGTCATGGGTTTCAAATTTCTATCCATAGTGACTGATTTTATTACATCTTCCATAGAAAGTGTGGGCTTCTCCACATATGTAATTATCTTTTGCCTTTTGCTTGCCCTTTTTCTTTCGGAGGGCTTCTCCTTAGTCACCTTGGTAGCTTTTATTTCAAAGGCTTTCAACTCCTTTACCTCAGCGTTTGAATCTGTTTCTTCTACATCTATTTTGTGCTCTTATAGGTTATTGTGGCCTTTGTTTTACTCTTTTCCCTTCTTTTCCTGATGATTTTCCTTCTGATTTCTCAGGATTGGCAAGTTTTGGGGGAACAGGGGCAGCAACAGAGCTTCTAGTAGTTCTTGATGTGGAGGAGGATCCTACCAGAGCACTTCCTTGTTTCTTATCCTGCTTCTCCTTCTCTGCCTTTTCAGTTCTTTCCCTAAATTGCCTCACAGCTTCCTTTGCAAGACCTAGATTCTCGGCCAACTACTCAACTTCTTTTCTTTCTTTTCTTTTGGTTTCAGGTTTTGTGAGCTTGACATGCAGTTTTAAACTTAGCTCCTCATATATCCCAAATCTTACAACTGTTGTGTCTTTTGGCTTGCTCAGAAGGTGTTGAGCATACATATCCAAAAAATTTCCATCTACCTCATCCCCCATGGGCATGATCCAAATAGTTATGGGTTCCACTGCTTCCATTAAGCACTGATTAGTGTCAACCATAAAACATATTTCATTCTTGTATTTATCAACAATCAATTTAGGGATTCTTTCCCTTGAATGCATCATACTCTAGAGATTCTTGAAGTATCCCCAGATTGTAGTTTTCTGAGCTTTATAGTCACCAATGTTGCGTAGATGGTCTCTGATCTGAATGGCAACTAGTTCATCATTAGTCCAGTGAACACCCTTTAGTCCAGGTACTTCATTCATATAGTAGAAGAACAAGCATAGAACCAATGTGCCATATTTAAAAGTGTTTTTCTTATCTTTCTTGATTTTTCAAGTTCTTAATCAGCTGGTTCTATAATAGCTCACATAGGTCATAATTTGCATTCTCCTTCAAGATTTGATATGCTACATATATGGCAGTTCTGGAGATAGAATTCTCCCTGCTGGAGTGATATATCTTGTAGCCAATCACCATGGAAGCAAACTTAACATCCGGTTCTATAATGTCATTGATGGTCATTGCCCTCTTGTCAAACTTTGCACCGGTTACATCTATAACAGTTTGGTTTTTCACTGATTTCAACATGGGTAATCCACCGGTTGAATTTAACTGAGTCACAATTCTGATAACATCCTTGGTAATCTTGAATGGTTTTAACAGCCATATGAATTCATCATGCATCCAACTCAAAACATACCAGACCCACTCATCTTCATTGAATATTGGAAACCCCATAATCTGAATAAAATGTTTATCAAGTAGTGCCTTATATTCAGGTTTAAGATAGTGATTTTCATCCCTTAGATGATTCTCAAACAAATCTACATACCTTGAGTCCCCAAACTCATCTATGTTTGCATGAAAATAAACCCTAATATCTTCAACATGTAGCACACCATACGGAACACTTGAAAATGCACCTAATGGGTTGACTTCTATTGATTTGTGTGGATGTTTTTTAAATTTGGGTCGAGGCCTTTTAGTAATATCAACAATTGATCAAAGGTGTAGCCATTGCAAAGATTAAAAGTTTAAAGCTTAGCAGATAATATGAAATTAGGGTTGGCAAATAAATTTGCTGGTCGCACTTCAAATCCTTGGAATCTTAGCTCAAACGCTATTCTTCTTACTCTCTTCGAATGTAAAGTGATTCAACTGAAGAGTGAACGACCCTTTTAAGCTTTGCAAAACTTAATTTGCCTTTGTAATAAATGCTCTTCCCTAACACATCTAGTTACATTGTTTCTACATGCAGTCAACTTTCAATTGCTCTGCAAATCACCATATCCACTTCTTTTTTTACGAAAATCCTTTCAAATGACATGTAATAACCCAAATTATATTGTCTCATCATGCCAAATTTAGGCACCTACTTACTGACTGGGGGAATTTGATTTTTAATGCTTCTCCCCCTAAGCCAGAGTTCCTAATTCAATTTTTAGACGAACTGCCAGCACTAAATTCCAGTGCGGACCCATTACTAATGTTCATAACACCTTTCTTGACCCATATCTTGCTCATTTCATTCTGGATTTCATTCACATCAATTTTGCCCTAGCCTTTGTCATGTCTCTGCTCATCTGGTTTTTTGTTTACTGGACCTTATCTTTCATTCTTCCTACTTTTGTAGAATCTTGCAATATGACCAGATCTATTGCAATTAAAGCACACAACATTTCTTTGCTTATCTACTTGATTTCCTCTTGATCTGCACTGATTAGCCATGTGTCCAAATCTATTGCAAGCAAAATAGTATCCATTGAAGGAGTTCCCATTTCCTCTATTGTTAGAGTTATTCATTATCATACTTCTACATTCATGTAATCTATGACCATACCTCTTATAATTGAAGCATTGATCGGAGAAGGATGGACCATTTTGATTTATTTTGCTTCTGCACTAAGTAGTTCTGTGACTAAATTTATTGCAATTGAAACAATTGCCATTGAAGGATGGATATCTTTGAGCATTAGGCTGTCTTACTGGAGGTCTTCTAGGTTTGTTTCTCTCATTCCTTGGTTGAAAATTTCTTTTTTTGGATCTGGAGCTTTCACCTTTTTCATATATAAGACCATGCTTGTCATCATCCTTTTTTTGACTTTCAAGTAGTGCTTCAAGTTTAACTGAGCTAATCTTGAACTTCTCCTTGTATTCATTTGCAACTTCTAGGTCATGTCTAAGAATGACAATTTGCCTCTCAAGTTCTCTATCATTGTTTCTGCTTTCTTGTAGATTAGAGTCTAGGAGGCCAGCTATTCCGTCCAATCTACAGCATTCTTCAGTTATTTCTTTTAGATTTTGATTTAGGTTTTCTTCAGCTTTCTTCCTATCTTCAATTTCTTTGGTTAGCCTCATCACCTCAGATTCCATCTCATGTTTTAGGACAACTACTTCTTTAGCTAGCTTCTCACATTCCTTTGTCTTCTCCTTCAGGGCCTTACCCTTGTTGTCTTCATAATGATTTCCCAGTTGAAGAGGTTGCTCCTTCCTCTTTTCATTGGATTTGCTTAATTTTTCTTTTAAACTCTGAATGAAGTCTTCAGCATTTTTAAGGTTCTCTTGTAGCTCGTTGACTTCTGCTCTGGACTGTTCAAGATCTTCTAAAGCAAGGTTAAGTTGTCCTTGGAGGTTGTATTCATCCATTTCACTACCTTGCCAGATCTTCCTTAATCTATTAAACTTTTTCAAAGGAACTTGGCTCTAATACCAATTGTTGGAATTAGGGCTGACAACTGAGAGGGGGGGTGAATCAGTTGTTATAAAACTTTAAATCCTGTTGTATTTACTTTCTTTTCTACAACATCTTAACAGATTAATGATACAATCATGAAAGATAAGAATCAATAACTCATGAGCAGAAACACAAAGAACACACTTGACACTAGGATTTTTAACATGGAAACCCGGTTAAGGGGAAAAACCATAGTGGGGGTTAACCCACAAGGATTATACTCTATTAAAAAGTATTACAAAAGGGAAGGCACATGCCTTCAGGCTCACTGCCCAGAGCTTACTACTCAAGAGAGGCTCACTGCCTACAAGAATGATTACAGAAGGATTACAAATTGTTTGAACTGATGAATAGCATCTGCCAATGCAAGAATTCAATTCTGGTTAAGCACAAAATACTGATCTTACACACTTCATCTTTATTCTACCCTGTTTACTGCTATGCCATAATCCAGACCTCAAATATCTTTTCTTTTTCTCCTTAATCTACTTTTTCATACTTACTGCATCATCGCACACCACACACATATATCAATAAACTTAAATCCATCGGCTATATATATCCACCTCAAGAAATTCAATCACCTTTCTATCGGCCTTATGAAGAACATGACAAATAGTACAAGTACTCTATTCTGTCGGTTGAATCCATACATCAATATTGATGCGTACCAAAAATAACACCTGTAGATCACCATACATGTTAGCCACTACCATTATATCCCATATGCAACTCACTAGAACATTTCTACTAGATCCACACAAGGATCTAACACAAGTCGGCATGTTCTTCACTAAACTATTCTTGTCATAATAGGACCCAGTACTCAGATGCTCATAAATTTTAATCCATTTGTCTTCGAAGGCTAAAATTCTAGATTTAGATTGTCCTGACAATCCTTAATACTCCCTCAGATCCACAACACACTAATATTTACCACCAGAGGGATCTGGACCAAGTTACCGGACCCTGTCACATGCCCTGTTTCTAGCAACCCAGACTTAGATAGATTCTTGTTCTGACTTTTGGTATGAGCAAGTTATGTTATGTGAATGTGTGGAATAGTCTTAGTTGCCATCAATGATAACACCTAGCATGCTTAACAATGTCTCTTACCAACAAACTCAACAAATGATAATGAAGTTATAGAAATCAATGAAGATGAAGATCCTACAAGTGCACGCAAGGGGAAAAGAAAAGCCAAATCAAAAAAGGGGCATGAGTGAGAAATGTCAAGGAGTTTTCAAATTGATTGGGTGTCAAAATTCCTATTCATTGAATTGGTGGAGAATGCAAACAAAGATGAACCTCCCACAAAATGCAAGTGTAATAGTTGTAGTTGGGGTTGTAGCTAAAACTCTACACCATAGAAAAACATATTGGCAAAGTTTATGAAAAACAAATCATAGATGGACAAGAAAAAATAGTGATAAGATGGAAAATGAAGGAAGAATGCCTTCATTTAAAGAATGCCCTCAAATATGATGCACATATGCAAATAAAGGCAAATATTTATGTAGGTGGAGGTTCAATTGAAGCTCAATTTGGAAAGATGATGGGAGAAGCACAAATGGCAAAAAATGTTCAGTTGGGTGTTGTTTTTCATATTTTTATCAGAGGGCGTCCTATGATAGACTACCTAGAATATAATAATTTGTTATCATTTATGGGCGTTCCTAATTTTCCTAACATTCATTGGTCAATAAACAGTGGATGGAAATGGGCAAGTTATCTTGTTGAGGTGGAAAAACATGATTTACAAGAAAAAATAAGAGTCAACTTTTATTGCATTATCTCTAGGTGAAGTTACAACAATAGATAATACTTCTTGGGTATGTATGCATGTGTATACTGTGGCAAATCATGTCCGCCAACCTCATCTACTCTCTGTTTATAAAATGAAGGAGAATGCAACATCACAAAATCTATTTGAGATAGTTAAGAAATCTTTGATTGAAATTGGAGGTATGGATGATTACACAATTGCCAGAAAGTTGGTGTGTGTAGGGGCGGATGGAGCTTCAGTAATGCAAGGTCATAGGAATGGTTTGTGTGTAAATCTACAAACTTTTATTTTACCATACATGATTGGCATTCACTGCATGGCCCACAAAATGAATTTAGCATTTAAAATGGTAAGCAAGTTTCATGCAGTATCAAAAGTTGAAGATCTAGTTCGCAAGCTCTACTCATACTTTTTTTGAAGTCCCAAAAAGTTTTTGGAATTTCAACATTTTGCTGAGGGAGTAATTGTAGGAAACAGGCTTCTTAAGGATGTTGATACCAGATGGATCTCCTTGCATGAACCAATGAATAGAGTTTTAGCATAATATCAATCCTTGATTGGAGTAATGTATGACAATCGCTTCACAGTTGACAGGGCTCCTGACCTCTTATATAGGCTAAGTGACATAGAGACACTCCTTGTTTTAGCTGGTATTCTTCCCATGCTGGAGGAAATGAATGTGCTTGTGAAAAAATCCTAAGAAAGAACTATGTATATTTTTGAATATACTAAACTGCGTCGAATGATATGCATGACCCTCAATAATCTATATCTATCAAACAAGTCCTTCATAAGTCCAAAATTTAGCAGTTGGCACTTGATAACAAATGTGATCAATCCTGTTAATTTTTTACAGTTTAATGATAACGGGGAGTTGTGTGCCTATGTAAAAGAATTTGAGATACCAATGCACTATTTGAACAAGGTCAGATGCACTATCAGAGAAGAACTTGTTTCAAGGGAAGCTTTTGACAAGATTGTTAATTCTGTAAGTACTACTTTAAAGAATATTGTGAAATCTCTTTCCTCAGAGATTATAGATCTATTCCCTCATGATGAACTGCTTGAAGCCATGTCTATAGTGTATCCTCAATATTGGGTCAATTTTGAGCCAAGTGATTATGAAAAACAAAACAAAGACCTTAACAGATCATGTTTGCAGAAGTATAGAATTCAATGGACAACAAATAGAAGGAATTTTAAATCAAACTAAGCTTAGAGAGAAATTAGGTTGATTTGTAAATTCAATGAGGGAATAGTTTAAACTCATGGAGGCTCCCCACTGAGATGGATAGATAACAAAGCTAGCAGCAACCTTAAGTCAAAGCGAAATATTGTGTGATGCATTATCAGAATTTTTCAAACCTGCTAATTTATGTGAAAGCATGATATTGGGGTCAGTGAAGGATGAGAGAGTTTTCAGTGCATTGGGGTTCTTGAAATCAAAGATAAGAAATAAACTTGACAAGAATTTGGAAAACTATTTGAGAATGTATACAACTAGACATGATATCTGGAGTTTTCCTTTTGTTAGGGCACTCGCAATCTGGAGGTCCTTATGTGAAAGAAGAGGGTTGTGCAACACTTCAAACAATAATAGCACACATGACAGTGACACAATAAATACCGAAACTAGATGTAGTGGTAGTGATGTTGATGAGATGCTCTTAAGTGGAGATATGGAGATAGAAGAAAATGAAGAACATGATCAGGATGACACTGGATATCATGGTTAGAGGGAGGAGAATTAGGATGAAGAGATGATTTGGCAATTTGAAGGGATTTAGCAGTTACTAGGTATTTATAATGTATTTGATGTTCCAAACTCCAAAATGTTGTTGATGACATTTTATTTGTCTATCAGTGATGTACATTCTTCATTTTTGATATAAAAAATTAATATTTTCATATTATTATTGTGTGATACTTATAAGTTTTACAAGCAATCAACTAAATGCAAAGTAATTTATCTTCTCTATAACCACAGTAGTGTTTCATTTGTTTTCCTTTATTGCATTGCATAGTAATCAACAACAATAGCATATTAATATATAGCAAATTAGCAAATTTTTAATGTGTTTGTAGAAACTAGAGTTTTCCTGAAGTAGGCAATTAAATAATACAGATAATTTGAACAATGAACACATAAGTGGATTTTAGTGTTATATTGATTTTGAAATGAAGGTCCAAGGAATACATTGAAGTATTACATTTACAATGTACAATAACTTTCTCAAAACCAACTCTGCATAATGCTCTATTGGAAACACATATTACTAAATCATTTTATCAGCTTTTGTACAGTGCTCCACTCTTCATATGATGGAAGTTTAATTTTTCTTAACCCAAAGTGAGCGAGTTGTAACTATGTTGTCATTCTATAATTCAAATTTTTACTTGACTTGAATGTTTCACTAAAATTTCCATGCAAGGTTATCAGTGGTATGATAGAATCCAAAAAGTTTTCCTCATCAAGATTTTGAGGAAACTGGTCCTTATCCAACTTCATTTTATCCTTCATGTTCTTTTTGAAAGCATCCTTTCCAATGTATTGGCATGATGGGTCAAAAGCCATCGGAAAACCAAGCTTTCTGAAGTATTCTTCCATTGCTTGCATCCTCTTTATCAATACTATAACTTGTTCCAAAAGATCCCATGCTTGTTCTAGCTTCGTACATTTTTCAATGATAGATGAGGCCTTTATTGTGGCATCAATACAGTTATGAATTCCTTTTGATTCCAATTTTTCATCACTAGCATTGTAGATTGATTCCAAAATTTTGTTTGCATCTAACTGTTTTGAAGTTGCCATGTATTAATTTTTAGCAATGTATTGTTTGAGTGTATTATTACATAATAGTAGATCTGTAATGAATTCAAACATTTTAGACAAATCATCAATCCTCTTCATAATTTTCTCCCACATGTTTTGTTTTATATAAACCATTGTGTTTCTATAAAATTTAGATACTTTCTTTTGGGAGGATTTTATTTCATTTTCTGCATTCTTCAGTTTTATTTGTAATTTTTCAGAGTTTTTTTCTCTCTTTCTCCACATTTTCTTCCCACAGATTTGTTGCTTTTTTTGCTGCCTACAGTTTGTCATTGGATTTATTCAAGGATTGTTCTAATTTTTCTGAATTGGCTTTTCCAATATCATAATTCGTTTTACTTTCACTTAACATTTTCTTCAGTTTATTCACTTCCACCTCTATCTATTTATTCACTTCACTTGTAGATGTAGAGTTAGAGTTTTTTGTCCTTTTCTCTAATTCTTTGGTCTTGCTCTCTACTGCTTTCCTCTTGGCTTTTTCATTTGCCATGTCTCCCTGTAGCTTTTGTGTGTGAGTCTCCAACCTGTTACATAAATCACAAAGTCAAATGAAAATGAGCAATTTGAATGGAATTAACATCACTAAATATATTTTTCTTCTATTCTAACTCAATTACTAGAACCTGTGACCTGTCTATATTACAACTTTGATTTTTAGACAATATATTCAACAAGGTTACCAAGAAATTAAAAAACAACCATACCTTTTTTTCTCTCTCTTGCTTTAGCAATGATGTGTACACCACTTCGTTGTTCCTTTTTGATACATTAATTTTGTCAGAATTTTTCATTCCAAAAAATCCACTTGGATGGTGCTCACCTCATAGTCAGAGCATTGCATCTGGTCCTCTAGTTTATCTTGAACTTTGGGCACAATAATCATGTAATCCATTTTTTTGAATTCTAGGTCAAATGTAGTCAATACCCTAGTTGTTGTAGGCTCTGCAGTTGTAGTAGTCTCTATCTCTAGAACTTGCTTCTTGTACGTTTTAAATATTTTGTCTTTCTTTTCAAACTTAGCTTTGTAATCAAAATCTGTGACACTTGACATAACTTTGAATGGCGAAGGAGTAGTTGTAGTGTTGGCGGTATCTTTAATTAATTGAGGTTGAGGATGTCATTCATGTCCCAGTCACACTAATGATAGGAGGGGGGTACCTTCTAGAAACAATTGCTTTGATGTGGATGTGGAATCAAAACCTATCATAATCTTTTGCTTCTTAGTCTTCACAAGGCCTTGTTCTCTAAGTTTGTCTATAGTATCATCTAATGTTATTGTTGGCCTCTTGTGAGTTTGTTGTTGCAGCTCTTACTGACCACTACTACTACTATTACCTGTACCATCACCAGATTTGCCACCAGTAGCACTAGAATGTCTACCATCTCCTGCAGGAAAAGAATGAGAAACATACAGATCAGAAGACCCTTATGGTACTATTAGTGATTGAATCTCATTGTGAGGATTTAAGGTTGGAATAAATCTAATCTCTTGATCTATATGTGTATGCCCTTTGTCTTTTTCATCACCTCTAATGCCGAGTCGAAGATCATTAGGTTTTCTAGGGTATACTTCTGGTACCATCCAAATGCCTTATCTTGTGGGCCCCAAACCATCACCTTCATAACCCAAATTTTGGGCTATTGATGCCCTTGTTGTACATGTTTCTCTTGTGGTCTCACTCATATGAGGTTTGAATGCATAGGCACTAAGATCTGTGAGTTGTTCTTCATCCTCATCATCACTTTCAGCATTAGTTGCTTCAGTGACAGTCTGAGTGGGATGCTCTATATCCCACAATTTGCTGAACTCTTCATCTTTTGAGTTTTCTTTGAATTCTATAGTAGCTTTTGGATCATTGAGATCCTTCCTCATAGACCAAAAGGCACTAATTTTTGAGTGTGACCATTGTTCCTGTGTACAAGCATCTTTTAGTGTCTATGGAATTTTTGTATGCATAGATTTTTTAGCAGCTTTTCTATAGAAATTATCGTATCTCTTATTTTCCAGTGCCACCTCTACATCTCTCTGTGTTTGTGGAATTGGGTGCAATCCCATTATTTTTGATGACAATATTTCAAAATAAATACCTCTTTGAGCAGTAGTTTCTTCCATGACTTTTCTGACCTCATCCCAAGAATTCTTGTTTCTCAACATTTCTAGCAGGGGTTTACTTTCGTGTTGAATTCTAGATGGAGCATTCTTATTGGCCACAAGCCTTATTTTAATCACATCACATGGGTCATACTACCAATGAGAGTCAACATCAAATTTAAAAAGTTGTAAAATTTCATGTGCCACAGTGAATGCTTTTCTCTCGAATGTGAACCCTCCACATGAAAAAGGTAAGGAAGGAAATATGCTCTTCTTTTGCTGACTAACAAAGTGTAGTTGATCTGTACTCTCCATCTATCATATGTATTCTAATGAAAAAATTGTCTCTGTGATATGTATTGAAAGTTTGTGGGGCTTTACTCCTAATCCATAAAATCTTAGGACAATAAATTCCTCCATGAAGTACTAGTCAGCCAATTATATTTCTTTTCCCAGTTGAATGCAATTTCTACATGACTCAATCAATCAAGAATTGGAGTATTTGTAATGGCTTGATATGTAGTTCTTTTGATTATGATACATCTTTATCTTATGGGTCCAATCCAATAGTCCATTTTTATCTTGTTGAATTTGAAGCTTGTTGTCCTGAAACATCCCAACAAACTTCACTAGAAAACATAGCACAAGTAGGTTGTGAACCTAAATGTCTTTGTGTTGGAATTGGGAGTGGGAGCTTCACTTTGAATTCGTTTAATCATTAAAAACTGATCATGCATGGGTAAGTGCAAGAAGATGGGGGGCCAAAAAGGGGTCTTAAGTGGCCACTTTTTTTCTAAAATTAGGAAATGCTGGCCTTGGATGAGAAATTGAGCATAGTTACACTCAAAATTTGGAGATGCAACCAAAACAATGTTCGTAGTGATCCGAGTCTTCTTTCTAAACTACTAATTTTTTTAAAAATGGTATAGATTAAGGGGTTCAAAAGAGGGAGCCACAGAAATTGGTGTTGTTTCTATCAAAAAAACATAACATAGCATGTTTTGTGGCTCCCTCAAAAGGTTAACTTTTTTTGGTATTTTTAAAATCGCTTCATTGAGAAATTAGCTAATAGCATGTAGTTTATGCTTGATTTTTTTGATGAATATTTTATTTTTTAGTAATTTTCAAAGTGGACACATCCTAAAAATAGATTTTTGGCCGTGCTACCCCTATAAATTTTGAAAACTAATTGAAAATTATTTTTTATTTTTAATGTGTAGAATCGAGTCTAGTTTCTAAATATGTAATTTTTTTGAAATTTCAATGAATGGTTAATTTACAATGAAAAAAAGAAATTAAACATGAAAGGATTAACATTGTCAAAATGTGAAAAAAATTACATCGTTAAATAGCTAAGAGAAATCCTAACATTACCCAGGTGTTCAATTTATTCGACCTTGAAACACTTGCAAATCTAAGGGTTAGCACGAACAAAATTATGTGAAATCTTGTAGAATTTGCAAAAACATGTTTGTGGATGTTGAGAAGGCACCCCAAGTCTTTGGGTTGGAAATCCAAAGCAAAAGCCTAAGGCTTGGGATTCCCAAAGCACAATATAACATGAGCGCATTATAACGCACTCATGTTATGTTGTACTTTTTCCCCCTTTTTGCATGTTTGCTAGTGTTTTTTTAGTTTGACATAATGCGAGCGTGTTATAACGTGTTGACGTTATGTCTTCCTTTGAATGATTTATGTTCAAGTTTCATAAGTATGTTTCATGGATGTATATATGTATATATGTATGCTTGTAGGTATGTATGCATGCTTGTATGTATGTAAATGTATGAATGCTTGTATGTATGTATATATGTATGCATGTTTGTATGTATGTATGTATGTATGTATACATGTATGTATGCATGTAAGTGTTTTGGGTTTAGGGTATATAAGAACCTGAGCTTGTATAGTTTTTAGGGTTGAGGGTTGACGGATTAGGGCTTAAGTAATAGGTAGAGGGTAGAGGGTAGAGATTAGAGGGTTGAGGGTTACAGTTGAGGGTTAATATTCAGGTTGTTAAGTGTATAAGATTAAGTGTGTAAGGTGTGGGGATTAGAGTTTAGGATATTGGGTTTAGGGTTTACGATATGGATTGAGGGTATATAAGGCATAGGGTGACTTGGGTTGAGAGCATGTATGGTTTAGGTTTAATTTAAGTATAGGGTTGAGGCACAATATTTAGGGTTTAGGATATAAGGGTGACGTTATATGGTATAGGGATGAGGTTTGTGGGTGTAGGCTTCAGGGTTTAAGGTATAGGGTTGAGGATTGAGGGATTAGGGCTTAAGTATATGGTTGAGGGTATAGGGTTGAGGGCTTAGGGATAGGTTTTAGGGTTTAAGGTTTAAGGGTTGAGGGCTTAGGGATAGGTTTTAGGGTTTAAGGTTTAAGGGTTAAGGGTTGAGGGATAGGGTTTAAGGTTTAGGGGTAAGGGATTAGAGTTTAAGGTATAGTGTCTTGGGTTGAGGGTTTAGGAATAGGGATAGAATTTAGGATTTAGGGATGAGGGATTAGGGTTGAGGGATTAAGGTTTAAGGTATAGTGCTGAGGGTTGAGGGTTTAGGGATAGGGTTTAGGGTTTAGGGTTGATGGATTAGGGTTTAGGGTTGAGGGATTAGGGTTTAAGGAATAATGTTGAGGGTTGAGAGTTTAGGGATAGGGTTTAGGGTTAAGAGATTAGGGTTTAGGGTTGATGGATTAGGGTTTAAGGAATAGTGTTGAGGCTTGAGGGTTTAGGGTTGATGGATTAGGGTTTAGGGTTGACGAATTAGGGTTTAATGTTGAGAGTTGAGGGTTGAGGGTTGAGGGTTTAGGGATAGCGTTGATGGTCAAGGGATTAGGGTTAAAGTAGAGTGTAGAGGGTAGAGGGATTAGGGATAGGGTTTAGGGTTGAAGGTTTAAGGATAATTAAGGGTTGAGGGTTTAGGGCTAAGAGTTAAGGGATTAGGGTTTAAGATATAGTGTTGAGTGTTGAGGGTTTAGGGATAGGTTTTAGGGTTTAAGTTTTAAGGGTTGAGGGATAGGGTTAGGGTTTAGGGATAAGGGATTAGGGTTTAAGGTATAGTGTTGAGGATTGAGGGTTTAGGAATAGGTAGAGCATTTAGGGTTTAGGGATGACAGATTAGGGTTGAGGGTTGAGGGATTAGGGTTTAATGTATAGTGTCAAGGGTTGAGGGTTTAGTGATAGGGTTTAGGGTTGAAGGTTAAGGGATTAGGTTTTAGGGTTGAGGGATTAGGGTTTAAGGTATAGTGTTGAGGGTTGAGGGTTTAGGGATAGGGTTTAGGGTTGACAGATTAGGGTTTAGGGTTGACGGATTAGGGTTTAATGTTGAGAGTTGAGGGTTGAGGGTTTAGGGATAGGGTTGATGGTCAATAGATTAGGGTTCTAGAGTGTCGAGGGTAGAGGGATTAGGGATATGGTTTAGGGTCAAAGGTTTAAGGATTGAGGGTTTGGGGTTTAAGGCTTAAGATATAGTGTCGAGTGTTGAGGGTGTAGGGATAGGTTTTAGGGTTTAAGTTTTAAGGGTTGAGGGATAGGGATTAGGGTTTAATGTATAGTGTTGAGGGTTTAATGTTGAGAGTTGAGGGTTGAGGGTTTATGGATAGGGTTGATGGTCAAGGGATTAGGGTTCTAGACTATTGAGGGTAGAGGCATTAGGGATAGGGTTTAGGGTTGAAGGTTTAAGGATTGAGGGTTTAAGGCTTAAGATATAGTGTCGAGTGTTGAGGGTGTAGGGATACGTTTTAGGGTTTAAGTTTTAAGGGTTAAGGGTTGAGGGATAGGGATTAGGGTTTAAGGTATAGTGTTGAGGGTTGAGGGTTTAGGGATAGGGTTTAGGGTTGAGGGACTAGGGTTTAGGGTTGACGGATTAGGGTTTAATGTTAAGAGTTGAGGGTTGAGGGTTGAGGGTTTAGGGATAGGGTTGATGGTCAAGGGATTAGGGTTAAAGTAGAGTGTCAAGGGTAGAGGGATTAGGGATAGGGTTTAGGCTTGAAGGTTTAAGGGTTGAGGGTTAAGGCTTTAGGGATGAGGGTTAATAAATTAGGGTTTAAGATATAGTGTCGAGTGTCGAGGGTATAGGGATAGGTTTTAGGGTTTAAGTTTTAAGGGTTAAGGGTTGAGGGATAGGGATTAGGGTTTAGGGATAAGGGTTTAAGGGTTTAAGGGTTGAGGTTAGAGGGTTTAAGGGTTGAGGTATTAAGGGTTTAGGGTTGAGCGATTAGGGTTTAAGGTATAGTGTCAATGGTAGAGGGTTTAGAGATAGGGTTTAGGATTTAAGGTTTAAGGGTTGAGGGTTGAGGATTTAAGGATATGGTTTGGAGTTTAGGGATAAGGGATTAGGGTTTAAGGTATAGTATTGAGTGTTGAGGGTTTAGGGATAGGGTTTAGGATTTAGGGTTTAAGGGTTGATGGTTGAGGCTTTAGGGACTAGGTTTTATGATTTAGGGATAAGGGATTAGGGTTTAAGGTATAGTTTAAAGGGTTGAGGGATTAGGGATAGGGTTTAGGATTTAAGGTCTAAGGGTTGAGAGTTGAGGATTTAGGGATAGGGTTTAGGGTTGAGGGATTAGGGTTTAAGGTCTAGTGTTGAGGGTTTAGGGTTGAGGGATTAGGGTTAAGGGTTGAGGGATTAGGGTTTGACTTTGAGGGTTGAGCATTAAGGTTTGAAGGTTTAAGGATAGGGTTGAGGGTCAAGGGATTAGGGTTAAAGTAGAGTGTCAAGGGTATAGGGATTAGGGATAGGGTTGGAGGGTTTAGGGATAAGGGATTAGGGTTTAACGTATAGTATCAAGCCCGTTGAGAGTTTAGGAAAGGGATAGAGTTTAGGGTTTAGGGATGAAGGATTAGGGTTGAGGGTTGAGGGATTAAGGTTGAGGGTTGAGGGTTGAGGGTTTAGGGTTTAGGGAGTAGGGTTGAGGGTTGAGAGATTAGGGTTAAGGGTTGAGGGATTAAGGTTTAGGGATAGGGTATAGGATTGAGGGATTAGGGTTTAAGGTATAGTGTTAAGGGTTTAGGGATAGGGTTTAGGGTTGAGGGATTAGGGTTAAGGGTTGAGGGATTAGGGTTTGACATTGAGGGTTGAGGATTGAGGTTTGAGGGTTGATAGATTAGGGATAGGGTTGAGGGTCGAGGAATTAGGGTTAAAGTAGAGTGTCGAGGGTATAGGGGTTAGGGAAAGGGTTTAGGGTTGAAGGTTTAAGGATTGAGGGTTGAGGCTTTAGGGCTAAGGGTTAAGGGATTAGGGTTTAGTGATAGGGTGTAGGGTTTAGGGTTGAGGGATTAGGGTTTATTATTGAGGGAATAGGGTTTAAGGTAAAGTGTTGAGGGTTTAGGGATAGGGTTTAAGATTTAAGGTTTAAGGGTTGAGGGTTGAGACTTTAGGGTTTAGGTTTAAGTGAGACCTAGATGGCTAAGGATGGATGGAGAGGTAGATAAGGAGTGACTAAGAGACATAGAGAGGGGAGAGGTAGAGAGGTGAGGGGGAGAGATAAGAGAGATATAGAGAGGTGAGAGATAGAACATGAGCTAATGGAACTAGAGGTGAGATATTGCAAAGGTGCTATCAAAGGTGAGATAAGCACAAATATTTATGGATTAATCTATAGTAGGACAAAACATGAGCACGTTATAACATGAGCACATTATAATGCACTCACATTTTGTCCTTCTATAGACTGATCCATAAATATTTGTGCCTATCTCACCTTTGATAGCACCTTTGCAATATCTCACCTCTAGTTCCATGAGCTCATGTTCTATCTCTCACCTCTCTATATCTCACTTATCTCTCCCCCTCACCTCTCTACCTCTCCCCACTCTATGTCTCTTAGTCACTCCTTGTCTACCTCTCCATCCATCCTTAGTCATCTAGGTCTCACTTAACCCTAAACCCTATAGTCTTAACCCTCAACCCTTAAATGTTATAACTGTTGGCAAGAGACAATGTGTGGTTTCATTGGTGTTGTCATTGATGGAAACAAAGACCATTCCACACATTCGTAGGACATGGTGTATCTTTACTGGAAGTTAGATTGAAGAATACTTTGGTCTAGTAAGCAAGAACAAATCATGCACCAAGGTCTGACAGTCAGGTTTGGATCTCTTAGAGGAAATATATTTGAAAGTACGGACTTGAGGAAGTCAAGAAGAACACCTTGACTAATAGATTCCAGGGATTAAGCCTCTGATGATGAAAGAATAAAGAGATATGAGCATCTAAGTATTGAGGTCCGGTTTGGCAAAGTAGACAGAGGAAGAACCGACCTACATAGCATTAGATTTACTTCGGATGAGATATTGATTGTGATCAAGGTTCTTAAAGTATCATTCATGATTGACTGACATGATTGATTACTTCTCTAATCATCTCTGTGATCCACATTACTTGATAAGTAAGGATTCAGCCGACAGATCAAAGTTTGGATAAATATTGACTATTCCAGATGCCGACTAGAAAGTGGATGAAATCCTTGGTGCAGATATATATATACCAGATTGATTTATGTATGAAGGGATGTGTTGTGTGTTGTGGTATACGAAGAAAAGTAGAAGTACAATGTGAAAGCAGAAAGACAGGTCTAGTATGTGACAGGTTAACAGTACCAAAGAAGAGGAAGGATGAAGTGCATCAGATCAGTGTATTAATCCAAACCAGAACTGAACCTCTACATATGTGGATGCTTCTCATCAGTTCAAGGATCTTATTATTATTCTTACAACTTGTAGGCAATGAGCCTCTTGTGAGCAGTGTGCTCGCGCAGTGAACCCTAATTGGCAAGTGCCATTTTGTACTTCTATTCTTCTAACAGAGAATACAATCTTGGGTTAATCACCCCGTGGTTTTCTCCCTTAACAGGGTTTCCACATCAAAATATTGTGTCATGTGTATTTCCATTTCATGGTTATGTTTGCTTATTTGAATTGATGCTGCATTAATTATTAAGAAAGTTCAAAAAGATGAAATAATTAAGATAACTGATTCACCCCCCCTCTCAGTTATCAAGAATTGGTATCAGAGCCAAGTTCCTCCAAAAGGAGCCTAACATCTTGAGGAAGATCTGGGAACTAAAATGGATGTGTATGGTATGAGGGAGCAACTTCAGTCTACCCTAGATGATCTTGAGCAATCAAACTCTGAAGTTAGTGAATTGAAGGAAAGACTCAAACAAGCTGATGATTTCATAAATGAACTAAAAGGGAAACTGAGTATCTCTATGAAAAAGAGAAAAGATCTACTTCAACAATTGGCAAGTCAAAGTGAAGACAATGGTACAAATTAAGATTTGAAGGAGAAAACCAAGTTATGTGAAAAGATATCAAAAGAAATCATTATGGTAAGACATGAAATGGAATCAGGAGTTATGAAATTCACCCAAGAAATTGAAGAGAAGAAAAACTAAAGATAATCTAAGACAATCTCTCAAGGAGAAGTCAGAAGACTGCCACAAAATGGATAGAATAATCAGGCATCTAGAATCTAATCTTGAAGATGCTAGAGATAATGAAGAAAAACTTGAGGATCAAATTGACACTCTTAAAAAGCATCTTCAAACAACAAATGAATACAACGAAAAATTCGAGATAAGTTTTGCTCAACTTGAAGTTCTTCTTGAAAGCCAAAAGAGGGTAGATGACAAGCGTGGCTTGGGATATGAGAAAGATGAAAGATCTGGATTCGGTCAGAAGAATTTTGGATCAAAAAATCCAAGCAACAGGCCTAGAAGACCTCTAATAAGGCAACCTAATGCTCAAAGATATCCATCCTTCAATGGATACTGCCACAACTGCAATAACTTTTGCAGAAAGAGAATAAATCAGACTAATACATCCTTCTCTGGACAGTGTTTCAATTGCAAAAGGTATGGTCACAAATCTCTTGAATGTAGAAATATGCAAATAAATAATTCATTCAATGGTAGATGCTTTGCATGCAATAGAATGGGACATATGGCTAATCAATGTAGATCAAGAGGATATCATTCAAATATGCAAAGAAATTTTGTTTTCCACAATTGCAATAGATTCGGTCATATTGCCAAATTCTGTAGAAGCAAGAACTAGGACAAAAGGGGTCCGGTGCATCATAATCAGAATCAAGACAAAGGAAAAGGAAAAGTAAATGTGGATGAAGTTAAAAATGAGATGAACAAGATTTGGGTGAAGAGAAGTACAGAAAATGTAGGGAATGGATCTGCACCAGAATCTGGTGCTGATATTCCTTCTGGAAATTAAAAAATATGAGCTCTGGCTCAGGGGGAGACACAAGGAAAAATATTTTTCCCCTAGCTAGTTAATTGGTGCTGGAATTGGCACAAGGAGAGTTGTGGATTAAAGGATTCTCAGAGAAACATCTAAATAAACAGTGGTTAAGATATGGAAGATCTGTAAGATGTTTAGAACAAGATCATTTCGGTATATCAAGTCATCCGAATAAGGAAAACAAGGCAAACTGGAATGACTTAAGTTGTGCATTTATTGCAACTTGATATTAGCGTTTGCGGAGCAATCTAAGGGTTTTTCTTATTAAGCATTTGTTCATTCTACATTCAAGAACAAGTGAAAAGCAGCTCTGCAACAAATCTCCTCAAGCCCATCAAAGATCATTTGCAGAAGTCGATTCATCCAGCAATCGATCCGGATCACTCCATAAAACCTAGAAGCATAAAAGATATTTTCTATTCTTAAATATCTCTCTTTAAATATTTGAAAGATGGCTACTTTGAATGTGGTGAAGATTTCTAATAGGCCTCGCCCTAAATTTAAGAAGCATCCATATAAATCCCTAGAAGTTGATCCCCTAGGCACCTTTTCAAGCATTCCGCATAGGGTTCTGCATGTAGAAGATGTTAGGGCATATATTCATGCAAGTATTGAATAATTTGGGGAATCTAAGCTGGTTGATATCTATCACAAGCATTTGATAGATGACTCATTCGAACTTAAAACCCAGTATAAAGCTATCCAAGACAAACAGTTTGCACAATGCATTCATTTCCCCTATTTTCTGGAAGATAAATGGGTCCGGTATATCCTGAGTAGAATGCATGACAACTTCATGTGGTTGAGCAGGCCGTTTAAGATCACTAAGGATGCCATTAGGGCAGTGACTGGATTACACTCAACTGGTGGAATGCCTACACTCAAATCTGTCAAAAACCAAATTGTCAGTAAGGCTACTGGATCAAAGTTTGATAAAAGAGCAATGACTATTGAGGATATCACAGATCCAGATATTAAGTTTGCATCAATGATAATTGGATATAAGATATATCACTCTAGCAGGGAAAATTTAGTATCTGGAACTGCTATATATACTGCTTATGAAGTGTTGAGGAAGAATGCAGACTATGATCTTTGTGAGCTCCTTCTGAACCAACTCTTGGAGAATCTGCAGAAGATAAAGAAGGATAAGAACTCTTTCAAATACGTTGGTTTGATACTCTACCTATTCTTTTATTACATGAATGAGCTTCCTGAATCCAATGGCTGGGTATGGCAGAATGATAGACCAGTAGCCATTCAAATCAGAGATTATATACATGGGCTTGGTGATGCCAAGGCACATAATATAGTTCTCTGGGGCTATTTCAAGAATTTTCAAAGCATGATGCAAGTAAGAGAAAGAATCCCCTAATCTTTAGTTGAAAAATATAAAGATACAATATGCTTTATGGTAAAAACTGATCAGTGCCTAATGGAGGCAGTGGAACCAAGAACAGTGTGGATCATGCCTATGGGGTATGAAGTGGATGAGAAAATTGTGGAGCTACATGTTTAGCACATGCTAAGTTAGCCCAAAGATCTTGAGGCAGAAAGGTTTGGAACCTTTGAAGAGTTAAGTGTGAAGATCCATGTGGAGTTAAGACAACCGAAAATAAAAAGAAAAGTAAGGAGGGAAGTAGAAGAGTTTGCCAAGAGGTATGGAATCTCAAAAGAAGCACTTGATGCAAATAGAGAGAAGATAGAAAGGGCAGAGAAAGAAAAAGAAAAAGTAGAAAAAGAAGGTACTCTGGTGGAAGTCCCCTCCCAGACCAGATCCTCTAAGACCTCTACACCGACCACTGCAAAGAGCTCAAAGGCATCATAACCGGAAGGAAAATCATCCAGAAAAGAAGAGAAGAGAACCAAGAAGAAGGCAACAAGGTCTTACACAAGCCAAAAGGATGAAGAAGAGACAGAATCAGATGAGGAAGTAAAGAAACTGAAGAAGAAAAGGAAAACATCCGGTGAACCCTCTACTGAAGAAGTAATAGAAGAATTTGTTGAAAGGCCCACTCTGTCCCTAGATGATGTAGTTAAAGCGGTTACTATGGATGAAAACCTACAACCAATAACAGAATTCTATGATGCATACAATGATGTAGATAGAAAGATCTTGGAGGAAGCCACAGTCAAGTACTTGAACATATACAATAAGGCTTTTATTGAAATCATATCTCTCATTCCCAAAAGCCTAGAGAAGGAATTAGAGATAAGAAAAAATAATGCTAGGGCAAAGGATCTTGAGATCTGAAAACAGATAGCCATTCAGCTCTTTCCTTCAATCACTCAGAAGCAAATGAATATGATCTTCAAAGATTGCAAGGATGAGTTTCAGAGTAAGGCTAGAATGAATCAACTCATGCTTGGAGAAACTGATAAAGTGGCAAAAGAAACAGAAGAAATTCTCCAGAAAGCCTATAAAAGATTCAATATTCCTGTTGTAGAGGATTTAAGTGTTGATCCCTTGGGAATGGATAACAAAGAAGAATCTACTGAGACAGTGGTAGAAGAGGTAAAGGAGACAGGTGAACAAAAAGATAAGGACTTAGATTCCTTTGCTCTGAAAGAAGAGGTCCGTGATCAAGCAAACATCTCTCCTCCGGTCTCCCCTATAGACTCTGGATTCAAAGAAAAAGAAAGAGTACAAGAGAAGATCAGTCAAGAAGCAAAAGAGAAAGGAGATGATAGTAGCAAGGCTACAGAAGGAGAGAAAACTCCAACAGAGAAGGCCACAGATGATAGTGGTAAGGCTGCAGAAGAGGAGAAAATTCTGTCTCTAGCAAGAGACACAACATAAGCAGTTGAGAAATTCTTAACCAAGGAGGTGATAGAATTTGATGAACCAAAACTTCTTTAAGGACCGTTCAATTTTGACTCCCTCTCCCCAGTTCAAACCATGAAGCTAGCATCCTTTACTTCAGCAAAGGCAAAAGAAAAACTTCTAAAGTCTCACATGGAAGATTGCAAGCTCATAGAAACTGCGTCCAGTGTATTAGAAAAGATCATACCATCTTTTCAGAAGGATTCCTCAGTCTCTTCATCTGGTAATCTCAAATCTCTAGTGAATAGTGTTAGCACTCATTTTGAGTCTTTAGAGAAATCAGCTGAGGTAAAAGTCTAGAAAGAGTTTTTGGATAAGAGATTCTTGGAGCTACAAGGGCTTATAACCAATGATAGGAGAAATATGGATATTGGGATAAAGAGCTTAGAAAATGCTCTTAAGGATGGAGGAGAAGTATATAAATTTTGTATATCCTGGACTAAAGTAACAAAGGATATTGAGAAGAAAGTGAAAGAACAAGAGGATAAATTGTCAAGCCTCTCTTAGAATTTTGATCCTCTCACTGTATCCATAATAAGCCAGGAATGTCAAACTATTGTAATCATGAATGAGATTAAGAAGCTTGAGAAGGAGAGAAAGAACATATTAAGCAGAATGGGTGAACTTAAAGGGATGATTATCCCTAAGTTAGAGGCCATGCATGAAGCCCTAACTGATGCTTAGTCCACAGCCTAGACCAGTGATCCGACAGATCTCAAGAGGGCAGAAGCTTTTGCATTCCTGTTGAGTGGTCACATCTCAATTTTGGACAGAATGAAGCTAAGTTGGGCAACAAAATTTGCCCAGTTGAAGACATCTTTTGCAGATATACTTCAGTATATGTGAGTATAAGCATGTATGTATGCTTATGCGGTTAAGTATAGATTGTTTTTGGAAATTTTGATATGCGGACCCTACCCTTTGCCATTGATGTCAAAGGGGGAGTGAGGAGCAGTGAAAAATATGGAATCTAGCTAAGGGGGAGCTCTGGTAAAGTGTACAAATAGAACAGAGCATTAACCAAGGGGGAGTGTAGTATAACACTTAGCCATTTTTCACTAAGTGTTGCCATCAATGGGAGATTGTTGGCAAGAGACACTGTGTGGCTTCATTAGTGTTGTCATTGATGGCAACAAAGACCATTCCACACATCCACAGGACATGGTGTATCTTTACCAGAAGTCAGATTGAAGAATACTTTGGTCCGGTAAGCAAGAACAGAGCATGCAGCAAGGTTCGACAGTCAGGTTCAGATCTCTTAGAGGAAATATCTTTGTAAAGTGTAGACTTGGGAAAGTCAAGAGGAACACCTTGACTAATAGATTCCAGGGATTGAGCCTCTGATGATGAAAGTCTAAAGAGATATGAGCATCTAAGTATTGAGGTCTGGTTTGGCAAAGTAGACAGAGGAAGAACTGACCGACAGAGCATCAAATTTACTCCGGGTGAGATATTGATTGTGATCAAGGTTATTAAAGTATCATTCATGATTGACCGACATGATTGATGACTTCTCTAATCATCTCTGTGATCCGCATTACTTGATAAGTAAGGATTCAGCCGATAGATCAGAGTTTGGATAAATATTGACTATTCTAGATGCCGACTAGAAAGTGGATGAAATCCTTAGTGCAGATATATATATACCAGATTGATTTCCATATGAAGGGATGTGTTGTGTGTTGTCGTATATGAAGAAAAGTAGAAGTACAGTGTGAAAGCAAAAAGATAGGTCCGGTATGTGACATGTCAACAATACCAAAGAAAAGGAAGGATGAAGTGCAGCAGATCAGTGTATTAAGCCTAACTAGAACTAAACCTCTGCATATGTGGATGCTTCTCATCAGTTCAAGGATCTTATTATTCTTCTTACAACTTGTAGGCAGTGAGCCTCTTGTGAGCAGTGTGCTCGGGTAGTGAGCCCTAATTGACAAGTGCCATTTTGTACTTCTATTCTTCTAATAAAGAATACAATCTTGGGTTAATCACCCTGTGGTTTTCTCCTTTAACAGGGTTTCCACATCAAAATATTGTGTCATGTGTATTTCCATTTCATGGTTATGTTTGCTTATTTGAATTGATGCTGCATTAATTGTTAAGAAAGTTTAGAAAGCTGAAATAATTAAGATAATTGCTTCACCCCCCTCTCAGTTATCAACAATAACGTGCTCACATTTTGTCCTGCTATAGAAATGGTAAAAAGGCTTGGACCCTTGTGATCCAAACCCACATGCTCTGTTTTCATGTTGATTATGCGCATGTTCTGACAAAAAAAAAGTGTTTTCATGCTGTTGGGAAGTTCACATGCACACTTTGCACATTCTACCACCTTTGCATGATCTTTCCACCACCTTTTCTGCTTTGTCAACTTGAGAAGAAAGAAATAACATAGTTTTCACTTCAAATTTGATATATATCTATTCAAGTTTCAATTTTTGTAGTGTTGCAATGTTAATTGTGATTGAATTTTAGGAATTTAACATTATAGATTGGTTAATAGTATTGTTGTTACTAATTATATTTGAGTGTTATTCAATTTAACATTGAAAAGGAAGCAAGTGGTGAAAAACTCAAAATGTTGAAGAGTTTGATGCAAGAAGAAAAAAACGCTACATAATTGGGTACTCTCTCCATTTGAATCTCTATGTTTTAGGTATGTCAAGTCTTTACATGCATGTTCTTTACATTTTCCTTAATTCTATTTGAATTACTTTATCATGCTTGATCATACATGCTTATATCACTTATATCCAGTATGCATAATAAAATATTATGTATACATATCTTGTGTTTATATAAGAGACTATGTTTTAAATTAGTTCATGGTATACATAATAAAAGATATCTCAAAGGTCAACATTAATTAAAATAGACACATTCACAATCAAGAAAGTAGCCTACAATCTCACATGATGCCATGTATATTTTCTACACTTGGGCTCTTTAATAGTTATGTGTAATAAATAAACCTTAACATACCATGATGTCAAACTATACAAGAATAAATCCTTACAACATAATAAAAATACAATCCCACTATTATCTTGTCATATTAACAAGTTAAAATACAAATGAATAGGTGCCAAGATCATACAAGTATGCACATGACATGATGATTTGTATGCACATATCTTGGGCTAGGACATTCCTTATGCACCTATCTTAATTCCAAATTTCAACTTCTTGATCTCAACCAAGTCTCAAATAGCCAGAATCAAAAAATTTATCCTCTAGATCACTTCCCTATTCACCAAATCATTAAACACCCATTTAGGCCATTCTAGGCATGCTCAAGGTGTGTTTATTGGAACTCAATACCTTAGGCTATGTTTCACCTTACCAATGCTTCCAACACATTATAATATGTCTACCTATGCTTACTAAACCGTCATCCACACTTTAACAATGCTCTTTCATCAAAACCCTACTTGAAAGCATCACTTTTCACCAAAAGAAGACATGTGATTTAACAATTATATATTGTAGTGTTGCAATGTTAATTGTGATTGAATTTAAGGAATTTAACATTTAACAATTTCGAGCATTATATTCATCATAAATAAGTCATTTTAGTCAATAGAAGCCAAAATACATCCATTTGCAATCATGGATTAGTTAAGGACAACTAGGTGGTAAATTTGTTGCCATTGGCAACTTCACAAATTTGGTGTCTTATCTTGTCCTCCATGGTTTTCTCCATGGATCTCCATCATTGTCTTCATGAATTGTATAATTCATCATGTCATAGTGCCTTCATCATTTAATAATTATCTTCTATTTCCCTTGTAGGACATCAAACATGGTTTTTGTGGTAAATCTTACAGAAAACAACTCCAACCCACAATCCAAAAGCTGTTTAGGATACCCTTTTGGGAGTTTTAAAACATATCCAAAATTTAAGGGTGGTTGTTTTGTAATACAAGACCTTAAAATTGACTGTCCCACTTGACAAGAGGCTTAATTAGGCTTGTGCAAATAGGTCACTATAGGTTTTTTGATCTCCAGGCTTCCAATCTTCAAACCAAGACACCAAACATGTCAAATTGGGTTTACCTCAACCTTTTCAAGCATTACAAACACCTTCCAAAGAGTTTCTCTACAAACCCTAACCCTTATGCAACTTAATTGCCTAAAAACATGAGTTTTCAGCCTGGAATAATTTGCCTCTAAAACGTACATGATTATCTACTTGAGTTTGGCATTGACATATTAATGAGCCTTGACTTTAATAATTGTCTCTTGATATCCCTTCTTCACCCTATACACTAATCCAAACCATGCCCTAGTGTGATGTCTCCCACAATCTCAATCACATATCCTTTCATGACTAGATGGTTATCAACAAGTAGTCAACATGAAGTCCCATGTACTCTTCACTTGCAGCCTCAATAGGTGACTCTCCTTTGACCTTATCCTCATCTAGGACTGAAGTGAAATTTGTACCATAATGCTTTGTATGGCTGCAATAACATTGTACAATAATGCTTTGTATGGCTGCAATAACATTGTGCAATAATGCTTTGTATGCTTTGTACCTTTTTTGGTTGAGTGAGATTTACTCTTCTACATTATGATTGTATGTACATTTACTATAAAGGGTTGAATGACATATATATTTTTTATTTGTATGGATTCATTTCTTAGGAACTAATATTGGTCTCTTTATCATGCTACAGACAAGTTCTCCATCATGCTGAGGAAACGATCAAGAATTAAACCAACACAGGAAGAGCTAGAAGCTAAGAATGCAAAGAAAGCAACATCTATGAGGGAACTTCATGAGAAGAGTAAATTGGACATGATAAATGAAGACATGCCAATTGAAGAGGAACTGTAACCATCACAAAGAGATATGGTATTGGCAGCACAAAGAGAACGAATGCAAAAACTTTGTGCTATGAGAGATTTGAATACCATAGTTGGAGACACGTCCTCTACTGCAAGTCAACATGTAGGGACACCATCTACAACATATCAAGTTGAGAGTACATCATCACTCACATGTGATGAAGGAGGTATGCCATCATTCCCACCTCAACCTCAACGTATGTCATCTATTCCATCTTTGATCGAAGGTATGCCATGTAGCCCATGTCATTTAAATATTAATGAAATTCCTAATGTTGAGATGAATTTACCAAACTTAACACCACCTAGAATTTTGCATAGAAAGCCAAAGTATTTGATTGATATTGATGAGAATATTTTGCAGCCAATGGAAGGTTAGATTCCAAAATGCACTTGTAGAAGATATGCTCATAAGATTTGGAGATTGTTCTTTTAAAAGTTAAATGAGACCGCAAGATGTCAACTATTCGTTGAAATGATGTGAAGTATAAAGTATAGGTCCATCATGAAGATTCTTGGGTTGAGAACATCAGAGGTTTCAAGTGAGAAATCTATTGTCAAGAATCTAATGAGTGCATATGAGAGTGTGGGTAACACCTCATGCACAAAAGATAGTAATGCAACACAACGTGTGATTACATCGACTATAGTAAGTAGTCAAACGAGGAAAGATCGTCTCATTAGAAAGACGAGTCAAGCATTGAGAATGAATAGAAAAAATTTATCAAGAGCCATTGGAAGATGCCAAAGAATTGAGGACACTAATGCTAATGAATTATGGGCATTCTCGAGGAGACTACCATGAAAAGATAGACCAATTGTTGAAGCATTGAGATCACTAATTGAAGACTTTTGGAAGAATTACACAAGGGTATCTCTGAATCAAAGGGATGTGGTAAGAAGGAGAATCGATAGTTGGAACCGTGAGCCACATCCAAAGCATTTTTTAGATATAAATAAAACATAGTTTTTTTGTAAATTTGTAGAGAAGTATCCTCAAATTAAAATTTGTCAAAGATATTTTGAAATTCTAAAACGTTTCTATGTCAAGATAAATCACACAAACACTACTTGTTATTGTAGATTACATATTGAATTTTCTATCCATTTTGATGTTTATCGGTCTATATGTTTAGATTTGCATACTAACAATGTTTTGCATGGTTGTGGCATACGTGCCCCACCAACATCTTCAAGAGACTTCATATCAAGAATTTTATGTGAAAGAGAGGAAGGTCAAATAATCTACAAGAAATTATGCTCGGATGGCAAATGTCAGCATTGCAGTGGCTTGCAACGTATGCCAATATATGAACATATGGAAAGAACACATGCAGTTGGAAACGAACTAGTAGAGTTTGGCAAGTATAAAATAGTGGCATACAATACAAAAGATGGTAAACAAGGAAAGAGGTGTGAATTGGTTATTGAAAAGATTCTAGTGTATCAGTTTATGCCTATATTTCGAGACAGCATAGTGTATGAGTATGCAAGACATGCCCATAGAGCTCGATAGTTGGACTTGCAATTCAAGTTATGCAAGGACACATTTCTACTTGGTAGCATTCTTTTAGTCATCAAATTTGTAGAGAACTACAGTCTACAGCCACAGTGTGAGGTGTAATCACAATATTACAACTCAACACAGGTTTCTATATTTGTGCACATCACATTCATTCATGTGAATGATAGTATAGAGGATGACAGAAAGATCATAAGGGAGTATCATTTCTATATCAGTGATGGTCACACGCATTCTATGGAGTTCATACAAGGTTGCTTTCAGGTGTTCTACAATGATTTGGCTAGAAGGGGCATATCATTCAGTCAGCATATCATATGGTCAGATAACTATGTGTCATAATTCAACAACTCACAGAATTTCTATTGGCTGAGCAGGAGGCATAATTTTATAGGTGTTCAACATATGTGGAACTTTTTTGAGGCCAGACATGGAAAGGGGGAGCATGATCGTGGAGGAGCATGTATCAAAAGAGCCATAGCACAAGAAGAGTTAAAGTATAAAGACAATGCAAAGTTGATAGATACAAAATCGATCGTCGAGTGGTGTAATGCTTCCATGGGTCCAGGTAATGAAGGTAAGTCTTCAGTTCATAGATTTTTTTGGTTGATAGATGATACTAACATTGCACAATATGAGGACTATTCTACACTGATAGGATCAAGTGAGATGCACTCTTTTAGAAGCTCAATTGCAAGTTCATGGAGTATCCATACACAAAAGATGTCATGCTTTTGTTTTTCCTATACAATTCAAGCCTGGGATGAGTGCAAGTCAAAGGAGTGGGTTGATGAATGACAGTTAAGTTATCTTAGCCTACTTGACATGTATCGATGCCCGACGGCACTAGAACTAACACAAGTGGAATCATCAGTTGACTTTGAACACATATCAGATCTAGTTCAACTAGGTAATATATCTATTTGCATAGTTTTTGAAATTCCTAATATTATCTTACTTTGTAGTGTTTTTGTAATGTTGACTAATTTCATCTAATTTGCTACACATATCAATGTAGGGCATGTATATGCAGTTATTATAGATGAATATAATGAAGAGGGAGCAAATTATTACTTGTGTCATGTTGAGGCAAAAAAGAAATTGGAGGCATCAGTTACAGATGGAGAAAACATTGAATACCCTATAGGCTCAGTGGTTGTTACTAGAACATGGCTTAGAAGGTACCCACATAAGAGTGTTAATGTTTGGCTGTTTCAGGACTTTGACACATATCGGAAGATTCTTCATTACTCGAACCTTGTCGTGGCATCCAATGTTCATTTGATACAATATCAGGGTAGACCTTTGAACAAGACCTTGTGGAAGGTGTGTGAGTCTGACCATGAGGTAATTCTTGACACAATAAAGAGTAGAGCAGACCCAAATGGTTCATTAGATTAATTTGTAAGTATTCACATTGATTTTGTAAAGTCATGTTACATTGAGTTGTAAGTATGCACATTAATTTTAAAGTTTACATAGGTTTGTCTTTTTTTATTTGCTTCTGTATTTTTACACATATACACATTTTTACATCATCATGATATGCTTCATGGGGTTGGACCTAAGTGATGGATGGAGTTGATCCTTAAAGTAATGTATAAAATCAAGGTAATGTATAAAATATAGGTGTCTCTAGGTGTCTTGGTTTCTAACTAGATAATAGGTGTCCCTAATTGTGTCTTAGGTATATACAATATGTCAACTAGGTAGATAGAGACTACAAAAAAAGTATTTAATCTAATCTAGGTGTCTTAGGTAGATACTATATATCAACAACATGTCTAGAGACTAGAATAAGGTATAATCTAGAATGATCTAGGTGTCTTCTAGGTATGTGTCTTATATAATTTAATCTAGGTTTCTTAGGTAGGTACTATATGTCAACTAGGTCTACCATAATAGGTGTCTAGTTGACTTAGGTCTACACTACGATAAGGTATAAAGACTAGGTGTCTTAGGTCTACTATGTCTATGAAATCTAGATACATACTATACAATAGGTGTCTTAGGTGTCCTACGTCTACTAAAATACATGTGTCTTAGGTCTTAGGTGGGGCCACATGAGCTTCCACCTTCACATGGTTGGCCTTTTCAGTATAGAATATTTATATTTCTTGAAGCTAAGGGAAGTTCTTTTTCTTAATAGGAAAACTTTATCGACTTCAGTGTCCTCATGGTGCAGGGGCACCCAAGTTGTCATGCCTCCAAGAGGGATAAAAAAGTGAAAATTTGTTTTGATTGAGTCAATTGTATGTAATAAGGTCTTCTAAGACCATTTCATATGTTTTTGAGTCAGTTTGAGTCTTTGAGTCTTGTTGCAAAAAAGTGTCAATGTTGTCAAGTTGCACAAAGCAACTTTTGCATTTTTGCATTTTTGGTGTCCTGCTCCTGATGCGACCAAAATGATAGTTCCAATGCATCTAGATGGGTATGTTTTAGCCAGGCATGGTCCTATTTTTCACCCAAACATGCTGAAACAGTCTAAGCTACATTGTACCGACGATATCCCTAAAGAGTCCAAAGTGCAAAAAGGCAGCAATATTTGACGAGCTGTTACTCAGAAACCGTGTCACTTACAAACATTCTGTCTAAGGCAACATGATCATGTAGGGTTCCTCTACAATAAACTCTCTCAGTTTTTTATATCTCTGAGGTGTTTTCCTGTGGTGAAAGGTTTTCTGCTGCCCCAAAAATTGTTAGGAGGTAGTGTAAAGTTGCAAAGGGGTGTAACTTTTGTCCTGCTCCTAATGCGACCAAACTGACTATTCTAACGCATTCAGATGGGTATGTTTAGGCTAGGCATGGTCTTGTTTTTCATCCAAACATGCCGAAACAGTCCAAGCTACATTGTACCGATGATATCCCTAAAGAGTCCAAAGTGCAAAAAGGTAACAATCTTTGACGAGATGTTACTCAAAAACTATGTCATTTAGAGACATTCCTTCCAAGGCAACGTGATCACATAGGGTCCCTCTACAATAACCTCTCTCAATTTTTCATATCTTTGAGGCATTTGCCCGTGGTGAAAGGTTTTCTACTGCCCCAAAAATCATCAAGAGGCAGTGTATTGTTGCAAATGGGTGTAACTTCTGTCCTGCTCCTGTTGTGACCAAACTGACTATTCCAACACATTCAGATAGGTACATTTAGGCTAGGCATGGTCCTATTTTTCACCCAAACATGCCGAAATAGTTCGAGCTACATTGTATTGGTGATATCCCTGAAGAGTCCAAAGTGCAAAAAGGTAGCAATCTTTGATGAGATGTTACTTGGAAACCATGTCACTTAGAGACATTCTGTTTGAGGAAACACTATCACGTAGGGCCCCTCTACAATAACCTCTCTTAGTTTTTTATATCTCTGAGGTGTTTTCCCATGGTGAAAGGTTCTCCTCTGCCCCAAAAATTGTCAGAAGGAGGCAGTGTAAAGTTGCAAATGGGTGTAACTTTTGTTCTCCTCCTTGTGTGGCCAAACTGACAGTTCCAACGCATCTAGATGGGTATGTTTAGGCTAGGCATGGTCCTATTTTGCACCTAAACATGCCGAAACAGTCCAAGCTACATTGTACCAGCGATATCCCTAAAGAGTCCAAAGTGCAAAAAGGTAGCAATCTTTGACAAGCTGTTACTTAGAAATCATGTCACTTAGAGACATTCTATCTAAGGCAACACAATCACATAGGGTCCCTCTAAAATAACCTCTTAGTTTTTATATCTCTGAGGTATTTTCCCATGGTGAAAGGTTTTCTGCTACCCCAAAAATCATCAGAAGGAGGCAATGTAAAGTTGTAAAGAGGTGTAACTTTTGTTCTTCTCCTCATGCGACCAAACCAATAGTTCCAATGCATTTGGATGGGTACATTTAGGCTAGGTACAGTCCTGTTTTACACCCAAACATGCCAAAACAGTCCAAGCTACAAACACTAACTAGTCTTCAATCTTCAAACACTACAAATACCATGATATCCTGCATAAAGCTATCTTTTAGCCTTTTATAAAGACATGCCCATTAAATTCAACCACATAGAGATGACTATTTGTATTCCAAATTCCTTTTAAATGCTAACCTTCCAATCCTTTTTCCCACCCTCATATGAATTAAATATGACCTTCAATTATGATTTGGTGCTCGGGCTTATGAGAGTTTATCGGAGAGGCTAGTTGAGTTAGGTTGAAGGGCCGGTGAACTAATGACTTAAAGACCCTTGAGTAGGTTGGCTTAAGTGATAGTAACCTATGATTATAAGTCAATATTAAATTAAAACAAAAGTGTACTTTACACACGACAGGTAATTGAGGGTTTTAAAGTCTTAAGAAAAGTAGATTCTTTTGAGTTTAATGCCCAATATGCAAACCCTAACTATCAATAAGAAAGACTTAAACATTCTAATTTTCATCAAGGGATATATAGGACATTTTAGAGACCTTAAGGACATCAGAAGAAAGACATTAGAGTATGACACTTATCATAGGCTTAGGGTTCTAAGACATGAATAACTTCACATTTGAATCAAACTCATGACTCCCCTTGATAAATATAACTCTCCTTGATGATGACATTGAATTATGATTATGAAAGCTTGTGTCTTCTCTGACTTCTTGTTGCATGAACAAAAGCACATCCACCATGAACATGAACCTTGCATCATATGAACCATGTTTGTCTTGTGTAGCATCAACATGAACTTACAGACCTTATCATGAAAACCATATTCACAACATCATGCACCTCATTACCATCACCTACCTTGAATTGTTGTATCACCTTATCAACATCATGGCATCAACCTTAACATCAATGACAAGCAACCTTGATCCTTTGACTTCAATGACAACCTTGAACCTTGATTGTTGCTGACTTATGGAAGCCTATAGCCACAATGTTATGTTGCATACTAAAATTAGGTAAGACTCAATGTACTCTCATAACCTCACCTTATATGCAAGAGGAATTACATTTAATAACTACAATGGTCATCAAGTTCTCATAAGCATATGATTTTGACTATCTTATTCAAAACAACAAACATACTCTTTGCATCCCAATATGGTATAATAACAAGAAGTTAAGAAATATTTTCAATTGAGAAACTCATAAAGAATATGAATATTTTCTATTCAACATGGTGATTTATTTTTATTTTAAATACAACTTTTATCTTTTAGTTCCAGAATGAGGTTTAGGTGATACTTGAATAACAATAGTTGCCTTATTGGATCAACAAACATCCTATGTAATACAATTAGACTTTAAATATTTGAAGTAACCATCTACAAATATCCATTGAAATGTGGATTTATAATGCAAATATGGATGCCATCTGTTGGTAATAATTTATGTTTAAGGTTACAGGTTGTGCACTTTCCCTAAAAATCCAAAAAGGTTCTAAGTCTTTGGGACTCCTTAGCATTTTTCAACCGCAGCATCATATTTTCTTTGGAGGAGGTCATCATCATCATGTTTCTAGTCATCACCCTTTTGCTTCTCACGGGGGTCATCATCATATTTTCTGCCGGCCTGATCTTTCACTGGGGTGATATCTTAACATCGGGTGATCTTAGTTAAGATCATCCTGATGATGTTGCTGCAAGGTTCTAAGTATGACCCGATATTTATTGGGGTCATCATATTTGAACATCGGGTGATCTTTGTTAAGATAATCCTGATGTTATTTTATCACTTCATGTTCTTTGTTTTATCACCCTGATGATGCTGACATCATTCTTATGTCAGGGTGATATCCGCTTTTCTCCCTGTCTGCATCATGATATTTCTGAAGGGAGATATCCGCCTGTCAGCTTCATCATATTTTGAAGGAGGGGGTGATATTTCTAAATATCAGTCATATTCAAACATCACCCCGATGTTACAATGAAGCTATAGTGCACCCCAATATTTCTATTAGGGCGATATATCCAAACATCATCCTGATGTCGACATGATGGTGACATCATCAAGGTCCGGGGGGTCATATTTCTAACACTAGTCATCTTGTGCAGATCCCCCGATATTTGCAAATATGATGATGATGTCATCCGGATATGAGGAGGTGCGCGATAGGTAGATATGCTGATGACATCAGCAGGATATGACAGTGATGTCATCAGGATGTTCATCAGCCATACATTTGGTATCAGCTAAGCAGGAGGATCTTCCTCTAATGCATCAGGTTGTGCCGATGAAGGTGAATATCAGGTTGATATCTCACGCAAAGGTAAGGTTGGTCATCAGGTTGATATTCAATTATCAGGGTGATATATTTTATCAGGTGATGCAGACAGCATGATACTTTCCCGCAGGGTGATATTTTCTACGGGGTGATATTTCACATTGGGGTGATGTGAATTATCAGGGTGGGCTCATGCAGATGATGATGCTGACGTCAGGGTGATATTGAGTATCTGGATATCATGTTGGAGGATGATGATGATGAAGGCTTATACTAGGTGCCGTCGGGAGCAAAATCACTGACACCATATATGTGGACGGCCTAGTATATAAGGTGATGAGGAGGTTGCCATGGGGTGCATGTGGGATAATTTGATCCTGCATATTTTCAAATATCATGGTGATATTTCTTGACGGGAAAAGCTACGAATGCATAGTCTACTGCATTTCCCAAGGCCGCTAGTTTGGTACGCCATTAATGGCGGATGCTATAGAGTTTGGGCGATGGCCTGGACATTTCAACCACTCGATTGATGATGTGATTCCCTAGGCAGTGGTACAGGGCTTGAGATCTCTTCTTGTCCCCTCCTTCACCTGCTGCATTGAATGTTTAAGCACCAATTTCTCATGACGCATTGTATCTGGCAAATTTTGAGTTTGCCTGGTGGTTAAGGTTGAGCACCTCCTTGCTGTATAAGTAGGGCTGTGTTGCTTAGTTGTTGTTGTTGAAGAACTGGGCATTTTTGTGTAAATAATGAAGAATAGGGCATGATCTTGGCTATTCTATCCCATTTTGGAGTTTATGTGTTGCAGCATGAATGTATTTTGCACATATTTTTAGTTTCATGTTGATATAAATGAAAAATGCTATATTGCATGTGTCTATCTGCTTGTCTCCATTTGTTGCATGTCATTCTTCTTTTGAATCTGGTTGCTAAGGGTTTCATAGATTCTAGGGTATAGATATCTATACTGCATGCTTGATCTATAACTTCCATTCAAGGAATGGATTAAACTATTTTAGGTCAATGTATGGAGAAGGTTGTATGTCTGCAGGGATATCTGTAAGTAGAGGTAGTTAGATACCCATTCTTGGGTGATGTTTGTAAGGCAAGCATCAAATCTAACCCTTGAAACTTGAGTGAAAGTTGCAAACCATCTGTTGTATACATCTAGTTGACTCCTTGTCCAATGGATAGGCACCAGTCTACTCCTGGGTCAATAGTTATGAGCCAAAACCCCTTGTCTTGCATCCAGGACATTATGTACACCCATTTCATCACCTCCACCTATTAGTGTAGGAGTAGGAATTAGGAACCCCCTGCATGCTCGCATACCCACCAGACAAATATGTCCAAGAATGTTGCCAACCTTGTGATCTACCATGCAGATCTTGGTCCATATATGAGAGTATTCTGCCTGATGCTGTCAAGCTAAATCTTCATATCATTGAGCTAGTCAAGGTTACTTCTTGAGTTATAGGGATACCCCCCTTGGTGTGGCAGAACCAGAAGTGAAGGGGAGGTAGCTCACGCAACCTCCTATATTAGTTGGCTAAATCTGCCTGTGCATTAGAACTGGCAAACCCTAATGCTGATTTAGAAGAAAAACCAACAAAATGGCAACTCTGCTGGGGATGATTTGATGAAAAAGTGTTATATCTTGTGGCCCATCTGAGTCACCAAAAAAATGGTGACTCTGCTGGGGATGATTTGATGAAAAAGTGTTATATCTTGTGGCCCATCTAAGTCACCAACAAAATGGTGCTCTGCTAGTGGAATGAACCTGGAAAAATAGCTTTCAGCTGTTGAAAATTTTGTCCTCTCTGGAGAGGTGGCAAATCTACAAAAAAGATTTGAATGCACATGAAAGATAGATGTATGTGATGTGACAAAGATGTTCATATTTCTGCATCTGGATGAGAAAATGTATCTAGCTTCTTCCCCTTTATATTTATTGTTTTACTGCATAAGTTAGATGCCAGGGGAAGCCTTAGGCCTTAGGCAGACAAAGGGATGTCTAAGAGTAAGATTTTTATGAATCTAAACATGTATTCACCCATACTCAATCAAAAGGGGGAAGATATGTTAACAAAAAGAATAGAGGAGATAAGAAATAGGTTGATATTTTTAGAGGCTAGGCAGGCCCAGTTAAGTAGTGATAACCCTGTTGTGTCTGTCAGTCAGAAAGCTAAACCTCTTGTCAGCCCTTTTGATCCTTTGTATGACCAATTGGATTTGTCATGGGTTGATTATAAAGTAGAAAGTATGCCTGCTAGGATATACAGTCAGATGCCTAGATTTAGTGGTCACAGTGTGTGTGATGGGAGTACACATGTCCAAAATTTTCATAGCTTCATGGAAAGACATTCTTTTAGAGATGAGGACATGTGGATGAGATTTTTTGTTAGGTCCTTTGATGCAAAAGCTAGAGATTGGTATTTGAGCTTTCCAAAGAGATCCTTTGCCTATTGGGATGAACTTGTTGACTGTTTCAAAGAAGAATTTGCAAGAGAACCTATTGATCTTGTTGTAGAATTGATGAAAATTAGAAAACAAGATGAAGAGCCCTGTATTGATTTCAGTCATAGATTTGTAGTAGCCCTTTCACAAATCCCTGAAAGCTTCAGACCTGATATTTCAGCCTATGTTGGCATATTTTTTGAAGCTTTTGAGGAGGGCTCTAGTGCACTACTGAGGGATTTCAAGGTGACAAGTATGCAGATGGCATACAAATTTTTAGAAAATGTAGAAGAAATGAGAAATGAGCACCTGCAGAAATCCCTGTCCCCAGGCTTTGGTGTGAATAGTGGTTATGAAGCTGCAAATGACCAAATGATTAAGGCATCATGTGGGGATGAGAAGATAGATATTGAGGATGCCAAGGAAAGGATCAATGAGGACTCCCATTGCAATGTTGAGGCATCTGGCCATGAAAATAATGATGTGGCTGTGGACAACAATGAACATCTTTTTGAATGGATTTGTGGAGATGACTGTGAGTATTGTACTCAAGATAGAGAAGAGGTAAGCAAACAGAGAAGTAGTTCCATGTGTGAACCATTGCCTTTTATTCAAACACATGGAGATGATGAAGAGCAATCAAAGATTGAAACAAGTGCTAGTGCAGAGCATGATTGTTCTTCATTTGATGACTATTTTGCTTATGACACACAGGTTGACACTCCTCCACAGAGTGAATCCATTGGTGATGAAGATGCATGTTCTGTTGCCCATGAACAAATGGCATACCATGATGAGGCTGAAACACCTGGATCACCCATTTATGACACATGTGGTGATGAGGATCTGTCTGAGTATGGTGAGGGGCTAGACATTGTTTTTGATTTGGATTCTATTTTTCATCCTGATGAAAGAGAGGCCAACATACATCATGAGGCTTGTTGTATAGAGGTGCCAGAGCCTGATCTTTTCCAGCTTGGTGTACCTGATGATTGTGTGCATGATGTGTACAATTCTAAATTTGAAAGCGTCTCCTTCGATGTGCTAGCTCATGAAGAGAGCCCTGATCTTCCTAGCTATGTGGTGGACTCTGAATGTTTCCTGTTTTCAGTCCAGCAAGGAGATCATGTTGCAATGCATGATGATGATACTGATGAGAACATGTGTTATATTTCATTTGAGTATGCATTGCTTGATAAACTCTACATCCACATGCTGCCTGATGCTGAAAGTTGCTTGCATAAGGTTGAGAAGAGCCAGCTAAATGAGATAGTTGTCTATACAAGTAACAAGGTTTGTTTGTGGGTAGATCATGGTAGTATCTCTAGGCTTGATCCAATGTATACAGATGAAAACAAAGTGTTTGACAAAGGGAGATATAGGTTTTTCTTTTCTTGGTGGCCTTAGGCCATCAAGTGTGTTTGGTGATGTAGGTTGGTGCAAGTTTGACTCTGTTGCCCAATGGATAAGGATTGGTTTGCATCCTAGAGATCTGTGGTTCTTGCTGCAGTCTTACACCTGCACATCCCCAATCGGAGCCAATATTGGTAATAATTTATGTTTAAGGTTACAGGATGTGCACTTTCCCTAAAAATCCAAAAAGGTTCTAAGTCTTTGGGCCTCCTCAGCATTTTTCAACTGCAGCATCATATTTTCTTTGGAGGAGGTCATCATCATCATGTTTCCAGTCATCACCCTTTTGCTTCTCATGGGGGTCATCATCATATTTTCTACAGGCCTGATCTTTTGCCAGGGTGATATCTTAACATCGGGTGATATTAGTTAAGATCATCCTGATGATGTTGTTGCAAGGTTCTAAGTATGACCCGATATTTATCGGGGTCATCATATTTGAACATCAGGTGATCTTTGTTAAGATCATCCTGATGTTATTTAATCACTTCATGTTTGTTGTTTTATCACCCTGATGATGCTGACATCATTGTTATGTCAGGGTGATATCT
The DNA here is from genome assembly GCA_027924645.1 of Cunninghamia lanceolata. Lineage (NCBI taxonomy): Eukaryota > Viridiplantae > Streptophyta > Pinopsida > Cupressales > Cupressaceae > Cunninghamia > Cunninghamia lanceolata. The sequence goes on along the minus strand of BSBN01001914.1, from coordinate 375,677 downwards.
GCTTTTCTGCCTATCTACATCATGATATTTTCGAAGGGAGATATCGCCTGTCGACTTCATCATATTCCAAAGGAGGGGGTGATATTTCTAAATATCAATCATATTCAAACATCACCCCGATGTTACAATGAAGCTACAATGCACCCCGATATTTCTATCAGGGTGATACTTCCAAATATCTGGTTATCTTTCAAATATCATCCTGATGCCAACATGATGGTGACGTCATCAAGGTCTGGGGGGTCATATTTCTAACACTAGTCATCTTGTGCAGATCCCCTGATAATTACAAATATGATGATGACATCATCTGGATATGAGGATGTGTGTGATAGGCAGATATGTTGATGACATCAGCAGGATATGATGGTGACATCATCAGGATGTTCATCGGCAAGACATTTGGTATCGGCTAAGTGGGAGGATCTTCCTTTGATGCATCAGGTTGTGCCGATGAAGGTGAATATCAAGTTGATATCTCACACGAAGGTAAGGTTGGTCATCAGGCTGATATTCAATTATTAGGGTGATATATTTTATCAGGTGATGCAGATGGCATGATACTTTCCCACAGGGTGATATTTTCTACGGGGTGATATTTCACATCGGGGTGATGTGAATTATTAAGGTGGGCTCATGCAGATGATGATGCTGACGTCAAGGTGATATTGAGTATCTAGATATCATGCTAGAGGATGATGATGATGAAGGCTTATACTAGGTGCCATCAGGAGTAAAATCACTGACACCATATATGTGGACGGCCTAGTATATAAGGTGATGAGGAGGTTGCCACGGGGCGCATGTGGGATAATTTGATCCTGCATATTTTCAAATATCAGGGTGATATTTCTTGGCAGGAAAAGCTACGAATGCACAGTCTACTGCATTTCTTGAAGTCGCTGGTTTGGTACGCCATTAATGGCGGATACTATAGAGTATGGGTGATGGCGTGGACGTTTCAACCACCTGATTGATGATGTGATTCCCTAGGCAGCAGTACAGGGCTCGAGATCTCTTCCTGTCCCTTCCTTCACCTGGTGAATTGAATGTTTGAGCGCCAATTTCTCATGACGTGTTGTATCTGGTGAATTTTGAGTTTGCCTAGTGGTTAAGGCTGAGCACCTCCTTGCTGTATAAGTAGGGCTGTGTTGCTCAGTTGTTGTTGTTCAAGACCTAGGCATTTTTGTGTAAATAATGAAGAACAGGGCATGATCTTGGCTATTCTATCCCATTTTGGAGTTTCTGTGTTGCAGCATGAATGTATTTTGCACATATTTTTAGTTTCATGTTGATATAAATGAAAAATGTTATATTGCATGTGTCTATCTGCTTGTCTCCATTTGCTGCATGTCATCCTTCTTTTGAATCTGGTTGCTAAGGGTTTAATAGATTCTAGGGTATAGATATTTATACTGCATGCTTGATCTGTAACTTCCATTCAAGGAATGGATTAAACTATTTTAGGTCAATGTATGGAGAAGGTTGTATGTCTGTAGGGATATCTGTAAGTAGAGGCAGTTAGATACCCATTCTTGGGTGATGTTTGTAAGGCAAACATTAGATCCAACCCCTGAAACTTGAGTGAAAGTTGCAAACCATCTGCTGTATACGTCCAGTTGACTCCTTGCCGAATGGATAGGCACCAGTCTACTCCTGGGTCAATAGTTATGAGCCAAAACCCCTTGTCTTGCATCCAGGACATTATGTCCACCCATTTCATAACCTCCACCTATTAGTGTAGGAGTAGCAATTAGGAACCCCCTGCATGCTCTCATACCCACCAGACAAATATGTCCAAGAATGTTGCCAACCTTGTGATCTACCATGCAAATCTTGGTCCATATATGAGAGTATTCTACCTGATGATGTCAAGCTAAATCTTCATATCATTGAGCTAGTCAATGTTACATTTTGAGTTATAGGGATACCCCCCTTGGTGCAGTAGAACCAAAAGTGAAGGGGAGGCAGCTCATGCAACCTCCTGTATTAGTTGGCTGAATCTGGCTATGCATTAGAACTGGCAAACCCTAATGCTAATTCAGAAGAAAAACTAACACCATCAATAAAAAAGATTTGTATTAACCAAATATCCATATAGGCATACATCAATATCTGTCGATATAAGTATAACATATATACAAAATAGCCATATAGGCATACAATGTCTCCTATATGCAATACAAAATATATATCCAAAAATGCCATATAGGAATACAACAAAGGACTCCAATAAGCATTCATTCCCCTCTGTTCAGTGAAGGGAATAGATCACGAGTAGCCTTTGATCTTCGGGAGGATGGAGACATGTATGAGGGTGGTCTACTATGAACCTGAGGGTTGCTCCTCCTATTTAGTTCTTTGTGGATCTGTGGTTGTTACAATAAAAAGTATAGACATTAATATATAGAAATTACATGTTATAAAAAATGAAACATTTAACAAAATAATCACTTACTGCTGCCATATAATCTGCCTGCTCATTTTCCTTAGTAGCAGGATTAGGCTGTGGTGATGTCATGTCCTATAGAAACCATCCAAATAGAAATTAAACTTCAAATCAATAATCATTTGATTTTTCAAAAATAAACAACTATAACAATGAATGTAAATTAAAATTTACTAATCTACCTCATACCCCTGTCAATGGCATGGAGCTATGAATCGCAGTGGATACACCATGCTCCATTGTCCTATGAACTTCAGGAGGTATCTCTGCAACCTGCATCATCTGAAAATAAAACAACATTATTTAATTATGAAACTAGAATAGTGATGCAAGTCATGGTTCCTAACATACACACACGTTCACCTAAAGATGGAAGTACACACAATAAAACACACTATGATATTCATTATCAACAATGCATCACTATGATACAACTAGACACATAATACACATAATCATAGTGAAGATTTTTCTCTTGGTGATATACTATAGCTCTTTCTTACAGATGTAGGGATGGAAGAAATTGAGCCAATAGGATTGACATAAGCTTGTAGGGGCAAGGGTTAGTGTAGATTTGAAGATTTTGGTTAGGGGTGACTTGTTGCCCCCATAATTAATACCTAAAACCTAGATGATGTTTGAGTCATCTATCAACATCTAGATATTAGTTATGCAATGTCTAATAATGCTTTGAGTTTGAAAGATGTGCAATGCAATGTAATCAATGATATGAATATAAAATACAAAAATCTAATTGTAGACACCCAAAATTGACCTAATTATCATTAGCATTCAAATATCACATTATCTACTATCTGCATTTGTCTAACATACTTGAGCAATTTCTTTATTAATCAGAAGCACCTATGTCTTCTATTAATTAAATAAATTTATATTTATTTAATTAATTCATTAGCTATTTCTTCTATTTCTTCTAATCTATATTTAAACAATCTTTAATTATTTAATTATCTCTATTTCTATCTATTTTAATTCAATAAATTTTATTTATTCAAATAAAATTCCATTTATAAAACCCACTTTCCAATTAATTAAATAAATTTTATTTATTTAATTAATTTCTTCTTATCATTTATCTTCATGAGCCGACATGTGTGCCCCTTTCATTTAAAAAGATCTGTGGTACTACATATTTTATTTAATATCTTTCACATGTAGTACTTTTTATGTACACGGTCACACATGAGCCCTATCCTCCTTCCACTTGTCATCTACACATTCATCTATGACTATCCTTTCATCCTAGCCATTCACATAGCCACCAAATCTCCACCGTTGATTGATTTTGGTTGAAGTCTATATAAACACTCTCTCATTCCATACTACATCTATCTAGCATTCATATAGCATCTACATTATCATCCTGAGCATATTAATCCTTTTAGCATCCATCTATTGAACACATTATCATTATCATCCATCCATCATGGCAGCTTTGATCTTCATAATTGTTCATTGTTGAAGAAGCAATCCACATCACAAACAAGGAATCATATAATCTAGGTGATATTGATCTTGAATTGCATGCTTTTGATTTCATTTGGATTAGATTCTTTGATGATGGTAGGGTTAGGTTTTCATGGCTATGCTTGATCTTATCAACTTGATTTTTTACCTATCACATTTTGGCATGCCCAGTGGGACCCGTATCCTTGAGTAACTTTACTATTTGAAGTTATTTTTATGAAGATCACATTTTCTGAGTACTTACGGCAAGTTTCAATTGCTTTTGAGTGAAAACCAGTCGCTGCCTAAATACATGAATTACTTTTAAGCTGAAACTTGCCACTTACAACATTTTTCAGGTCGCTTCTGAGTGAACAATAGTCAATTATAGTCTTTTCTGCATCGCTTACAAGCTAACAGTGGTCGCTTATGTATTTATTTGCATCACTTTTAACCTAATAGTGATCACTTTTAGCTATCTAGATCGCCTTCTACAAAACAAGGGTTTTCTGTTTATATCTTGTTTTTTGGAGATCTGAGTTGCTTATGATTTACAATCAGTCATTGGTTACTTTTCTGCTTCACTTTTGAGATTTATCATTTCGCACCTAGGTTTATTGGCATCATTCATAAGCAACAACATTTCACTTGCATAGAATACAGATCGCTTTTGATCAATAGTCGATTGCCTCTAGTAACTGTGTCGCTTTCAGTCTTTATCATTTGCAGTTCAGTTTTCTTGGATACTAATCAGTTATTTGTGTAGCATCTTATCGATTGTCCAAGAAAAGGAGGTTATCAAACTACTAACATATCTTTTGTAGCTCCAATCGGTCCAAGACTTTTTATTTTATCACTAATTTAGGAACATTTGGGCTTGGTGCTTAAAAAGAATCATTGCTTGCTCTGTGTTTGATTTATCTTTCTTGATTGCTTGATTGTGCATGTTTGTAACCCAAATTTAATAACAAAAGTATCCTCTCCCCTTACCTATCAAATGGATCTTTGGTGCATGAGAACTTGTTATTATCTTTAGAGGGCCTACCTTCTCAGTGTGAGAAGGGGTACGACCCAAGTGGTAATGGGCTAAAGCCAAGTCCTTCAGAACTGCTATATAAGAAAAGTGTTTGTGTTGAAAGCCACAAACAATGGGTGTTGTGTTATATCAATAGCCAACCCCTCCAAACCCTCCAAGGCATAACCCTTGAAGACTGGGAGACTCCATAATGGAGAGTAGCACTGCCGCATGTATAGCCACCCGAACGGATGCCATTACTAGCAACCTTGTGTAGTAGCTAAAAACCCTCTATTTGTTGATGCAAAAGGTGGGACCTTTGAAGCCACCCTAATTCACATGGTTCTTAGTAGAGATAGTAGGTACAATCCTAAGGTTTGGTGCGGGCACAAGCCTTGGTAAACCTGGATCTTGGTATGCGTGACAAGTGAGTGCCGTGGAGGGGAGTCAGTGCTACCAAGATCCTGAAGCTATCCGTTTTGAATAAGTACAGCAAGGAGACTCAACAAATACAATCCTTTCCTAGCCTAGGTTGTACAAGTTTGTGATTATTGTGAGTGTGAGTGACTGAAATCATTATTTTCTTGTCAAAAACATCATTCAACACATTTCCTGATAGACACGGACCACTTTTGAATCTTAACTGCTCACATACCGTAACCCAAATCACCTTTAAACAACAGTTAGTCACCTTTTTCTTAAATTGAATCACCTTTGAACAAAAATTGCTCACCTTTGATGCAAATCGAATGGCCTTTGACCAACAACAAATCATTTTTGAACCAAAACTGATCACTTCTAGCAAACTGGTTCACCTCTGGTAAATACTATAGCTTGTTACTTGAACCAAAACCAAATTGCTTCTGAGCTATTACCTGTCACTTTTGGCTTTATTGGAGTCGCATCTGAGCTATTATCTGTCACCTCTAACTAAATATCAGCAATCTGTATAAACTTAGCCAAATCAACTACATTTCCAGACTGCTTAGCTTCAGTACCAACTTCCAGACCTACCTCTGATCATTTACAGACACCTGAACTTTGTCTCCTACCTTGAGCATAACAAACAATTGGACTTTGTGGACTTTCTATCCTCTTGAGACCCCAAACTAGCAAGCCAAACATCAAACAATCAACCCAACAACAACAAAACATCATCTTTTGGCTTTAGCCTTAGCAATATTAGCAAAATAGCAACATCAACTAGCTTTTCCCTTTGAGTGTGTGAGCTATCCTCTAGGAAAGTCAAACCAACAACCAAAACTAAACAACAACAACCAAGCAACTAGCAACCAACAACCAAGCAACTAGCAACCAACAACCGAGCAACTAGCAACAACAACCAAGCAACTAGCAACCAATAATCAAACAACCCATTAGAAAACCAAAGCAAACAGCAAACTAGCAAAACAACAACACCAACTAAACAATCAGCCAACCATCACCTTTTGGGTCTCAACCTTGACAAGCCAAATCCAAATTTCAACATCAAACATCATGCCTCAAACTAGGATCCAATATAGAGCTGAAATAGAAGCAAAATTGTGAGCTGAGATGGAAACCAAAATGCAACAATCACAATCAACACCCCTTAAAGATGCAAGCCAGTTCACAACCGGTATGCCTTCTTATATGTTTTTTTCCTAAAGGATACACTATTGGACCATCATCTTCACATCAAGAGCAACCTTAACCATTCATAGAGACTTACAAAGAACAATCCCAAGAGGATCTATCTAAATTTCAAGACACACATGTATGGGACCAGGTTGAGAAGCTTGTTTTATCTGATCCTAATCACTACTTCTTGCAACTTGCCTACATGGGAGCCAAACTACCAAGTGACTTTGACATATATGCTATTCAAGAGCATGATCCTAACACTCCCGCTATTGTTGTAAAGGGACCAACCGTTAAAGCCACACCTTCGAATCCACCTTCCCATCCATTTCCCTCATTAGCTACCACTACACCATCCAACCCACCATGCTCAGAGTACACTTTAGAACCTTTGATAACTCTAACCAATGTACTCCCTTTCCTTTCACAAAACTTGAACATTCCACCTTTCCATGTTTCACAACACACCCCAGGTCCTACCATGACCATATCCATGCCTCAAGTGTCACAAGTTGTCCATGTTTCACAAGTCCAAACTCCACAAGTTTCACAAGCCATTCCTATACAACAAACTCCACAAGTTTCACAACCTACCCAAATGCCACTGGCCATACAAGTCTCGCAACCATCACAAACTACCACTCCTATTGCATCACATGTGGAGACCCCATCTTAGATTCCTATTACTTCCAATATGGTCTCCATGATCTCCAGGAATCCATCCCACACACCATATAATCCTAATGTTAGTTTCATTGACATGATGGATCCACCTATTGTATCACAAGCCACTACTAATATCCCCATCTCTTATGTTAACCAACCTCCATATAATCCATTGCAAACCATCAGCCCATCTTATACAACTCAAGGATTACCCATTATCACCCAACACATGACGTATACCAATCCTCATGTTGTCCAAAGCACCAACTTGAATGTCAATCCGTTGTCATACAATCCTCATGTTGTCCAAAGCACCAACCTGAATTTCAATCCATCGTAATACACCAATCCTCATGTTGTCCAAAACACCAACCCAAATGTCAATCCATCATAATACGCTAATCCTCATGTTGTCCAAAATACTAATCCAAGTGTATATTTGTCTTCATCCACCAATCTTCCATTGCTTACCATATTACAAATTCAACTCCCAATTCACAACCATTGACCAACACCAATCCATTCTCCACTTCCCATGTGATGCAAAGTCTTGGAGCTAATCCATCGCAATATACCCAACCACTACTTGTGTCTCAAGGACCGCACTCTTCAAAAACATATATGTGTCAGATACCAATCCTTTGACATATAATGTGAGCACACAACCTCAATAAACGGTCATACCTACATATATTCTGCAACAACAACCCCAATATACACAATATTACACTTCACCTCCCAACCATCAACCCCCTTTGCAACAACAACACTTATCTCAAGCGGATGTTAAACAAATGATTAACAAGGAGGTAGGGAAAACCAAGAAGATATTTTCCTTAGGAGACATATGCGCGTATCTATTTGACAAGTCACTTCATATGACACCTTTTCTGCCACATTTTGAAGTTCCACAATTTGACAAATATAAACGGAAAGGAAATCTGGATGACCATCTTAGAGCATTCTATGTCACATGTCTTGATGCCACTCAAGATGACACGTATCTCTTGAGACTATTCCCTCGAAGCTTAGTGGGGCAAGCTCTTGAATGGTTCTCTCATTTACCTCCTGGAATTAAGACCTTTGCGGAACTAGCAAACCAATTTCGATCTCATTTTGCTTTTAACATTGAACATGAAGTAAACATGAATGATCTTGTCAATAACAAACAATGCAATGGTGAAGCTTTTTCCTCATTTACTCAATGATGGTGCAAGATGGCTAGCAACCTATCATGGCAAATACCTAAGAAACAACAGCTTGATAATTTCATCCAAAACCTTCATCCTGAGCTGTCATTCCAACTATAATTGCAAAGTGCTAGCACCTTTGATGAACTTATCTCCAAAGGAACTACCATTGAATGCACTTTAATTGCTAAGGGCACCATAAAGATTTTTAGGGATAACAATTCACAATCATCAAACGATAAAACTTACTTTTGGAACAAGAACAAGAATGTTGTAAGTGATGGTGTGGTGGACACAAAGAACATCCAAATAGTAAAAGCTCCTATCAACATCCAAGCCACATCTACAACAAATCAACCTTTTCAATGAACTCAACAAAGGCAAACTTCCAATCCTCGACGACCATTTACTCCCTTATGGGAACCCATGGAAGTTGTCTTTCGCAAGCTTCTTCAAGCGGGAGATATCATATTTCTTGATGCACCACCCAACGGTGAACCAGTCTTCAAAGCTCCTTGGTACAAAGAGAATGAATATTGTGAATACCATAGGGTTAAAGGACACAAGAAATGGTTGCATGTGCTTAAAACATGTCATTCAAGATTGCATCGATTAAGGCCTAATCAAAATCACACCACCAACATCATAGCCGGTACAACAATCAACATCAAACTATGACCTAGATGCTTTCAAGAATCCACTTCCATCTCATGATAAGACAAGTAACCCCCATGCAGGAAATGCTATCCATTACAACTATGAATCATCCATGATTGGCCACATTGACCATGCTCACATTTCTACCATCACTTTCCAAGGCAAAGCACCCGATTGCGCTATAACTACTCAAAGAGGTTGTGTTACCATTCATGGGGTAGCTATTAATCCTCCTCGACCTTCTTCTAGCTATAACATCCTTGATCTCCTTGGCAAAACACCTGCGCATATTTCCATTCTTGAATTGCTTCACATATCCCCTGCCCACAAAGCTATCCTCAACAAAGCCTTACAAGAATCTTCGGTGCCCAACGATATTGATACAACACAATTCCAATCTATGGTAGCTAGCATTGCAGCTCCTTGCCATCTCACCTTTTTTGACAAAGATCTTCAGCCTTCCATCCACCCATCACATAACAAAGCCCTCCACATAGAAGTGTTTGTCAACTAACGCCATATCAAATGAATTTTAGTGGATGGTGGAGTTGGTCTTAATATATGTTCCTTAAAATTAATAAAACAATTGAGATACTCTGAGAAATATGTTGGCACTTCCAATGTCATTACTATCAAAGCATATGATGATGTCGAGAGAGATACTGAAGGAATTATCAATTTGCCTATCCATGTTGGTCCTGTCACTACTGACACCCATTGTCAAGTTCTTGATATTGACCTTCCTTATAACATCATCCTTGGCCGTCCATGGATCCATGCTCTCAAAGCAGTTCCTTCTACATACTATCAATGCCTCAAATTTCCACATAAGGGTGTTGAAGTTGTTGTCTATGCCGATCCCAATCCATTTGAGTTTTGCCATGCTTTTCAAGCTAAATATCAAAGTCCTAACCATATTCCTATAAACACCAAAGCATATCCATCTTCATCTTATGTGGGTCCATCCTCCCTACTCAAGCCATCATCTAGCACATCCACTTCCAACCTCCGTATCAAGTACACTGAACATGGTCTGGGTGAGTACACATTGCAAGAATCTTGTTGTGTTGGTACTCTTCCCTTGTCTCCCAAATCTCATGGTAAACCTTCTACATCCAATCCATCTTCATTTGAATCTATCATAAAAACTCCACCCACAGTGTTCATTAAAGGTGGATTCCTTGATGATGAAGACATTGATGACATTAATTCTTGGATATTCTATGATGAGAATGACCAAGTATAACTTGAAGTGGAGAGATATAACAATGGGTTTTGCATCATTAAGAACATGGGTTACAAAGGACATAGTGGATTAGGATCATAGGAACAAGGACCTATTGAACCCATTGTTGTCTAAGAAGTTTAATAAGCAAGGCATTGTCTATCAGCTAGAGGTACCACAATCCAAGGACATTAAGTGTATTTCTGATATGGAAGCTAGACCTTCCTCGGTAGGAGAGACTTCTAGTTTAGATACCATCAATGACTCCTCCCTTCATATCATTGACCTTTTTCAAGAAACCTCTATCTTCATTATTTCCACCACCTCATCTAGTTGAAACCCTTCATTCCTTACCCTTTCACTTGTATATCCTGACCTCATTGATTGGGACCAATAGGGGACACCGATATTGGACATATTTGAAAATGATGAAGCTATTGCCGAATTCATGGGCTTACAACAAGGCATTCCATTGGGTGATCACAAAGAAGGCTTCATGATGGATCTACCTAAACTTGCATATTTTGGCAGAAGTATCAAATCCTTCAGTCGCAAAAGTGAAATAAATAGAATAAAAAAAGATAGGTCACTAGGTGAAAACCAAAAGGTGCCTCTTGACCATGAAAAAGTAAAAATAAAGGATGTATCCGAGGGTGAAAATCTCTCTGAGGCACCCAAGGATGGGGGATTTGATCTTCCTATTGCCACTAACTATCATGAGAAATCAACAGTGCTAGTTGAAAAATCACAAGACATGAACTTGGGCACATAATAGAATCCAAAGATCACTTTTTTGGCAGCATCACTATCAGAGCAGGAAATAAGAGATTTCATAGCATTTTTCATAAAAAGAGCTATCAATTTTGCATGGACTTATGCTGACACGCTGAGTGTAGATCCATCACTTGTGGTACATCATCTAGCAGTATCTCCTAATGCAAAACCTGTCAAACAAAAATTGTGCAAAATGCATCCGCAAGTAGTCCTATTTGTCAAGACAGAGATTCAAAAGCTGTTAGAAGCAAAGTTCATAAAGCCTATTGATTATCTAGAATGGGTTTCAAACTTGGTACCTGTAGCAAAACCTGATGGATGAGTTTGTTGTTGCACATATTTTAGAGATCTCAACAAAGCATGCCCTAAAGATGACTTTCCACTACCAAGCATAAATAACATTGTAGATCTCACAGTTGGACATGAAATGCTCTCTTTGATGGATGGATTTTTAAGATATAACCAAATCAGAATAGCAAAGGAAGATCAAGACAAGACATCATTCATTTGTCCATGGGGTACATACTATTGGGTTGTAATGCCTTTTGGTCTTAAGAATGCAGGAGCTACCTATCAACGAGCCATGATAGTTATTTTCCATGACCTTTTTGACACTATCATGGAAAATTATGTTGATGATATTCTAGGAAAATCCAAGACAAGAGAAGGACATCTATAGGTACTAGCACAAATATTTGATCGACTAGAGAAGTATCAAGTTAGGCTAAACCCAAAGAAATGTGTATTTGGCATAATATCTAGAAAACTGTTGGGGTACATCATGTCCTAACATGGAATAGAAGTGGACCCTGAAAAAGTAAAAGCCATTATGGAAATGCCTCCACCATCAAATATGAAGCAGCTCCGTAGTCTACAAGGAAGATTACAATCCATTCACAGATTTATCTCACATCTAACAGACAAGTGTCATCCTTTTCAACATCTTCTTCGCAAGGGTGAACCTTTTAAGTGGGATGAAAAATGTCAATAGGCATTCAAAAAAATAAAGGAATATCTGGCAACACCTCCTATGTTCGATCGCCCATTATTACTCTATTTCTCTTCAACAACAACAACATTGGGTGCCCTCCTAGCTCAACATGATGATTCAAGGAAAGAGCAAGTCATTTACTATATTAGTAGAACTCTTGTGGGATATGAACTTAATTATTCATCTATGGAAAAAGCATGTTTAACATTGGTGTTTGCCTCTCAAAAGTTGTGACATTATATGTTGAACCAAACAACAAAGCTCATATCTAATATTGATCCACTCAAATATCTTCTCTCCAAAGCAATCCCTATAAGAAGACTAGCAAAATGGGTTATGATCTTAAGTGAATTTGACATATAATATGTCGATCGAAAGGCCATAAAAGGACAAGTTATCATTGATCAATTAGTTGCAACACTCATCACAGATATTCATCCAATACGTCCAGAGTTCCCTAATGAAGAATTGTTCAACTTAACTTCACCAACATTATGGCAGCTATATTTTGATGGATCTTACACACAACATAGATCAGGAGTAGGGATATTGTTTGTTACCCCTCAAGGAGATTGCATCCTGAAGTCATATAGAATTACATTTCCATGTACCAACAAGATAACAGAATATGAAGCTTTAATCATAGGATTACGCATGGCAATATAGTGGGCTATCAAACAAATATAGGTCTTTGGTGACTCTGAATTGTTTATCAAACAAGTCTTAGATGAATATCAAACAAAAGATGAGAAGCTTCTTCTATACAAGGTAATGGTCGATGATTTCAAGAAGTATTTTGACAGTATCACCTTTGAACAGATCCTAAGGTTACAAAACAAAGCAGTAGATGCTATGGCTATGATTAGATCTCTTCTAGACATGCCTTCCAATGCACACAAATGTGAGTTTCTAGTTGAATAGATTCTAATCCCAGCATTTGAAGGACCACAGTCTGAGCTTATATGTGAAATTGTTGGTCCCAATTCACCTTGGTACGAGAACATATATGAGTATCTCTGTAATCAAACCTTTCCATTTCAACTATCTAACACCCAACACAAAACCTTTATTCATTGAGCCTCTCGCTACACTATCCTAGGAGACACCCTATATCACCGGAGTCTTGATGGTATCCTTCTTAGATGTCTTGATTTTGAGGAGGCAAAGGTTGCCTTACATGAAGTATATGAAGGTGTTTGCAGATCACATTCTGCTGGCCCTAGTCTTGTTAAGAAACTTCTACGAGCTGGATACTATTGGCCAACTATGGAGAAAGATGCACATCAATTTGCAAAGAGATGTCTACAATGTCAGAAACATGGGGATCTAATACATGCACCAACACATGAACTTCAGCCTATCACTACTCCATGTCCCTTCTCATAGTGGGGACTTGATCTCATAGGTAATATCCATCATACTTCGTCAAATGGTCATAAGTTTATCATAACCACCACTGAATACTTCACAAAGTGGGTGGAAGCCATACCAATGACTTATATTACTGACAAGCAAATATCCAAGTTTATCCTACACTATATCATTTGCCCTTATGGAGTTCCTCAAGCCATTGTTACTGATAATGGTCATCCCTTCAAGAACCAAGAGGTTAGAGATCTTTGCAGCAAGTTCCATATCCAACATGAATTCTCTACACCTTACTATCCTTGAAGTAATGTCCAAGCTGAGGCTTCTAACAAAACAATCATCAAGATCCTCAAAAAGATAGTCAAAAAAGATGGTCGTGATTGGCATTTGCAACTTAATCCTGCATTATAGGCATATAGAACAAGTATCAGAACTCCCACTAGAGCTACACCTTATGCTCTAGTGTATGGCACTAAATCTATCTTACCTATTGAGGTTAAGATCCCCTCACTGCGAGTATCTCTACAACACACTATGTCAGATGGAGAATATCAAGTATCCAGACTCCATGATCTTCAGCTATTAGATGAATGATGTCTTACAGCAATCAACCATCTCCAAGTCTATCAGAACCGTCTATGCTGCAGCTACAACAAGAAAATCAGAGAACGTAGATTTCAAGTTGGAGATCTTGTCCTTAAAGCAAATCAAAAGAATTAACAACATCATGAGAAATAGGGCAAGTTTGAACCTAATTGGCTTGGTCCTTTTGTCATCACATCAGTCTATGGATCAGGTGCATACACTCTCTCAACACCTAAAGGCATTCCCTTGGATGAGCCAGTCAATAGCATTCATCTCAAGAAGTTCTATCCATGAGTTTCAACTATCCCATCAAAAATCCAAAAAAAAAAAATCCATCCAACAGTGAAAACCATTTTGTGGCGCTTTAGATGACAAAAAAATAGTATAAGATAAATAATTCGTCCTCTGGTGAAAACCTAGCAAACATGCGCCTTGGATAAGTACCATAGTGAAAACTTGGCAAATAGGCGCTATGTGTAGAGACCAATTTCCATTATTCACTTAGTTTGTTTGATCATAGCTTTTCATAGCATACTTCACCATCTTACCTACATAATCCATATCATAATCAACATTTCACCTTGTCTACACACTGTTGTTCATTATCTTCCTATCCATCCATAATAAAAAGCCTTTTTGCCCTTACCTCTGCCATGCTAGCTTTCGCAGTTTGGATTTTGTTGGGGTAACAATATCATATGGAACCTTAGCATCTTGTTCATACAAATGCATCCATCACAGCCTCTCCATAATTAATCTCATCCCACACTTGGGGCACTTGTTGAGCCTTATTTGGAAGTGGATACTTATTGCTCTAGCTCATAACATAGTAAACACCCAAGCTCATAACACAACAAACATTCAACTTCAAGCACATCACACATCCAACTTCAAACATGGCAAACATTTGAAACCAAGACCAACATCTTAGCAATCAATCCAAGTGCAAACATCATCAAAAACATTGAAAACATCAAAACATATCAAAATAGAAAAAATCCCAAAAAAATCAAAACATCAAAAAAATCCAAGCAATAAAGTTGATCCTTTCACATCAACCATCAGCACAATAAGCAAGAACTACATCACTAGCTCTATCGTTCAAAGCATTGATCCCGTGGATATAGGGTATGTAGGCAATCTATGATGCGAAGGAAGCACTCTGATTTAGGTGAAGATGATAGCCCCCTTTTCATCATCCATCTTCCATCTTTCTTCTAATCATACTCTAATATTTCATCCTCTTTCTTCTATCTTTCATCACTTACATCATCAATAAAACCTAGAACTACATATGCATCATGTCTCATCACCATTGTAATGTGGTTTGATCCCATGGACACAGGGTATGTAGGCAGTCTGGAATGTGAAGGAAGTATCTAGTACTCAAGCATAAATGATCCACCCCATCTTCATCTTCTTTCATCTTCCATCTTCTTCTCTTTGACCAGCTCAAGCAAGAAGCAGACTATGTGTATCAAAGAAAGCTCAAGCACTTTAACCAATTAGGGATAAGCCAAAAGCTATTTGTCCACATGCCTTAAGCCAACATTTGCTATAACATTTTACCAACATTTTAGCTTTCAATAGGATGCAACTTTCCTCTCAACAAGGCGCTAGCTTAAATCCATCCAAGAGCACTTAAATTTGGCAAGAGAACATGATGACAATATCTTTTGATTTATCTTTTGTCCCTTCCATATACCTAATCAAGACTGCCTTGATCTATCATATCTTGGTATGTTGTGATGAAGTAGGGAATGGGGCATGGTCATATTGCTTTCATATGCTATGTCTACGAGATGATCTTATTCTCTTCCTATGCATACTGGTATCTTGTATATGCTAGGATTAGCATCTTACATATCAATATCTCTAGCATCTGAGAAGATAAATAGTCTCTTATGCACTTGAGACTATTCTACGCTAAGACTAGCTCCATACATATAACCAGCAAGGTGTCACTATGTGTAGTGATCAGCTCAAACCATTGCTTGTAGTGTCAAAAGTTCATCTCAGAACACTAGCTGCTATTCATATCTTGTGTATGTTGGTTCAACATCTTGACCTCATGTGTTCAGAAAAGATTGTAGTACGTTAGTTTTTCATTGGATATCTCAACACCTTGTTCTTCTATACCCTGGTGCATAACATCCATATGCCATATCAAACATAAGGATTGCATTTCTTTTATTCTTGAGCAATTACTTTCAAAAGATGCCATTCCATCTATCCATTCCATCATATGCATATGTAGTCCTCAACCAAGATCAATCTTTCCTCCATCATCTTTTTCTGCATTCCTTATCCTGCAAAACAAGTGTGAGTCATATCATTATTATTACCATCTATATATACAGGCATAAGTCCATATCATATCATTATCATCTACTTATTTACATTATCATAATAATCTCATTAGCATAAGATAATTTTGTTATTATCATTTGCAAATTCATATCATTTGCATAAACATCCATATAATCCATGAAGATACAAAATGCATAACCATCATAATACCATAAGTGCATCCATAATCACATAGAACCAAAAGCCATCATATATATACATGGTTCAATATACAAGTGTCTACAAATACAACATGGGCTATCCATGAGCCATCAAGAATGTATGTACAATCAGCCCATAGGCCTTATCATGATACAATAATATACAGAAAAACCAATGTAGCCCTAGTGACTACTAGCAACTCCCTCTCCCTATCCACCACTGGGTCCTACTGTAAGATACCCAACTATACTTAACAAAGTTTTTTCCTACTTAAACAAATTTACTTGCATTTAACTCTTCAATTGTTCAATTTACTTAACATCATTCATGAAAGATAACACTGACAATTTGCATGAATCAACTTGAAGTTGGGCACTTGTATTATCACTTGATTCAAATCAATACAATTGTCTTATTACAATAGATGATGCCCTCAATGCCATGAATATATTATCTTATTCAATTGATTACAAAGAAAGGCCTTGAATCCTAGATGTATACAATGACTTCACACATGAACAACTTCTCTTGAACACAATGATGTCAACTGTATGTCAACACCTCACAATTTGATAAGGAAGCATCACCTTATCACTATTGAGGGAGCATCACCCCAACTACTTGAAACTCATAGGCCTCAAGATCACAAGCATAAAGCTTTGCAAAGAGAAAATTTGCCAAAGATGTAAGATACCAAATGAGGAGTGCTCTCCTCTTTTTATAGTGTTCTTCAAAGGCAATGAAGGCATGTTTTTCAATGCACAAAGAGGTACCAAGGCAGATTTCCCAAGAAGCATATCCAAGGGAATACTCCATCTGATGACTCATTCTAAGTTGGCAACCTTACCCAATGAACAGGTATAGATCCCAATATCATCTTGTTGACCAATGAGAGCTCAGGTGCTTGTAATTTACTCTAGGCGCCCAATTGAGGTAGTTTGATCATGAACTTGTGCCTAACTGGGAATTAGGTGCCAATTGAAAGTGAGGCAACTAAAGAGTGCTTCCTTGTTTTGTCTTCTTTCTCCAGAGGAAGTCTACTAGCTCCAAAGCTAAGTCAGTCTACTTGAGGGGCATGTTTAGTGTTCTAGAGACTTGGCATTGCACCTAACACCTTTGTGATGATTCAAGACTCCAAACATTTGTTTGTAGACCTTATGATGCTTCTTTATCCAAGCACCCATATCCAGAGTATTCAAAACCTTGTCTTAGTGCTCATCTTCACTTAGGTGCACTTATTGGTAGGAAAAGTCTAGATTGGCGCCTTAGGAAAAGTATAGTATTTCTTTGTTAAAATCTCCAACTCAAATCATTCTAAGACAAGTTCACCATCTCCTATTAAGCACCTTTCAACTTGAGTGAATTGAAAACTCCATTCCTTCCTAGGTGTAATTTTGGGAAGTTGGAACAAAATTGGTGCCTTGCTATGCCTAGGCACACATTCAATGTTGTTTGATCACAATTTGGCACCTAAGATGATTTTTACTCCTTGAACACCTAACCTTGTCTCCTTTAGACAACATTTCATCTCTGCTTTCCCAAACAACTCACATCCAAGTGGATTGGAAGCATCTTCTAGGTTAGGCATACTTTTGGGTTTGGACAAGAGTGAATTTGCACCTATACTTGAGATCATCATCCTCCATGCAAATGCTCACATTTGAAGTCATTGAGGTGAGTTAGAACATCATTCCAAATGAGCGCCTTGACTGAATGAGGAGATTAGAGGCCACTTCTCCATTTAGGCACATATTTGAGTAGCTACCACTAGGCGCACATTAAGGTGTTGCAAGGAGGAAGTTGCGCCCTGAGAATTTTGATGGATTATCTTGCCAAATTCAATTCCTATAGCATTTGGAGTAACAAACAATCATGTCTTGGTGAGCGCCTTGATGGGAAAACCCAAGTTCACTTCCTAGTCTTCATTTTTATCTAGGCGTACATTTGGAGGATTTGATGTGGAATATGCGCCTAGGCTATACTTAACCAATTCCCTCCAAAATTTGAAATGTATGATGTTTTTAGAGGTTGATAACATCATCTCCAAAGGTAGTGCCACTCCTTGGAGTCATTAAAACCCCTGTTCCAAGCTAGGCGTACATTCTTGACTAGTTAATGTGACATTTGCGCCTACACATGAAAACTCAATCAAACTCATCTCTTGACAACTTGATGCTTGGATTGATGAAATGGTTCTCAGACTTAGCCAATTTAGCCAAAATCAATATAGACAACTGGAATGGTCTTTGACTTAATCCTACAAAACTAAAACAATATGTTAGCCAAAAACCAAGTTCATTCCCTCAAGATTGGTAGTAGCCTCCGGGAATGATGAGTAGGCTAAACCATTGTTTGATGTGGATCACTCCAGAAATGGGGACATGATAGTCTCCCCTTCTTAGGATTGCTTGTCCTCAAGCAATTGAAGGTTAGGATGCTGAAGTATCTTCTCTCCTTCCCAAGTAGCATCCTCCATTGGCAACCCTTTCCACTTCACCAAACATTCCCTTATGCTTCGGTTGTGCAGTTTCTTCTCCCTCATATCCACCACACTCTCAGGTTCAAGTGCAAACATTCCTTCTTCATCCAGTGGTGGAAGTTCATCAGATGAAACCACATGTTGTCCTAGTGCCTTTTTGAGACATGACACATGAAACACATTATGGATGCGGCTTCCAGCTGGCAGATCAAGTTCATATACCACTTCCTCTATTTTTCTCAACACCTTATAGGGTCCATAGAACCTGAGTTTCAATTTCTCTGCACCTAACTTCTTCAAAGTACTCTATCTATATGGCTGAAGGCACATAAACACCATGTCACCTACTTCAAAGCTCCGTTCAACCCGGTGTTTGTTGGTATACAACTTTTGCTGGTTTTGAGCTCTCTGCAGATTGTCCTTAAGGACTCTCAAAATGTTTTGAGTAGCCTTCATCAATTCTCTTGCTCGAGGAGCTCTACTATCATCTAGTGCCAGATCAACAAATGATACTGCATCATACCCATCAAAGCTCAAAAGGGAGACATGTCGATTGACATGTGGAAATTGGTTTTGTAGCAGTACTCACCCAGAATATAGCCACTTAATCTAAGCACGCTGATGATCAGATAGATATTTTCTCAAATATCCCTCAAGCCATTTATTTACAATTTCAGTCTGTCCATCGATTTGAGGATGATAACTAGTGCTTGGTGTCAGGTCAGTTCCAGCTAGTTGAAATAGCTCTCTCCAGAACACATTAATGAACTGGCTATCTCAATCACTGACTATGGTTTTAGGAAGGCCATGTAGTCTGAAGACTTCACAAAAGAATAACTCAGCTACTTGCAATACTGATGACTCAATTGGAATTGCAAAGAAGTGAACTTACTTTGTCAACTTGTCAACAACTACATAGATATAGTCTTTTCCATTCACCTTCAGAAGACCTGTGATGAAATCCATAGAGATACTCTCCCACTTTTGTTCTAGAATTGGTAGTGGTTGGAGTAATCCTACTAGAAAAGTATGTTCTGACTTGTTCTGCTGACATGTCAAACACTCCCTGACATATTACAAAACATCTTCCTTCAAACCTTTCTAGGTGAATTTTTCTCAGATCTGTCTGTAGGTCTTGAAGTAGCTAGGGTGTCCTGCAAGTGGAGTATCATGGTATGTTTTCAAAATTTGCTGCTTGAGCTTCGATTCAGGAGTTAGGAAAATTCTATCTTTATAATAGATGATGTCATCAACCACCTTATACCTATCATCCTGAATGATTCCACCCATGATCTCACAAGCAAACTTTGATTTGGAGTACTCAACTAAAAGCTAAGACTTCCAATCAATTGAAACTTCACTCAGGGCACAAATGGCAGGCTTCCTAGACAAAGCGTCTACTACCACATTCTTCTTACCTTTAATATATTCAATTTCAAAATCATAATCTTGTATGTTAGTAACCCACTTTTGTTCTCTTTCATTTAGATCCTTCTGCCCTAGGAAGTACTTCAAACTGTTGTGATCTTTCCTCACCACAAACTTTGTTCCAACTAGATACTAGCAGAACTTAGCCAAAGCATGCATGATTGCCAGCATCTCCTTGTCATAAGTTGAGTACAATTTGTCTATGTCCTTCAGTTTTCTACTTTTGAATGCAATTGAATGATGTTCTTGCATCAAAACTGCTCCAATGCCTTCTCCAGAAGTATCACATTCTAGGATAAAATACTTAGTAAAATCTAGAAAAGCCAGCACTGGTGTTGTACTCATTACTTCTTTCAATCTGTCAAATGTAGATTGAGCTTCTATTGACCAGATGAAAGCCCCTTTCTTTGTTAGATTCATGAAGAGTGCAGATAGCTGCGATAATCCCTTAACAAATCTTTTGTATTAGCTGCAGAGGCTAAGGAAACCTCTCAATTTAGAAACATTCCTTGGTACTGGCCAATTGCGAATGGCTTCAATCTTCTCTTCTTGAACTTTCATGTCGTTAGCTCCAATCACATGACCCAGGTATAGTATCTCCTTTAGTCCAAAGTCACATTTAGACATCTTTACATACAAAGATTGTTTTTCCATGATGTTCAAAACCTCGTCCAAGTGTTGGAGATGTTCTTCCCATGTTTTGTTGTAAATCAAGATGTTATCGAAGAAAACCAATAGGTACTTCCTCAACTGCTTGTTGAAAACATGATTCATGCAAGATTGGAAAGTAGCTGGAGCATTGGTCAACCCAAACGGCATCACCAATAATTCATAATGGCCATAATGGCATCTAAATGCAGTTTTTAGAATATCTTCTTCTCGAACACAGATCTGATGATAGCCAGATCAAAGATCTATCTTGGAGAAGTAGATTGCTCCATGCAACTCATCTAGTAGTTTATCAATCCTAGGTATGGGATACCTATTCTTGATAGTCTTCTGGTTCAATGCTCGATAATCAATGCACATTAAAATTGTTCCATCCTTCTTCACGAGCACTATTGATGATGCAAATGGACTAGAAGATGGCCTAATGTGCCCCATATCGATCAATTCTTTGATCGTCTTCTCAATCTCAATTTTGAAATGCCTTGGATGCCTGTAGGGTACAATATTGATGGGTTTGGTCCCATCCTCCAACTCAATCACATGTTCAAAACCCCTCTCTGGAGGTCTGCCTGGAGGTATATTGCCAAACACCTTACTATGCTTATCTATCATAGCCTGAATATCCACATGATAAGGTTCTTCATTAGAGTGAAGATGATTCTCCTTGATACATACTTGTGTCGCCCATTCAATATCATTATGTCTGATCAATGCTTCCATGCATTTGGCTGTGACAACTTTGAGATTTCCATCAGATAATGATTTCAGCTTGATCTTTCTTATGTCATGCATGAATTCTAATTCCATCTTTTGAAAATCATGAACTATTCTTCCAAGTGAATGTAACCATTGTAGTCCAAGCACTACATCAATATGCCCAAGTCCAACTACATAGAAATCATGCTGTAAAGTATAATCACCCATTTGAATTTGCAGCTTGGTCACTCTTCTTGTACAATCCATAATGAATCCGTCAGTGACTGCTATCTTGAAACCTTCAAAGTCTTCAACTATCAGACCTCGCTTAGCTTCTAAGCCTTCATCAATGAAGTTATGAGTAGCACCACTATTAACTAGACATGTGACTCTTTGTCCTTTGATAACTCCTTTTATAGAAAAAGCATGATACTTAGGCACTCCTGAAAGTGTTACAATGGTTACTTTATCTTGTACTTCTCCTATAGTGACATCAAGAGTAACTTGATCAGTTCCTTCTTCTTCATCATGAATTGATTCTTCCTCACTTTATGATTCTACTTCACTCTCTACACCTGATAACACTTCTATCAAATGAGCTTTACCTTTGCCAAGGCACCTGTGTCCTAGTTCCCAAGGTTGCTTGCATGAGAAACAAAGCTTCTTTCTCCTGAGCTCATCTCTTTCAACAGGTGTCATGTCTTGAAACTTATTTGGTGGAAATGACTGTCTTCTTTGAGTTGAACTAAATCCTTTGTAAAACTTCTTCTTAGGTGTATAGGTAGGAGTAATGGCAAGATCAAGAGCAAAGTCAATTGCTTCTTCCAAATTTGCTGGCCTTTGTACCTTTACCAATGGCTTAATCTAACTGTTCAATCTCTCAATGAACAACATAGTGATTCTTTGGTCAGTCATGTCAGGTACCATCACTACTATCTTCTGAAACTCATTTACATACTGCATAACCCTTCCTTCTTGCTTGAGTTGGGCTAGTTCATGATAGTACACTTCAGTGTCTTGTCTATCAAACCTTTGAATCAACTTGGTTACAAACTCATCATAGGAATCTATCCTATCATGATGTTGAGAGACTAGGCTATAATGCCACCATTCATAAGCCAACCCTTCAAGGTGCATTGTAGCAAAGTGAATCACCTTCTTTTCCATAAAAGGCTTAAGAGAAAGGTATGTATCCAGCTTGTTCACCCAAGCTCTAAAACTAAGCTTACCACTTCCATCAAAGGTAGGAATAAGAACTCAATTCAAGGCTTCTTTATACTCCTTTGTATCATCATCCCTTCTAGGACGAAAGCCTCTAGCTCTACCACACCTGTCCCTATCTTCCCTTTTCTGTCGGCAATATTCATTGAAGGACATCATTTCCTAAACATGATCTGGTAATTTGGTGTAGAGATCTACAAAGAGTGCTACTTCATCTTCAAAGTTATTCTACTCACCCTCATCAAACTCTTCATCAGCTTCATTGCCTTGTTTAGGTGGTGGTGGAAGGAAAGTAGGTCTTATAGGCCTATCAACAGTAGGAGTCTACGTACGAACTCTTCTGCCTGTTACACTAGCAGCATCATTATCATCTAGCTGCTCTTGTCTAGCTGCTTCACCTTGTTGACTGCCTACTCCATGATTCATGTTCTAAAGGGATTGTAGGACTTGTTGCAAATTTGTGCTATCTGTTGTTGTCCATTAGAAATATTCCTAAACATCTCCCTTCGCTCACATTCATTATCACTAGGTGGACTTCTACTTCTTCTTTCACCCATGTCAGCTTGTCTAGCTACAATTTCTCCTGAAAGAGTATCCTGTTGTGGGTAAGGATGAGTCCACTAGAACTGCCTTCTTTGTTCATGCGCAATATATCTTCTTGTTCTATCACTTTGTTGATCACCTTCTTGCATGAAAACCCCAAAGGCTAGCAGGATCCAGGCTCTAATACCACTGTAAGATACCCAACTATACTTAACAAAAAATTTTCCTACTTAAACAAATTTACTTGCATTTAACTCTTCAATTTCTCAATCTACTTAACATCATTCATGAAAGATAACAATGACAATTTGCATGAATCAACTTGAAGTTGGGCACTTGTATTATCACTTGATTCAAATCAATACAATTGTCTTATTACAATAGATTATGCCCTCAATGGCATGAATATACGGTCTTATTCAATTGATTACAAAGAAAGGCCTTGAAGCCTAGATGTATACAATGACTTCACACATGAACAAATTCTCTTGAACACAATGATGCCAACTGTATGTCAACACCTAACAACTTGATAAGGGAGCATCACCCCAACTACTTGAGACTCGCAGGCCCCAAGATCACAAGCATAAAGCTTTGTAGAGAGAAAATTTGCCAAAGATGTAAGATACCAAATGAGGAGTGCTCTCCTCTTTTTATAGTGTTCTTCAAAGGCAATGAAGGCACCTTTTTTAATGCATAAAGAGGTACCAAGGCATGTTTCCCAAGAAGCATATCCAAGGGAATATTCCATCTGATGACTCATTCTGAGTTGGCAACCTTACCCAATGAACAGGTACAGATCCCAATATCATCTTGTTGACCAATGAGATCTCAGGTGCTTGTAACTTACTCTAGGCATCCAACTGAGGTACTTTGATCATGAACTTGCACCTAACTGAGAATTAGGTGCCAATTGAAATTGAGGCAACTAGAGAGTGCTTCCTTGTTTTGTCTTCTTTCTCTGGAGGAAGTCTACTGGCTCCAATGCTAAGTCAGTCTACTTGAGGGGCATATTTAGTGTTCTAGAGACTTGGCATTGCACCTAACACCCTTGTGATGATTCAAGACTCCAAACATTTGTTTGTAGACCTTATGATGCTTCTTTATCCAAGCGCCCATATCCAGAGTATTCAAAACCTTGTCTTAGTCCTCATCTTCACTTAGGCGCACTTATTGGTAGGAAAAGTCTAGATTGGCACCTTAGGAAAAGTATAGTCTTTCTTTGTTAAAACCTCCAACTCAAATCATTTCTAAGACAAGTTCACCATCTCCTATTAAGCACCTTTCAACTTGAGTGGATTGAAAGCTCCATTCCTTCCTAGGCACAATTTTGGGAAGTTGGAACAAGAATTGGTGTCTTGCTATGCCTAGGCACACATTCAATGTTGTTTGATCACAATTTGGAGCCTAAGATGATTTTTACTCCTTGAACACCTAACCTTGTCTCCTTTAGACAACATTTCATCTTTGCTTTCCCAAACAACTCACATCCAAGTGGATTGGAAGCATCTTCTAGGTTAGGCGTACTTTTGGGTTTGGACAAGAGTGAATTTGCGCCTATACTTGAGATGATCATCCTCCATGCAAATGCTCACATTCAAAGTCATTGAGGTGAGTTAGAACATCATTCCAAATGAGCACATTGACTGAATGAGGAGATTAGAGGCCACTTCTCCATTTAGGTGCATATTTGAGTAGCTACCACTAGGCGCACATTAAGGTGTTGCAAGGAAGAAGTTACGCCCTGAGAATTTTGAAGGATTATCTTGCCAAATTCAATTCCTGTAGCATTTGGAGTAACAAACAATCATGTCTTGGTGAGCGCCTTGATGGGAAAACCCAAGTTCACTTCCTAGTCTTCATTTTTATCTAGGCACACATTTAGAGGATTTGATGTGGAATATGCGCCTAGGCTATACTTAGCCAATTCCCTCCAAAATTTGAAATGTATGATGTTTTTAGAGGTTGATAACATCATCTCCAAAGGTTGCGGCACTCCTTGGAGTCATTGAAACCTTTGTTCCAAGCTAGGCACACATTCTTGACTGGTCAATGTGACATTTGCACCTAAACATGAAAACTCAATCAAATTCATCTCTTGACAACTTGATGCTTG
This sequence comes from Cunninghamia lanceolata, assembly GCA_027924645.1. Taxonomy (NCBI): domain Eukaryota; kingdom Viridiplantae; phylum Streptophyta; class Pinopsida; order Cupressales; family Cupressaceae; genus Cunninghamia; species Cunninghamia lanceolata. Next base: position 350,007 of record BSBN01001914.1, on the reverse strand, counting down.
GATTGATGAAATGGTTCTCAAACTTAGCCAATTTAGCCAGAATCAATACAGATAACTAGAATGGTCTTTGATTTAATCCTGCAAAACTCAAACAATATGTTAGCCAAAAACTAAGTTCATTCCCTCAAGATTGGTATTAGCCTTTGAGAATGATGAGTAGGCTAAACCATTGTTTGATGTGGATCACTCCAAAAATTGGGACATGACACCTGCACCTAGCCTGCCATCTCTAGGAGGTCCAATAATTGAAGCCACAGATCATGATCCACCTATCCTCCAAGAAGCTGAAGCCACTGACCTGCTTCTGTAACTCAGCTGTCTCTGCTCTAGAGGCACTGCTCCATGGTTCAAACCCTTGTAGTACTTAGCCTTACCCTATGCTCTCCTCAACTCACCCTGTGCCTGAGTTAGCTATGTAGCCAAGTACATCGTGGCCCCATCTATTGCCAATGTAGTAACTGCTCTATCTCACTCTACTGGCATCGCCTACAACTGTTGCACAACTGTGTCTCTCTCAACCCTCACCAGCTGCACCTACTATACCGCCGCATCTCTCTCAACTCTAATAGCTTGTATCTGCTGTAAAGTTGTATCCCTCTTAGTAGTAACTAGCTACACCTACTGCATAGCTGCATCCCTCTCTCTAGTCACCCTCACAAGGCTGCCATCATCTTGCCCATCACCTCCTTGTGCTCTCACCTACAGCTATGCCTAGTATGTCCGAACCTGTGCTCTCACATGTCGCAAGCCTATCACCACCTGATGGTGGTCTATCTCTACTCTCCTTAGCCTCATCTAAGTCCACTATGTCCATCTCCTCTCCTCCCTAATCCTCTATCTCAGTTGTTGTATGCCTACATCATCATCTTCTATCATGCGTGCTGTTGGTTGTGCTAATACCTGTGGTTGCACATGACCCTGTCCCTACACCTGTATCCCTAGAGTTGCTGGTACAACTACCTGTGCTAGTGAAGCTTGTCACCACCTCCTTCTCACTAGCCTCTCCATACCTATCTCTCCTATCTCTCCCAACCTCGTCAGCTGAGTCGATCTAGCTGTCAGCCAATGTGCATCATAATCTGGTAAAGTCCCAGGATCTGTAGGACCCTATCTCCATGGCCACATAACTAGCTGTAGTCCATCTCTCTCTGCCAAAGCTATGACCACTACAATCTCTGGCCCCCAATACCAAAAATCTCCTGCCATGTCCTCCCAAAAATAGCATCTCCCACCAGTGCTCCCTGTGGTAAGCCAAACTGCCTCAATACCCTCTCGGGCAAATGGTGCTCTATAATATATCAGCTGCATCCAAAAATGTATCTGGCTTGCCTAGCATAGACAAGATCTGCATCCTCCTCATCCCATCTCTCGCATGATAGCCATGGCCTCCACAGAAACCTATCCACCTCATCTAGTGTCTGCCTCCAATACACTACTCCTTGCCACTATTGATAGGTCAGAGCTCCCCTATACATCCTAGCATATGGCTCTCCTATTGCTCTCACCAACCATCCATTTGGCCTCATCACCAGGATGTGCTCATATGTCCACACATGCAAAACTATAACTCCAACTGACATACTTGCTCCAAACATATATGCGTAGTCATGAAAGTAATGATATAACTACCCTAACACACACTCAGCCCATGCATATCTAGTCCCATAAGAGAACATCCCCTCCATCACTATCCCCCATCCCACTAGAAAACCTCTAGCTCTCCTGTCTCCAACTAGCCATCTGATAATAGCCACCACTACCCGCTGAAGCCTATTGCATAGCTCCTCCATCCTAGCCATGGGAATCTTTGAGCCCTCTGCCCCAATGTCTATAGTCCTGAATAATCTTTTAAATGTAGCTACACCCATATTAGGATCATAATCTACTCGGTCCCCATCAATAAGAACTCACAAAATCTAGAACACATCCTCTAAGGTGATAGTTGCCTCTCCCGTCAGCAACAAGAATGAATTGTGCTTGCTCCTCCATCGCTCTACCATTGACGTCATCAGTCCTCGATGTGCTTGTACTGGCTCTAACCTTGACACATGCTCCAATCCAAGGATCTCTAGCACTAGCTTCTCCTCTGCATCCAATAATCTGACCAACTGCAAATCTCTAAGATGTGGCTCTCATGATAACAATGGTGGTAGTATATCCTGCATCATTCTGCTCATCGTATCAGTCTTTGTGCTATCAAAATTGACTTTTGCCTACTATAACTACATATCTCTACTACAAGCGATCCATTTTTCTATAAGCGCTATCTTTTTTATCATAAGTGCACTATTTTACTATATGCGCATACTTTTAGCTTACAAGTGACCTATTTACCTTATGCGCGTGACTATTGACTGCAAGTGACCTCAAACACTACATGTGCACGCTTTCTGCCTATAAGTGACCTACTTGCTATATGCATCCGCCTGTTCATTACAAGCAAGCTATATCTATATAAGCGTCCACTTTTCATCCATAAGCGAGCTATTCTAGCCATATGTGCATTTTTTCTATCTATTTGCTCTAGCTGACCACAAGCAATTCACTTTTTTTCATAAGCAACTAAGTCATGCCTATATGCGACCTAACCTACCCTAAGCGACTGCTTTTAGCCCACAAGTGACCTAAACTACCTAGCCTCTAACTTAGTCGCTTCTAGTGACGTGTGTGCATTTATAATGCGTCTAGCCTATTTAAATCATGGTTTTAGTAAAAGTTTCAATACATACCGGTATGCCTGCTCCCTCTGGTCACCCATGTGTTGTCACTAGCTCGGTGTGATGATCTCTGCGTGGAATCACCATCCTAATAGCTCCTCAACTCTCGTTGCACAACAACTCTAAGGAGCTCTAGATCTCTCTAGATTTCTAAACACAAATGAGCACAAATGAGCCTATTTTCCCTTGAGGGACCTACTTATAGCCCATTTCCAAACCCTATTTCTTCCATTCCACAACCTATTTTCTTCTATCGCATCCTTATTTCTCCCACCCAACCCTATTTTCTTCGTGTCAACCTTGTTTTCTAGCCTTTCATCTTATTGCGAGCCAACCTAGCCCTTCCTAGTTAGCCTGGCTTACCTCTCGAGGGGGCATCACCTGCCAGTTACACTAGGGCAAAACCTTGTTTATCGAGTTAATTATCGTATCTTCTTTGACACAACGCTTTAACGAACATTGTATCAAAGAGGGGCGAAATGTAGACACCCAAAATTGACCTAATTATCATTAGCATTCAAATATCGCATTATCTACTATCTACATTTGTCTAACACACTTAACCAATTTCTCTATTAATCAGAAGCACCTATGTCTTCTATTAATTAAATAAATTTATATTTATTTAATTAATTCATTACCTATTTCTTTTATTTCTTCTAATCTATAATTAAACAATCTTTAATTATTTAATTATCTCTATTTCTATCTATTTTAATTAAATAAATTTTATTTATTTAATTAAAATTCCATTCATAAAACCCACTTTCTAATTAATTAAATAAATTTTATTTAATTAAATAATTTCTTCTTATCATTTATCTTCATGAGCCGACATGTGTACCTCTTTCATTTAAAAAGATAAGTGGTACTACATCTTTTATTTAATATCTTTCACATGTAGTACTTGTATAAGCCTAAAATTGACACGACTCGGTCTAAATAAATATTCTTAATATTTATTCCATTCTAATTCTTCTATCAATAAATAAATAAATAAATTTATTTATTTGATTCATATTCCTCTAAGTTAATTAAATATCAAAATATTTAATTACCTCTTCTAAAGTCAAAATTAAATAAAATCCTTTATTTAATTATTATTTAATTTCTCTCAAATCATGCAAAATCAAATCACAAGTTGAGTTAACTGACTCAATCAACCTTATTTTTATCAACAACTCTTAAATTAGAAAAAAACATTCTAATTTATGAAATCAAATCTTATCTTTATAAAAGAAAGCAGTTAACTCAAACAAAATAGCGTTTTGTGTGACACTTGTCTTCTTTCTATTTATGCACATCCTCTCAAGTCTTCTATACCATTGATCTTCTTATCTCTTCTATACCGTTGATCTTTTCTCTCTCAAGTCTATAAATTGAACCCAATTCCTTCATTTCATCCATCCAAGCTTTCAGTATTGTTACTCTGTAGGACTTATAGCGTGCCTTTGGCACCAAAGTCATTCTATTTGCTTGCGATCAACTTGTCACCATATCACCATTATCATTGTTGTGAAGCTCACCTTATTGCAATAAACTATCATGGCCATTCTCCATTGACAATCTTGGAATAGCAAGGAAGTGCACTCTTTGAGGGCCTTATTCATACATGCAAGATCGATTGAGATAGGCAACCAATGGAAGCTATGAAGTATCGAGGTTTGCAGAGGTTTTATCTTTGTTTGTTTGATCTTGATTATTTCCCTTTTCATTGAAGTTATTTGGATTATTTGATATATTTGATTAATCATTCCAATTTTCTGATAACAATATGAACCGATGGATTGCTTGTAACTTGCCTTGCAGAGACCGCAGTTGAGTGATATTCTTTGGCAGTGGCATTTCCATGATAGCCATGACTTTGGCAGGATCCACTTTGATCCCATTTTCTGATACAATGAAGCCTAAGAGCTTTTCGGAGGTGACTCCGAACACACATTTCTTTGGATTCAACCTGACTTTGAATTGTTCTAGTCTCTGAAAGACCTTCTCTAGCACATCTAGCTGGGATTCTCTTGTGAGTGACTTTGCAAGGATGTCATCTACATAGTCTTCCATTGTAACATGCATCATATCATGGAAGATTGAGGTCATAGCACGTTGATATGTTGCCCCTATGTTCTTTAGCCCAAATGGCATGACATTCCAGCAGAAGGTTCCCCATGGACATGTGAAAGCTATTTTATGCTGGTCCTCTGGTGCTATCCTGATTTGATTATACCCAGAGAAGCCATCCATAAGAGAAAGCATGGTGTGTCCTGTTGTTAATTCAACTATGATATCAATATTGGGCAACAAAAAATCATCCTTGCGGAAAGCTTTGTTAAGATCTCAAAAATCATTACATAATCTAACTCTACCATCAAGTTTGGACACTGGCACTATGTTGGATACCCACTCTGGATAGTCAATTTCCCTGATGAACCCTACATCCAACAGTTTCTTGAGTTCCTCTTTCACTAGTAATGGAATGTGTGGATGCATCTTCCTAAGCTTCTGTTTGATTGGTTTGACCCCTGGATCTAGTGGAAGGTGGTGTAGGATCAAATCTGGGTCTAAACTTGGCATATTTGCATATGACCAAGCAAAGTTGGCTTGCTTTTTCTTGAAGAATGGTACAAACTTTGTCTTTTCTAGCAGAGTTAGAGACTTTCCAAAGTGAATGATCTTAGGAGTATCCTCTATTCCAATGTTGACAGGTTCTATAGGTTCCACAACAATCTAAGACTTCTCCTGGTACATGTCATTGGGGAGAGTGTCAAGCCTTCCATCGTCTGGCACCTTAGAGAGGTTTTCACCATCTGATGCATCCTTTCTTTTTACTATTTTGGGATTTGATACTGCTGCAGAGCGGTTTTCACCATCAGATCCAATTTTTATCTATGTTTTTACGACTGGAAGGCTTGGCACCCTCTCCAAAATAAGCCATGGTGTTGAGTTTAATGGTGAAGCTAGATTTATGATCTCCTATAGGCAGGTGGTCCCTAAGTTCCATGAAGTCAATATAGGCATCATCATTTTGGAACATGTCTAATTGTGGGGTTCCTCATAAATCCCAGTTGATAAGTTTAGGAGGCATAAGGGGGAGGGGATTGGAAGATAGATCTGATTCATTGGGTGTGATAGTTTGAATGGATACATGAGTAGGGCTTGGATTGATAGGGCTAGAATGATACTTTCCTCGATATTGTTTATTGTGATGGAACTTTGACCTTTCTCAAAAGTCGTACTCTCAGGAGTTGGTGAATCACACTCTAATGGTCTATGCATTAGCATTTGTCCCTCACGATAGGGGCTATAAGTTTGAACGGTGTCAACTTCTTTGTCTTCATAGGAGTGCTCTGTGAGTTCCTCTCACTCACATTTGTTAGAGTCTGTGTCACTGTTGTCTTGTAGGGCATGGATCTGCTCCACAAAACAAGTGTTGGCCTTAGCTTTCCCCTTATCCTTGTATCCCAACCCTTTTGTATTTCTTACCAATGAGAATGAAGACGGTTGGATGGGTTCTATGATTCCTTCTTTTCTTAGGCCAATGGGGCCTTGTCCATCATAACCCATTCTGTGTAGGATAGACTCACCATGCCCATAGATTTCCATTGGGAGCTTAGGTGGTTCTTGTTGTGTGTTATCTTCCTCTGTATAGAGCCATTGCAAGATGTCTCTTTCCTCTATTTCATCTGATAGGGTCCCCCATTTTACAAAGGGAGCTGTTGGAGGTTTAGAAGGACCAGATGGCTTTGGAAAAGGTGTAGGCTGCCCAAAGGATCTTGGAGATAGAGGCATTTTGGCTAGGTTGAGGTTGTGCTCAATGGAATATTCCCCTACTCCAGTTTCTTTGATTGTGATTTTCTGTTCTTTGGGCCTAGACGAGGAAGCTTCGGAGGTAGAATCATGCTGTGGGATGGGGGATGTAGAAGCTCTATTACTAGGGATGATGCAATTAGGCTTTGAGCAGATAGTGTTGTAATGCTGAAAAGGGTCTAGATCACCTTGAATGGTGATTTGCTTGTTGTTATGAGGAAATTTGATGCATTGGTGATAGGTAGAAGGCACATCTTTCATGGCATGAATCTAGGGTCTACCTAGGAGGATATTATAGGCTAGCTCCATGTCTAGGACTTGGCAAACAATGTCCTTTATCACTGGTCCAACTTGTATTGGTAACACCACTGTTCCTTTAGTGGTTCTTTCCTCTTCATCATAGGCCTTAATGGTAATCTTTTTCCTAGAATCCACTGCATTTTCAGAGAACCCCAATGTAAGGACTAGCTTGAGCATGCAAATATTTAAACCAACTTCTCCATCAATGAGCACCCTTTTGATATGGTGTTTATGAATGAAAGCGATGATATGCAAGGTGGTGTTATGAGGCTGAGATACTAAAAGGTCATCCTGTTCGGTGAATGATATGGTGCTAGAGGAGGTTAGATTTCCTACCATGGCTTGAAACTTTCTTGGGCTAGGTTCGTGGGTACAGTTGTTTCCACTAGGGCTTTATCAAAAATTTCATTGTGGGAGGGGAACAGACACAACAACTCTAAGATAGAAATGTGAGTGAGAGTTTTCTGAAGTTGGTCTATGACACTATACGTATGGGGATTAGAAGAAGGCGACAACCTTGGAGGGAGCGTGTTTAACATGACCTTACCACTGCGGGTGATGATGCTGCAATTAGTTTTGTTGGGTTCTGATTGTTGGTTGAATGTGACCACATTGACTTGTGGGATGTGTTTCGATATGCTATTGACGGTATAGTCGAATGGCACGCTAGCATAGTGTTGGTAAACAGATTTGTCACCATGAAATAACCTTTGAAAATGACTCATTTCCATTAGAGCAGTGACTAAATAGTCCCAACAATTGGAGAAGTTGTTACTAGACTAACAACTTTCCTCTACGTTTGAGAGGGGCAGCTCCCTCGTATGATAGGGGTATTTGTGGTTTTTGTGTACTTTTATCCTGAAAGTACAAAAAGGAAGAAAAAGAAAATAACAGGAGAAATGGGCATGTAGAAACCCTCGTGGTAGACGTACAAAAACCAATAGGAGTTTCACAATCTTATAGAAAAGTATGAGGGAGTTTCACCACAAAGATAGAAACCACTTTCCTAAACTCTATGATGGATCACATGACATATATGCAACAACGATGAAGAAAGATGGCAAATCTCAACATATGAAGAGATAATTTATCTAAACACTTTCAAATCAGGATACCGAGACATGATTGTGCTTTATCACCCCAATTGCATGCTTTAATGGATAACTTTGATTCACACAAATACATAGAAAGATCACCAATTTGACATATGAAAAACTAGTAATCATAACTCAAAAATACATCAAGAACATATGAACTAAAAATGCATTCTTCATTATCTTTTTGAAATTATACAATTCAAAAAGTAGACTATACAATGTGTAGAACCAAAAATGTTCCAAGAAGTTTATTCATAAGTTCCCCCTACAAAAGTTCTCTCTAAAGAGTCCTCCCCTTACATTTCAAATAGCCTTATATTTATAGGTTTTTTTATTTTTTTATAACCACCTAGTAACCACTTTGTAACTACCTCACAACTACCTAATAACTACCTTTTTGAAAAACAAAAATATAATGAACCTTATTTTTGGTTATATTTTACACCACTTTTTGGAAATAAAGTTCATTTTCTAACTTGTGATTTACAATAAGTGACGTAAGTCACTTTTTACAAAAAGGTAACTAAAACTTGTAAATTTTGAGTTGTGAACTTTGCTAGGTTACTTTCTATATCTATTTGCTCAATTTTAACAATCAAACATCTCTGGATGTTGACAACTCCTTTAGATATCTGAATCTTAGACTCTTGTGTCCGTGCATTCAAAATATGGACTGTGAAAATTGCATGTCTTTCATCGACCTCCTCATCATGATAGTTGTAAATTGAATCATGCACCATCATTACCATTCACTACTCATCTCAACGTCTCATCAATTATGTAGAAAAAGCCGGTTGAAGGAGACAATGCATGTTCTACAATTGGTCTTGAAAGGAAAATATCTTTGGGCCAACATCGCAAAGGGTCAACCTCAGCACCATTGACAATACACGACCTTCTGACTTCACCTCCACTCGTTGTAACATGTTCCTTGTCTTTCAATATTTTCTTCTAGCTTATAATCAACTCCAATATAGATTGATAATTTCGAATAGGAATAGTTGTCATAGTGCAAAAGTTTCCTCTTTCCTCTAGAATTCCTTATCAATCTTAACCAATTTTGCCACTAATGCTCAAGGTAATGCTTGTAACCATTCTTCTCTACTAAGGTCTCGAGCTGTTGTCCTCAAAATCAGCTACGCTTGTTTTGTAGACGACCCCACGAAACTTGTCCGTTTCGTGAATCTACACTCTAAGATCGCAAACCGAGAAAAGATTTCCTTGGTCTCGTGTGAAGTCCTTTGACATTCTAAAATCATCTGCGACATTCCCTTGAATTGATTCCTTGATATTCGCGAGAATCGTTTAAGTCGTAAACTGGTTGAAAGGTCAAGTCTTAGTCATATTTCAGGTGTTAGAAAATTTTCAAAGTTTGTCTAAACATGTAAAAGTGGTTATAAACACCGCTGTTGCAATTTTTTTTTAAAAAAAAGTCTAATAACATGTAAAAGTGGTTATGAACACTGCTATTACATATTCAAATTTTTGTTTTGTTGTCTGAGCGGTCAAATCCCCCACTGTCGCATAAGTCGAATCTTCATATTCCATGCAATAGCGGTCGAAAAGCCCGCCGTTGCATATGGTTGTTAACCCTACTTGTCGTGGCGGCCAAAATCACCAGTCACGCGAGATCTTCAGGATTTCGACGTTGAGTGCAATTAATGGCCACTCGTGCTAGGTTTTTAAAGCTTGATTTCAAACCTTTTAAATACATTTTTCGCTCCCAGTATTGTCATTTCTCATGCTGAAGCTTTTTAGTTGACTCGCCGACGTCCCCCTCGATCGCTTGATCTTATACTTCTGAGTTTGTGATGGATCTCGCGCCGCAGGTTGGACCTAGGGTTTCGAGTGTTAACGGGTAAGTTTCTTTCGTCTTTACTGTTGTTACTCGTTAAACTCCTTGTTAGTTTTTAAGGTTTTTGTTAGTTTTTTTTTTGTTGTGTGTGTTTCAAGTTTTGTTTTGAATTAGGGTTTTTTGCGTTCTCAGTATGGAGGCCTTTGTCTCTCGTCAGTCGAACCCTCACCGAATCTACCAAACCTCTCGTTGCATGTAGAAGCGGCCGAGTTCACCGCTGGATCCTCCCGAAATTACCCTTGCCATATACCAATGTGCAAAGACGGCGGATTTCGCCGCCGATGTATAAACCCGCGACTCCTTACCAATGTGTATAATCGGCCAAATTCACCGATTGATACATGACTTAGGTGTATGGGCGGGTGGTTTTGCCGACTTTACACAAGGAATGGTTTTCATGTTCCATGCAATAGCGGTCGTTTCCGCCGCCCCTGCATCAAACCAAAAACCCTGTTTCCTACTTGCAATAGCGGTCGTTTCCGCCGCCCTAACACCAAAACCTGAAACTCTTCAAACTTGCGAGAGTGGTAGAAAACCCCGCCCGAACAAACTTTCGCCAAGTTACATGCACAAGCGGTGAAATCCCCCGCCCCATCATTTGAAGTTTCGAACTCTCCTTTACATGCAAGAGCGGTCATTTTGACCGCCTGTGCATGTTAAACAAATCGCCAAGTACATGCATAAGCGGTTGTTTTCACCGCTTTTACACCTATGAATTTTTCCAACTTGCAAGAGCGGTCAATCCACCAACCCTAACACATTTCCTTGATTTTGCCCTAACGCTGGAAAATTCATTTTTCAAAGCCGAAAGCCCGCTTTCACCCTCGCCTCGATTTGCGCACTCAAGCCCTTTTAACGCATGCTTTCCCATCCATGATCGTAAAAACGCAGTTGACCCAGTTTATCCAATTTTCCCCTAACTACGAGATCATGGCTTTTTGCAGTTCTCTGTCAGCGTTCGTGGTGGTGTTCGAATTCACAGTTTTCTCAGGGCTCATGTCAAAATCATCTCCTTCAAAGTCCAGAGCCATGAAGTACAAATACCAGGGTGTCTTTCCGGTAACGGCAGTTCAGTCGAATGTCGATGAAATCAAAGACACTAAGATTGGACACATGGATATGGCTGAGTTCATAGATAGAACTAAACAAGCAAACCCCTCCCGGCATATGCAGAAAATCATTGACAGCAATATCCATTTGGTAGCATCCTTTCCTGTCAGTGCTCATAATCCAGAATTTGTTCTACAAGTGGCTAACCACTACAATAGGGACACTAGAGCCGTGACAAACTCACAGGGGAATGTTATCATGAGATTGGATGCAGAGTTCATGGACAAAATCTTCATGTGTCCACCACTCGAAAATGTTGGGCAAATTGATTTTGCTCAAGGTCAGCAAGATTATGACAATGATTTGGAATCTGCTAGGAGGCACATAAACAGCAAATGGCTAAAGATTCCTAGGGCAACTTTGACCAGATGGCCAAAAGACCTTCACAGGAGTGATTTCGTGGAGGAAGTGTGTGACTTGATTACACTTTTGAGTCGCGTCAGAGGACACCCTTTTGCCTCCAAATTCCAAGAATGGATGTACACTTACATCAAGGTGATTCTACGAGGAAATCAGAAGATATTCTGGGGTGAACAGATCAGTAATGCCTTGCACGAGCAACTGGTAAGGGTCAACACCACTTTCAATTTTTACATGACCTCTTACCTCGTCTACGCTGTAGCAAGTATGAGGAACTTTCCAGGTTTGACCCAGATAGGGGACAGGAGATTGGTCCCAGTATATGAATACTACCCCCAAATCACTCTGAAGGGGTCAATTCACCATTTCAGAAGAGTCAATGATGCGTTCTTCTCAGTTTTCATGTGCTTGTGGGATGGTACACTGGTTCAGAGAAGAGTTTCAGATGAGGCATGGCAAGTTGTCAATTCTTTTGGTTGTTTGTTCCTACAATTCCCCACCTTCACTTATCTTCGGGTGGGATACTATCCTGGTTACCCTTACATGTTGCCACGTTATCCCAGTGATCGCATTGTTCTTATGGAGCTTGGGAGACAACTGATTGTGGTTCATAATAAACAAATGGAGCTAAAAAAGTCAGGAATAAAGTTTCCTATTGAAATTGGGAGGTATTCAGTTCAGTCTGCAAACAAAGCTAAGATAATTGACTCTGAGTTGTAGTTAGTCACGATGAAGACCTACAAGAAGAGAAATCATTTTGACTTCAGAAGAGTCCAAGACAAGATCAAGAGGAAGTCAAATTTTCATGAGCCAATGGTGGAAGACATATGGGCCGATCTCAGGACCCAAAATGAGATCAGAAAACTAGATTTCTGTAGGCTTCATCTGAGTCAAATTGAAGAACTGGGACTGGCTGATATTCCAGAAGGAATGGCTGACGATGGAGATGTCCTAGATCATGAATACGAGGCAAAGAATGTGGAAGCTTCACCTCTCCCAGAGGTGAAATGGTCAGTCAAGGAAGAGACGTCCATCAGGAAAAGATTCCAACCTATTTTAGCAAACACCAACTTGTGGTTGGAAGGTAAAGGGATCAAGTTGAAAGAGTTCCTTATAGGATCCGAAGAAGGGACACAGGAGCAAACAGGTAAAAAGGTTGAGAACCGAACCAAGAATAAGAGTGATACCCCTTCTTCCTCCAAGGTACACAAACCAAAGATCAAATTCGTATCCAAGGGAGGAAAGAAGAAGGAAACCACAGAGGTTTCGGATGCCACTAAGTCAGATGTGGAAGACATCAATGATGACCATATGGAAATTGAGGATGTTGAGACTGAAGAAGAAAATGTTCAAAAGTCTAAAGATAAGGTATCTGATGAAGCTGAACAAAGTGAAGATGAAGGCACAAGGGTAGGGCAACTTGATAGTTCTCCGCAGACTCCTGTGAAAGACCTTCCTTCTGATACACAAGCTCTTACACCCCCTCCTCATGTTTCATTTTCTGATAGTCTGCCAGTGATTGCTAATGTTCCTCTTTCTCCCATTCTTGTTGTTTCTTCTGACAATACTCCTCAATCCATGAGGGCTAGTATTGGGACCGTTCTTGATTCTTCTGGTTCCATTCCGAGTTTATCTTCCCCTTCTTTTGATATCAGAGAACAAACTGTTCTGGAGAACCTTCTTGATGCTTCACAAAAGGTGATTGATACAGGTGTCATGTTCACCAACACAAGTCCAATTGTCACCATCACGGGTATAAGCACGGAGCCAACCAAGCAAGTAGCGGATCCCCCTCCAGCTGTCGATGCATCAATACTTCCTCCATGGCTATCTGCCTACACTCCAAAGAGGAAGAAACAAGCTATCTCACCTGATGAGATTGACATTGAGAAGCTATTACCGGTGAAAGCTAAGAATCAAAAGAAGAAGCCTAAGACTGTTTCTAGGCTAGTCACTGAAAAAGGAATCAGATATGCCGAAATTGCCAAACCTCCTGAAGATGCCACAGTTGATACTTTTGACGTGAGCAGTTACGTCATTTCAAGGGTTGAACTTGGTAAAGTGACTCATGAAGGAGTCAAAGCAGATTTCCAAACCACGGCCACTACTCTACTGGAAAAGTATGATGAAGCCAAAAGGGAAAAAGAGCAATACAAAGCAAAAGCAAAACAACTGGCTGCTGTCCTTCAGAAAATAGTGAAGTCATCAGAGATAGTGGAACCAATGGCAGTGACAGTGGAAGATCCCCTGATACAGAAGGTTGAAAAAGCCCAAGCTAGAGGCAAAATAGTGGGAGATGTAGTGGAGCGGTTGTTGGCCCAAGGACGAGTTCTATTGAAAACCGCTGTGGAAAGAAAGGAGAAAATGGACAAGGCCAAAGCTGAGCTGGATAATCTGGTAGATCTACTTTCACAAGAGCTGCAAGATCAGGAGGAGAGTCTAGAAGAGTGGACAGATATGAAGAAGATCAAGATAAAGAATTTGATCACCATTGGGGTCGTCACCAACAGGGAATCATATCTCAAGACCAAAGATACTCTAGCTCATCGTATTTTCATAATAAAGAGTCTACTTGAAGATCTGTGTCAAGCTCGAGAAGCCAGCGAAGATAGTGATGTCACACTCCTACATCAGCTGGAAGAACTTCCTTGCACCTTGACAAGGGAAGATCATAGCTTCCTCACGGCACAGGAAATGATAAATTCTTTTGAAGAAATGGTACAAAAGAAATTTGAAGAGGAAGCTCCCTCTGTGCTCTCAATGGACAACTTGTATGATCAACATTCGACTCTGGAGAACCTGAAGGATAATTTAGAAAAGCATGAAAAGGCAATAAAGGCAGTGAAAGATTCAATCCTCCGAGCTCGCACCATCTCTGAAAACACGCAAAACCAGATGCATGCGAGATGTCAGTTGTTCAAACCATGTATCAGAACTTCTTAAGGAACAAGGATGGAGGAAGCTAATGCCTTAGTTTATTTTTCTTAGTTTTTATGTAAATGGAATTTTGTTTTGCACATCTACACATGTAATTTTCCAAAATGTAATTACATGTGAGACAAGAGAAGTCATAAGTCAAATATGACTCTCTTGTTGAATAAGTCAAATTATTTATAGATTTCCTAGATTTTCTCAAGGTCTTTCCCTATAAATCAAGGGGACCTCTTTTGTAAATACTATCTTTTGTCTATTGCAAGGAAACTCTGGCGAATTGAGAATCAAATCAAGACTTTATGCTTTTTGTGAAAATCAATATTCAAATATTTATCAATACAAGAAAGCAAGTTCAATTCCAATCTTTGTCTTGGAATTATTTGTGTTGTGATAGTATTGTTCCTACGTCTTGCTATCATAATCTTATTTGATAATAATTGAAGTGTGGAGTTCGTTACAAGTGATTGAAGAGCGCTCTTAATTTGATTCTGGTAAACTTTGTGTTATCAAATCAGTTGTGGGTTATATGTTCATGTTTGTGAAAATACAATAGTTTGGAGACTTTGTGCTGCAAGTTGTTCTATTTTGATTTACTTTTATCATCTTGAGGAGGAGTGAAGACTTTGTGCTGCATTCTACTTCAAATATTTCTGTTTACAAGTAATAAGTGAGGTAACAGAAAACTTTGTGTTTCTGTGATATTGTGATAATCTACGAGTCTTATATCAAGAGTTTGAAATATAAACATCTATTCTAAAAAAAGAGAATGAGATGAGATTGAATCACCACAAACATAGTTTTTAGTGTACATAAATTTGATAAATTGTTTGATTTGCAAAGTTAAGTAATTAGAGGGAACATCCCCTTGCTGAGAGGAGAGACTTTGTCTCATCATAGCTGTGGCTGATATGCCCATTTTGCCGTTAGTGAGTTAACGACAAAATATTCACCCAATAGTTTTTTGGCGACTCTACTGGGGAAAGAATGTGAAACTTGAAGCCTCACGCTTCGAGTTGAAGCATTTTCAGTTCTTTTCCATTTTCTTGCAACATTGTGTTTAGTATAATACAGTCTGGCAGATTCCCGGTACACCAGAAGTAAGAGGGCTCAAGGTATTGTTGATCCTGCATTTGAGTTGATGCAGCAGAATAATTTTGGATTCTTAACTCCACGGCCTCGTCTTCAGCGCACCAGGAGTTTTCCCCCTACAAACACCAGGTCCCCAATACCAGGTGAAGTTTCTATTGCCAGTGCTAACAGAGTTTTGGTTGTTCATATGCCACCAAGGTTTGTCATACCACCTTTCAATCAGCGCGTCATGGCAGCCCAAGGTCCTTGGGGTAATACCTTTGGTCCTCTAAATTTGACCCCACCATTACATGAACTACCTCGTAGTTCAAGAAAGAATTTCCCCAAATTCTATGGTGATGGAAAAGTTCATCCTGATGAGCACATTGCGGCTTTCTACATAGCCTACGGTGTGATAGGTGTCGAGCACGAAGACGTGGCTGTGCGACTCTTTGTAGAAACACTACAAGGCACCGCCGTAGATTGGTTCTATCACCTCCAAGCCCAGACCATAACAAACTGGGCTACTCTCAAAACCAAGTTCGAAGCCAGGTTCAAACCTACGGAAGATGCTCATGCATTGTTGGCACAGCTGACACAGATGAAGAAGGAACCTCATGAACCAATGCGAGATTTCATTACTAAGTTCAACAAATTGAGAAATAGGATTCCCACCACTGCTGAGCCCACAGCGGAAAACCTCAAATGTTTCTTTATCAATACACAGCTTCCGGAGGTGAGTTTCCTATTGAGGCGAGCTGCACCTACTGATCTTGCTGCGGCTCAAATTCTGGCAACTGAGGTAGAAGATGATCTTATCCTTGCAGGTAAGATAAGAAGGGACACTAATAGAAATAAAAGTTCCTCTTCTGCCGAGAATGTTTCCACAAGCACCACAGATCCCATGGTGCAAAAGCTACCAAATGAATTGCTAGCTCTCAAAAGAGAAATGTCCCAAGGTATATTTGCGCCTCCTTCTTACCGAGACATACCAAGGAGGACATTTCCAAATAATTCATATCAAGGCAATGCTGCTAGGAATCAAGGACAGCAAAACCGTCTTCCTCCTACACAGGGGAAGCTTGCTATTGAAGCAGCGCCGGTCAACTCTGCCGTTGGATACTATGAAGGGGAAAATGAACTTTCTTTCCAACTTGAGTTGGAATATGAAAATGGTGCTAATCTCTTCACAGAAGGAGAAGAAGAGATAGCTGGCGACTCTACCATCAGCTTTCTGAACTACCAGGACGAAGCTGAAAAAGGAGAAGTGAGTGAAGGAGCATATGCTGTTTTCACTAGGTCTCAAAATCAGTCAGCTCTTCAAGCTGATAAAGGGAAAGCCAGGGAAGAATCTCACCCGACGATTTCAATCACTAAACGGGGGACTCCGCTACCTTTCCAGTCAAAAGACCCAGTGGTCAATAAACAAGTAAGTGCCTCTAATGAATTTGTACCTTCCACTTCTACTCCTCAGACTAGTGCTGTCACTACTAAAAATCAAAATGATGGTTTTTCTTCCTCCGTATCTAATTCTTTTCAGCAGTTTGATATAATAGACCATGCTAGGAGAACTAAGATACAAATGTCTGAAGTTGAATATTTACAGGCTAATCCTGAACAATTTGATAGATTAGCCAAATATGTCAAAAATAAAGCTGTCCCTGTAGGACAAGAGTTTCCCAAAGCTACTCATGACTCCTCCAAAAGTAAACCTACCCAAAACAATCTTGTTACTACTCCTCCTGTGGTTTCTGGAAAAATTGAACCTTTCTATGTTTCCCTACTAGTGAATGGTCACAAGTTGAGCAATTGTGTAATAGAGTCTGGAGCCTCAGACAATGTTATGCTTGCTAAGGTGGCAGATGCCCTTGGCCTCACCTTAACCAAAACTTTTGGGAGGTGTTTCTCTATGGAGAATAAGCAAGTTCCACTTTTGGGTCAAATCAAGGACGCCCAATTTGCATTTGCAGCTTTTCCGGACAAGAGAATCAAGATGACAGTCTTGGTAGCTGATGTCCCAGCTTCATACGGCATCCTCCTTGGACGTAATTTCTGCAAGGATGTGGGTGGAGAGCTGAACATGGATTTGTCTGAAGCTAGGATACCTGTTAAAGGTGTCATGCAGAAACTGCTTCCTGAGAAGGAGGCGAAATACATTGTTACTCAAACATCAAACCCCAAAGCTCAAATTTTGTTTGAGTCCTCGGGAATGGGTAACTATTTTCTATCTACTGAAGATTGTTCTGATTCATCAGATGAGGCTACATCGAGTGATAGCTCCGATATGTCAGATGGAGACTCAGAAGAGTTTTCTGACGAAAGTTTAGGTAAGGGTATAGCAATTCCAGATTCTTCCCTCACTGATGAAGAGGAATCTTCTGACCAGAGGAAGTCTAAGAAATCAAATTCTGATGGAGTCTGGATTTTAGAATTTGATGGTAGCTGTTCTTCTACCGGTTCTGGAGCCGGAGTGGTCTTGATATCACCACAAGGTGATATTTTACCTTTTTCATACAAGCTACAGTTTGACAATACCAATAACACCGCCGAATACGAGTCCTTGTTGCTCGGATTGGAAGCGGCGCGTGCCAGAGGTGTTAAGATCCTGCATGCTCAAGGGGACGCCGAATTGGTAGTTTGTCAAGTAAGAAATTTGTACCAAACAAAAAATGAAAGATTGAGACACTATCGCAATCATGTATGGGATTGCATTGAAGATTTCGATGCTTTCAATATTTTAGTGGTGCCAAGAGAGTTCAATGATCGTGCAGATTCATTGGCTATTTCCGCCACTCTCATGGTGCCTCACAAGGATTTCAAAGGAAGCAAGTACACTATTGAGCTGGTCTTCAGACCAAGTGTACCTGATAACACCGACCATTGGCAGGTGTTCAATGGCGGTAATCAAATCATTGCTTTCCTAGAAAAGATGGATAGTTTTGATGAGCTTTACTTTGAAGGAAGCGAATCACCACCTCGTGAATATGTTTCTGAGGTAGATTCGCATACTGGCGAAGAATTTCTACAGTTGAAAGGAAATAAAATCCCAAAAGTTTTGGTTTCCCTTGAGAGACTCTTTGATAAACATGACAGGTATATCAAGCAGCGGCAACAACAACAGGATTTGAGTTCTTCCATGGAATTTGAGCAGGTCAATTTGGGTACGGAAACAGATCCTAAGATGGTCAACATCAGAAAATGTTGCACTGCTGATGAAAGATTCAAATTCATTACTCTCCTCGGCCATTACATTGATGTTTTGGCTTACTCCTATGATGATCTGAAGTCTTTCAGGCCTAAGGAGGTTCAACACGAAATTCCCCTCAAAGCTGGATCATTGCCTTACAAACAGAAGCAGAGGCAATACAATCCAAAGATATCAGGTATGATTCTTTCTGAAATTCAGAAGATGCTGAATGCAAGGATTATTTTTTCGATTCATCATTCCACATGGGTTTCAAACATACTACCTATAAGGAAAAAGAACGGAGAAATCCGTATCTGTGTTGACTTCAGAAATCTCAACCAGTCTTCCTTGAAAGATAACTACCCTTTGCCCATCATGGACCAAGTATTGCAAACAGTGACAGGTTCAGAAATGCTATCTATGTTAGATGGTTTTTCGGGGTATAACCAAGTGGAGGTAAATGAAGCTGATCAGTTCAAAACTGCCTTCACCACACCATGGGGCACATTTGCATATCGCAGAATGCCTTTCGGTCTGATCAATGCTGGCGCAACATTTCAGAGAGTGATGGACCTTGCTTTTAGAGATGAAATGGGTAAGTTTATCATGGTGTATCTCGATGATTTGACTGTTTTCTCCAAAAACTGTCATGATCGTGCGCATCATTTGCGACAAGTGCTAGAACGCTGTCAGCAAAATGGTATTTCCCTCAATCCCAAGAAGTCAGTTTTTGGGGTGACGAAGGGTAAGCTTCTTGGGCACATTGTATCCCGAGAAGGTACTAAGATTGACCCGGAGAGGGTTAGATCTATTCAAAGTCTCACTCTGCCAGCAAGTAAGACTGCTGTTCATTCTTTCTTCGGAAAGGTGAACTTTCTGCGAAGGTTCATTCCTGAGTTTGCAGAAAAAACCCATCACATTGTTAATATGATGAAGGGTAAGGCCGCTTTCCATTGGACCGCGGAAGGTAAGGAAGCATTCGAGGATATCAAGAGAGCTATTGCTCATGCTCCAGTCCTTGTTTGTCCCGACTACACTAAGGATTTTGTAGTCTATAGCTACGCTTCAGAACACACACTTTTAGCTATTCTGGTTCAGCAGAATGAAGAAGGCGTTGAATCCCCCATATCATTTATGAGTTGTCCTCTCAAAGCTCATGAATTGAAGTATTCGAATATGGAGAAGCATGCCTATGCCGTAGTCAAAGTGGTTAAGCATTTCAGGTTCTATATTCTAAACTCACACATTGTTGTCATGGTGCCTGATACAACAGTCAAATCCATCCTAACTCAACAGGAGTTCGGAACGAAGAGGGGTAATTGGATTGCTAAGATCCAAGAATTTGATCTGGATATCAAGCCTACCAAGCTTGTGCACGGTAAAGGTTTGTGTCGATTGATCACAGATAATGTTCCAAAAGAGACAGGGGACGAAGAGGAAGAAGTTGTTGACACACCAATTGTCCTTTTTGTTGCTACAACTGACGAGTGGTATTCTAATATCGCTCATTTCCTTACCTATGGTGAGTGCCCTTCTCACTTGTCTTATAAGGAAAAGAGAACTGTCAAGTTAAAAGCTGTTAACTACGTCCTTTGGGACAATGGTTTGTACAAGAGAAGTCTTGACGGTGTATTTCTCTGTTGCGTGGATAAAGCGCAACAAGGTAGACTTTTGGAGTCTTTCCACAATTTGGCTTGTGGAGGGCATTTTTCAGCACCTGTAACAGCTCACAAGATCCTGCGAGCTCGATACTATTGGCCCACACTATTCCAAGATGCGTACAATTGGGTACGCAGGTGTGAGTTATGCCAGCAGTTTGTTAGGAAACCAAAATTGGCATCCTTACCTCTAAAACCAGTGGTGATTGAGGAGCCTTTTCAGCAATGGGGTATTGACTTCATTGGCGCAGTGAATCCATCATCAAGTGCAGGACATACCTATGTTCTCACTACAACGGATTATTTTACCAAATGGGTGGAAGCTATTCCAGTCAAGTACGCTACTTCAGAGGTGGTATGCAGTTTTCTCAAAGAGAACATTATTTCCAAGTTTGGAGTTCCAAATAAAATTGTCGCAGACAATGCTACATGTTTTTCCTCTTGGGAGATTACTGAGTTTTGCTACGAGCATGGGATTACTCTTTCCCATTCTTCAGACTATTATCCGCAAGGGAATGGTCAAGTAGAATCAAGCAATAAGAATCTGGTCACTATCATCAGGAAACTGGTAGATGAGAATCAGAGAACTTGGCATAAGGCATTGTTTGATGCTTTATGGGTAGATAGAATTACACCCAAAAGGGCGATAGGCATGTCGCCATTTCAGCTTCTATATGGTCTGAATGCAGAAATACCAATTACCTTGGAGTTGCCAGCATTGAAGTTGGTAAAGGCATTGGAAGATAGAACTTTTGATAGTTCTATCGATAAAAGGATCATGTATTTGACTGAACTTGAGGAGCAGCGCACTATAGTGGTGGACCGTATTGCTGAACACCAAAATCAAGTAAAGAAACTCTTTGACAAGAAGACAAAGGCTCGTGAGTTTCAGGTTGGAGATCAAGTCTTGCTGTGGCACAAGAGGAGAGAACCAAAAGGAATGCATGGAAAATTTGATTCCTTGTGGAGAGGTCCATTCACCATTCATCAGTTCTGTGGTGAAAATAGTTTCTTGCTGGAGTATCAGGATGGGACACCATTCTTGTTGCCTCATAGCGGACAACATCTGAAGCACTTCAATCCTTGAAGTTTCAGATAAGTTAAATTGTACATTTGTATAGTTTCATGTTTTATTTTTTGTGTTTTCGTTTAGTCTTTTGTGTCTTTTTCTTTTTAGCTTGACTCTATAGCCCAATGGCATGGATGAAGGCACTTAGAGGCTGGAATCTACTCCCCTCAATCGTTTCAAAGTTCGATTGAAGGAAGTTCCCCAGTTAGAGCCAGCTGTTGTCCTCAAAATCAGCTACACTTGTTTTGTAAATGACCCCACGAAACTTGTCCGTTTCGTGAATCTACACTCTAAGATCGCAAACCGAGAAAAGATTTCCTTGGTCTCGTGCAAAGTCCTTTGACATTCTAAAATCATCTGCGACATTCCCTTGAATTGATTTCTCAATATTCGCGAGAATCGTTTAAGTGGTAAACCGGTTGAAAGGTCAAGTCTTAGTCATATTTCAGGTGTTAGAAAATTTTCAAAGTTTGTCTAAACATGTAAAAGTGGTTATAAACATAGCTGTTGCAATTTAAAAAAAAAAAAAGTCTAATAACATGTAAAAGCGGTTATAAACACTGCTATTACATATTCAAATTTTTGTTTTGTTATCTGAGCGGTCAAATCCCCCGCTGTCGCATAAGTCGAATCTTCATATTCCATGCAATAGCGGCCGAAAAGCCCGCCGTTGCATATGGTTGTTAACCCTACTTGTCGTGGCGGCCGAAATCGCCGCTCACGCGAGATCTTCAGGATTTCGACGTCGAGTGCCATTAATGGCCACTCGTGCTAGGTTTTTAAAGCTCGATTTCAAACCTTTTAAATAAATTTTTTGCTCCCAGTATTGTCATTTCTCATGCTGAAGCTTTTAGTTGACTCGCCGACGTCCCCCTCGATCACTTGATCTTATACTTCCGAGTTTGTGACGGATCTCGCGCCGCAGGTTGGACCTAGGGTTTCGAGTGTTAACGGGTAAGTTTCTTTCGTCTTTACTATTGTTACTCGTTAAACTCCTTGTTAGTTTTTAAGGTTTTTGTTAGTTTTTTTTTGTTGTGTGTGTTTCAAGTTTTGTTTCGAATTAGGGTTTTTTGTGTTCTCAGTATGGAGACCTTTGTCTCTCGTCAGTCGAACCCTCACCGAATCTACCAAACCTCCCGTTGCATGTAGAAGCGGCCGAGTTTGCCGCTGGATCCTCCCGAAATTACCCTTGCCATATACCAATGTGCAAAGACAGCAGATTTCACCACCGATGTATAAACCCACGACTCCTTACCAATGTGTATAATCGGCCAAATTCACCGATTGATACATGACTTAGGTGTATGGGCGGGTGGTTTTGCCAACTTTACACAAGGAATGGTTTTCATGTTCCATGCAATAGCGGTCGTTTCTGCCGCCCCTGCATCAAACCAAAAACCCTGTTTCCTACTTGCAATAGCAGTCGTTTCCGCCGCCCTAACACCAAAACCCGAAACTCTTCAAACTTGCGAGAGCGGTAGAAAACCATGCCCAAACAAACTTTCGCCAAGTTACATGCACAAGCGGTGAAATCCCCCGCCCCATCATTTGAAGTTTCAAACTCTCCTTTACATGCAAGAGCAGTCATTTTGACCGCCTGTGCATGTTAAACAAATCACCAAGTACATGCATAAGCGGTTGTTTTCACCGCTTTTACACCTATGAATTTTTCCAACTTGCAAGAGCGGTCAATCCACCCACCCTAACACATTTCCTTGATTTTGCCCTAACACTGGAAAATTCATTTTTCAAAGCCGAAAGCCCGCTTTCACCCTTGCCTCGATTTGCGCACTCAAACCCTTTTAACGCATGCTTTCCCATCCATGATCGTCAAAACGTAGTTGACCCAGTTTATCCAATTTTCCCCTAACTGCGAGATCATGGCTTTTTGCAGTTCTCTGTCAGCGTTCGTGGTGGTGTTTGAATTCATAGTTTTCTCAGGGCTCATGTCAGAATCATCTCCTTCGAAGTCCAGAGCCATGAAGTACAAATACCAGGGTGTCTTTCCGGTAACGGCAGTTCAGTCGAATGTCGATGAAATCAGAGACACTGAGATTGGACACATGGATATGGCTGAGTTCATAGATAGAACTAAACAAGCAAACCCCTCCCGGCATATGCAAAAAATCATTGACAGCAATATCCATTTGGTAGCATCCTTTCCTGTCAGTGCTCATAATCTGGAATTTGTTCTACAAGTGGCTAACCACTACAATAGGGACACTAGAGCCGTGACAGACTCACAGGGGAATGTTATCATGAGATTGGATGCAGAGTTCATGGACAAAATCTTCATGTGTCCACCACTCGAAAATGTTGGGCAAATTGATTTTGCTCAAGGTCAGCAAGATTATGACAATGATTTGGAATCTACTAGGAGGCACATAAACAGCAAATGGCTAAAGATTCCTAGGGCAACTTTGACCAGATGGCCAAAAGACCTTCACAGGAGTGATTTCGTGGAGGAAGTGTGTGACTTGATTACACTTTTGAGTCGCGTCAGAGGACTCCCTTCTGCCTCCAAATTCCAAGAATGGATGTACACTTACATCAAGGTGATTCTACGAGGAAATCAGAAGATATTATGGGGTGAACAGATTAGTAATGCCTTGCACGAGCAACTGGTAAGGGTCAACACCACTTTCAAATTTTACATGACCTCTTACCTCGTCTACGCTGCTGCAAGTATGAGGAACTTTCCAGGTTTGACCTAGATAGGGGATAGGAGATTGGTCCCAGTATATGAATACTACCCCCAAATCACTTTGAAGGGGTCAATTCACCATTTCAGAAGAGTCAATGATGCGTTCTTCTCAGTTTTCATGTGCTTGTGGGATGGTACACTGGTTCAGAGAAGAGTTTCAGATGAGGCATGGCAAGTTGTCAATTCTTTTGGTTGTTTGTTCCTACAATTCCCCACCTTCACTTATCTTCGGGTGGGATACTATCCTGGTTACCCTTACATGTTGCCACGTTATCCCAGTGATCACATTGTTCTTATGGAGCTTTGCAGACAACTGATTGTGGTTCATAATAAACAGATGGAGCTAAAAAAGTCAGGAATAAAGTTTCCTATTGAAATTGGGAGGTATTCAGTTCAGTCTGCAAACAAAGCTAAGATAATTGACTCCGAGTTGCAGTTAGTCACGATGAAGACCTACAAGAAGAGAAATCATTTTGACTTCAGAAGAGTCCAAGACAAGATCAAGAGGAAGTTGAATTTTCATGAGCCAATGGTGGAAGACATATGGGCCGATCTCAGGACCCAAAATGAGATCAGAAAACTGGATTTCTATAGGCTTCATCTGAGTCAAATTAAAGAACTGGGACTGGCTGATATTCCAGAAGGAATGGAGGACGATGGAGATGTCCTAGATCATGAATACGAGACAAAGAATGTGGAAGCTTCACCTCTCCCAGAGGTGAAATGGTCAGTCAAGGAAGAGACGTCCATCAGGAAAAGATTCCAACCTATTTCAGCAAACACCAACTTGTGGTTGGAAGGTAAAGGGATCAAGTTGAAAGAGTTCCTTACAGGATCTGAAGAAGGGACACAGGAGCAAACAGGTAAAAAGGTTGAGAACCGAACCAAGAATAAGAGTGATACCCCTTCTTCCTCCAAGGTACACAAACCAAAGATCAAATTCGTATCCAAGGGAGGAAAGAAGAAGGAAACCACAGAGGTTTTGGATGCCACTAAGTTAGATGTGGAAGACATCAATGATGACCATATGGAAATTGAGGATGTTGAGACTGAAGAACAAAATGTTCAAAAGTCTAAAGATAAGGTATCTGATGAAGCTGAACAAAGTGAAGATGAAGGCACAAGGGTAGAGCAACTTGATAGTTTTCCGCAGACTCCTGTGAAAGACCTTCCTTCTGATACACAAGCTCTTACACCCCCTCCTCATGTTTCATTTTCTGATAGTCTGCCAGTGATTGCTAATATTCCTCTTTCTCCCATTCTTTTTGTTTCTTCTGACAATACTCCTCAATCCATGAGGGCTAGTATTGGGACCATTTTTTATTCTTCTGGTTCCATTCCGAGTTTATCTTCCCCTTCTTTTGATATCGGAGAACAGACTGTTCTGGAGAACCTTCTTGATGCTTCACAAAAGGTGATTGATACAGGTGTCGTGTTCACCAACACAAGTCCAATTGTCACCATCACGGGTATAAGCACGGAGCCAACCAAGCAAGTAGCGGATCCCCCTCCAGCTGTCGATGCATCAATACTTCCTCCATGGCTATCTGCCTACACTCCAAAGAGGAAGAAACAAGCTATCTCACCTGATGAGATTGACATTGAGAAGCTGTTACCCGTGAAAGCTAAGAATCAAAAGAAGAAGCCTAAGACTGTTTCTAGGCTAGTCACTAAAAAAGGAATCAGCTATGCTGAAATTGCTAAACCTCCTGAAGATGCCACAGTTGATACTTTTGACGTGAGCAGTTACGTCATTTCAAGGGTTGAACTTGGTAAAGTGACTCATGAAGGAGTCAAAGTAGATTTCCAAACCACGGCCACTACTCTACTGGAAAAGTATGATGAAGCCAAAAGGGAAAAAGAGCAATACAAAGCAAAAATAGAACAACTGGCTGCTGTCCTTCAGAAAATAGTGAAGTCATCAGAGATAGTGGAACCAATGGCAGTGACAGTGGAAGATCCCCTGATACAGAAGGTTGAAAAAGCCCAAGCTAGAGGCAAAATAGTGGGAGATGTAGTGGAGCGGTTGTTGGCCCAAGGACGAGTTCTATTGAAAACCACTGTGGAAAGAAAGGAGAAAATGGACAAGGCCAAAGCTAAGCTGGATAATCTGGTAGATCTACTTTCGCAGGAGCTGCAAGATCAGGAGGAGAGTCTAGAAGAGTGGACAGATATGAAGAAGATCAAGATAAAGAATTTGATCACCATTGGGGTCGTCACCAATAGGGAATCATATCTCAAGACCAAAGAGATTCTAGCTCATCGTATTTTCATAATAAAGAGTCTACTTGAAGATCTGTGTCAAGCTCGAGAAGCCAGCGAAGATAGTGATGTCACACTCCTACATCGGCTGGAAGAACTTCCTTGCACCTTGACAAGGGAAGATCATAGCTTCCTCACGGCACAAAAAATGATAAATTCTTTTGAAGAAATGGTACAAAAGAAATTTGAAGAGGAAGCTCCCTCTGTGCTCTCAATGGACAACTTGTATGATCAACATTCGACTCTGGAGAACCTGAAGGATAATTTAGAAAAGCATGAAAAGGCAATAAAGGCAGTGAAAGATTCAATCCTCCAAGCTCGCACCATCTCTGAAAACAGAGCAAAACCAGATGCATGCGAGATGTCAGTTGTTCAAACCATGTATCAAAACTTCTTAAGGAACAAGGATGGAGGAAGCTAATGCCTTAGTTTATTTTTCTTAGTTTTTATGTAAATGGAATTTTGTTTTGGACATCTACACATGTAATTTTCCAAAATGTAATTACATGTGAGACAAGAGAAGTCATAAGTCAAATAGGACTCTCTTGTTGAATAAGTCAAATTAGTTATAGATTTCCTAGATTTTCTCAAGGTCTTTCCCTATAAATCAAGGGGACCTCTTTTGTAAATACTATCTTTTGTCTATTGCAAGGAAACTCTGGCTAATTGAGAATCAAATCAAGACTTTGTGCTTTTTGTGAAAATCAATATTCAAATATTTATCAATACAAGAAAGCAAGTTCAATTCCAATCTTTGTCTTGGAATTATTTGTGTTGTGATAGTATTGTTCCTACGTCTTGCTATCATAATCTTATTTGATAATAATTGAAGTGTGGAGTTCGTTACAAGTGATTGAAGAGCGCTCTTAATTTGATTCTGGTAAACTTTGTGTTATCAAATCAGTTGTGGGTTATATGTTCATGTTTGTGAAAATACAATAGTTTGGAGACTTTGTGCTGCAAGTTGTTCTATTTTGATTTACTTTTATCATCTTGAGGAGGAGTGAAGACATTGCGCTGCATTCTACTTCAAATATTTCCATTTACAAGTAATAAGTGAGGTAACAGAAAACTTTGTGTTTCTGTGATATTGTGATAATCTACGAGTCTTATATCAAGAGTTTGAAATATAAACATCTATTCTGAAAAAAGAGAATGAGATGAGATTGAATCACCACAAACATAGTTTTTAGTGTACATAAATTTGATAAATTGTTTGATTTGCAAAGTTAAGTAATTAGAGGGAACATCCCCTTGCAGAGAGGAGAGACTTTGTCTCATCATAGGTGTGGCTGATATGCCCATTTTGTCGTTAGCGAGTTAACGACAAAATATTCACCCAACACGATGTATGGCACTCATTACATGGCCAAACAAGTTATCATTGCAATATATGACTTGCATCGATGACCCTTTTCTAAGGCCATATCAAAGGTATGAAACTTCTGGGTGAACTAGCTGCAAATCATGAGTGGAACAAAATGTAGAACTATCTAGAAGTTTATTGAATATTCTAAATGTCAAGCATATCTCTGCATCAACAAGCTCACATAGTGTTGGTCCAGTGAAAACTTATCTTATTGCAAATACCCTAAATATTTCATTTAGACCTTCTACAAGATTGAGTGTAACATCAGCAGTGTTGATTATTGCCTTCTTAGTACACCAGCCTACTTTACTATATTTCTTCTCCGCGAGAGATATCCTCTCCATTATTGATCCCTTGTAATTTCCTTGCTATATCAATGGACAGTATGGAATCTGTTTGAACTTGAGATTGCTTCATTGGTGTCTCACATGTGAATTGAAATTCCAGCCACCAATTCTTTAGGTGCTTTTTATCAATTGTTTGAAATTTGTGATCAACTTTATAATCCACTTAGAAAAATCTTGACTTCAGCCAGTAAGAAGCTCTAAACAATGACAACAACCTCAATAGTCGTTAACACCAAATAG
The DNA here is from genome assembly GCA_027924645.1 of Cunninghamia lanceolata. Classification (NCBI taxonomy): domain Eukaryota; kingdom Viridiplantae; phylum Streptophyta; class Pinopsida; order Cupressales; family Cupressaceae; genus Cunninghamia; species Cunninghamia lanceolata. The sequence goes on along the minus strand of BSBN01001914.1, from coordinate 321,926 downwards.
ATTGCTCAACTGGAGTGTTTTAGGATCTTGACAGCCTGATGGGTGATCGACTCCGGCACCGTTCATTCACATGACTTGCCTCCCTACCATAATCAACACTTCCCCTTTATGGGTGCCTGGCATAAATCAGACTTAGAGCCCTCGTATTGCATCCTCAGCATCACGCTCATCATCCATGTATATAAATGTATATCCTTACATGTTGAACTAAATGGTATCAGGTATGGATAAAGTGAGTTGGCCCTTTGAGGGCTTCCATCCCTGTCTGCCCATCGCATCAACGTTTTGCTAAGCATTTCTCTTGAGCAAGCCATTGTCATTGCATTCCATTGTAATGTTCCCCATTTAGTTATGCTCTAACGAACTTTTATACAATGTTCTAATGCTCCCATTTGGCACAAGCTAACTACATTTTCTTGAAAATTTGGAAAGTATTTTCAACAAATACATTTTGCATGTAGGCTTTAGTTATCCGAATAGTTAGAATAACTACTTTTTTTTTGTTATCCTCTTATTAAACTGCCTTCATTCACATTTACCAAAGTATATCCAAAAATCTGATGAAGCCTTCTTCATCATGGCATGAGAGAATGGAATAGGTTATGGAACTTAGTTTTACACTTGCCATTTTGCACTTGTTTAAAAGTTTCAAAAGTCTTTTCATCAAAAACTGTTCTGTACATAATTGCAGTCCAAGAGACGACATTTCTTTGAGACCAACTGTCAAACAGTTTAGGTGGATTGTCTTTGCTTCCATATGCCTTATCAGAGTCACAAATCTCCAAAGCAACCCTCTCTCTTCCCCCAGGGCTATTAACCTTTCTCCTCCCCAAAGACATGTCCACAGAGTCCCTAGAGGTAGGCAAGCTAGTAACTGCAGAAACTGTTTGTGGGTCAATCTTAACATACCCATTCTTATCAAAGGGTATCCCATTTCCATCAAAGAAACTGACCACGTGCTTGAGAAGATTAACATCAAGATGTAGCAAGAGGGGTTTGTAAATACTTGTCAAGGCCTACATTGATGAGATTAATCTTGGCTGAAGAATGTTTAGGAAGTTGAGGCCATTGGGATCTAACCCATTTGGCATTTGGCTCAAGAAATGTGATATTGAACTTTAAAAAAAAAGGATTTGGTTCTTGCGCTCTGCTTCTTCCTTGGTGTTCTCCCTGTAGATGCCATGCCTCATTCAACGCGGCTATTGTTACTCCACTCTACTGCTCTGCATGTATATATATTTCTCTTTAATATGTCCTTTGAGTTGCGTAAGCAAACTAAACTAATTCTTTCCGAAAAAAATTGGGCCCGTAATCGATCCTTATCATTTCACTTCATTGATCACATTGCATGTTGTGCCCTCTGAAATTTTAATTTGTTGAAACCCAACTTCTACATTTCCTCATATTATAGAAGCAGTATAAGTAACGTTTATTATTTTCTTTACATGGGACATTGGGATAGATGTCTTTATATCAAAGATTCAACAAATCCATTTAATACATATCGTGCAATGATGGCGGCCAACTATCTTGAAAAACCTACAATGATTATATTTTGATGGTCTTTGGTATAAATATGGCCAGCTTAGTGACAAATACATCTAACAAACCCTCTTCCATTTGCATAGGCAAGGATGAAGCTAGGAGGAAGTGTTGACAAATAATTGTGGAGCATGGCTTTTGACTCGTGAATATTTTCTTGCAAAACATTTGAGAGAACCCAAATTGGCATATCTACAACTATTATGTTCTTACCTTGTTTCTCAGCCTGGGCATGCAAAAATCATCACTTGCTTTACCATATTATTGTCTTGATAAGATAATACTGAATGATAGTTATGATCCTTCAATATAGGCGGTTCTTTCTTCAAGAATAGAAGTGGCTTGCTTTAGTCAGGAAATGAAAACTCGTTAAAATGCCCGATGCGATGAATTTCTAAAGTTGGATGAAGTTTATAACTTTATTTCAAATTAGATAGCCAAATTCACAAGTTAGCATAACTAACTTCTCCTTTTGCAAATTTGTTTTGAAGTTAGCCAAAACTAAAAGTGAATCCCCTTTTTCACCTTTTTGAAAGTTGCGGACAACTTAGCCAAAACTAAAAGTGGATGACAACTTAGGCAAAAGTGAAAACAGATGTTCTTACTTAGCCAAAAGTAATAGTTGACACGTACTTAGCCAAAAGTAATAGTGAATCCTAACTTATGTTAACTTGCAAGTGTGAGAAATGATGAGAAGTGCACAACTTTCAGCTAGAGTATCGGATCTTTATGAAATTTTGGCTAGTTGTTCATGAAGGTAATACAGGGCTATAGACAAAAGGATTCCTCTTGAACTTCAATAGAATTGCCTCTTTAATTGTTTCCATAATCGACACCCAGAAAAATTAAACTTTTAAAATCTCGCAAACTGTGAAGCATACGGCTCTGGAACTTTGCCACATTTGGCAAAATAGACATGACAACACCCCTGTAAGAGGATTTCCCCTCAGCTGCTTGAAATCTTCAAATTTAATTATTTTTTTCTTATTTTGCCACATAACAGAACTGCTTCCTAGACTACAATTGAAATAGGCAAACAATTTCTCCTTCAAACTAGAAAGAAACTTGACACTTCGGGAGAATCAAAGAGAATTACTGAGTAGGGATGACTCAACATAGTAACTTTGATGCAAAAGTTTAAAATTTGGTAGGTTGAGAACGAGGCCAATAGATGGCTCTAACTGGGGACAAGGACTGTAAAGGACGCGGGATGAACCTAGAATCTTTGGAAATGAACAGTGCCTTATCCATTGGGTGGGTAGAGTCGGGAGATAATACGATGTACAAGGGGAAACAAGGAGACAAGGACACACAGAGACAAGGCAAACAACAAAGACACACACAAAGATGAGGGAAATGACAAAAATAACAGGAACTGAAATAAGACAGACACAACCAAAACACCTAGTTAACCTATGTACATGGTAGGTGACTCCTAGCTCAAACTACCTAGGAAAGATCAATTGAATCCATTGACAAGTTGAGAAAAATATGCACCTGTACGGAAAAGAGATGAGCATGGATGAGGTGCCTATGAACTCAGTAACCATTCCAATGTGACGAGAAAAATAAGCCGCATGAAAGATGAGGACTCCTTGAATAGTGCCCCGAACAACCAATTTTGATCATAAACTTTCGAGTCTTTTTGAATCAAATTGGTATTGCCTTGCATAGTGTTGATCATATCTTCTAGCATCATGTCAAGCATACCAATTTTCTCTATTTGAGGATTCTCTTCATAGTTTGAACCAAAGAAAACTGAATCAGGAACCGAGCATCCTTCATGTGAACTAATAAGCGAAGAAAACTTGATATTCTACGACTGATCCTTCTTATGATTAATGTCTTCCTTTATCATTGAATCATCTTCTGCAAAGGAAAATTCCTCTTTCTGTGGCATTACTAACTCAGGATCTACTTTATCAGAGGGTTACACGTGAGGTAGAGAAAATGACAAATCCACATTATACACTTTATCCACCTGAAAATTCTCTTGTATCGTTGATGAAGAAGAAATAATGTTTCCTTCTTTTGGAAGTAATGAAGGAGAAGTTAAAACATACAACCCTTCATCAATCCTTTGACTACTTGCAATTTCATGTACATTGTCATGAACATTAGAACTTTGTCCTCCTTTATCATGACTATAAACATTAATCTCATTACCCTCTTCAACATTATAATATGTAGACAAAGTACTAGGGTGTACAATGAAATCACTTAAACCAAGATATTCACGAACCAATTCAATTTTAACCTCTCTTTGTGTAGATTCGTACCCAGTATCTTCATGATCTTATTGCACATTTGGGATGGTAGTATTTAATGCTTCATCATGAGTAGTACCTTTGGCTCTAGTTGAGGATTCTTCTTCAACAAATGATAAAGAAGAAAGGATGACATCTTTTTCATGAATAAAATAATCAACAGTAGTGTTGAAATGCCAACCTTGAATGGAAACCTCATATAAGAGTTCTTGCAATATTCTTTCATCATCACTTTCCTCTTGCTTAGGTTGCATGCATGTCAGGAAAATATTTTGTGACTCATCTTCATGTTCTTTCACACTTTGGCTCAAAATTTCTTCTTCACTCCCTGGAACAGTCACCATGTGATGGAAATCTTTCTTGGAGGTTGTAGTTGTGGAACCAGAGCAAGTTGTCACAAGAGGAGTGACATTCTTCAAAGAAATTGAGAACATGTCATTGTTTGGATAGATTTCTACTTAATCATTGCTTGCTTCCATACAATCTTGTTTTTCTGTCTCCATCACTACTTCTTTTTGGTCTTCTTTAAGTAAACATACATGTTCCGATGAGTCTCTTTCAGACACTTCCTTCAATATAGGTTCATTTGTAGGAAAAATATTTGCCTCTTTATTGCTGACCTCATCATGCAAATGATAAATTTCAGCATAATCTATTTTACATTTTGGTGCATGAATCTCCTTTGATAGAGGCTTATGATCACGAGCAAGAAAATGAGTCTCCTTCCCATCTTTTTCCTCAATCTTCTGCAATGTTTGAAGCAAAGAAGAATGAACTTGATTAGTAGCGAGTTGCATGCCACCATAGAAACTCTTCAAAAACTCTACTTGCTTAGGATCATCAAGAACTTGATTTTTCTGAGCAGAGGATGCAGAAAAAGAATAATCTTCATCATCACTGTCAGTGTTTGATTTAGGAAGTTGCATGTTATGTATCTGGGTTCTTCGATACCAAACCATCTTCTAGGATTCTTCTTTCAGATAGAGTCGCCAATCTCCTTTTCTGGTCAGATACTCGTATATTCTTAAGGAAAAAAAGGCACCAACGCTTCAACTCGTATCCCCAGTAGAGTCACCAAAAATCTGTTGGTAAACAGATTTGTCACCGTGAAATAACCTTTGAAAATGACTCGTTGCCCTTAGAGCGGTGACTAAATAGTCCCAACAGTTGGAGAAGTTGTTACTAGACTAACAACTTTCCTCTGCGTTTGAGAGGGGCAGCTCCCTCGTATGATAGGGGTATTTGTGGTTTTTGTGTACTTTTATCCTGAAAGTACAAAAAGGAAGAAAAAGAAAATAATAGAAGAAATGGGCATGTAGAAACCCTCATGGTAGACGTATGAAAACCAACAGGAGTTTCACAATCTTATAGAAAAGTATGAGGGGGTTTCACCACAAAGCTAGAAACCACTTTCCTAAACTCTATGATGGATCTCATTACATATATGCAACGACGATGAAGAAAGATGGCAAATCTCAACATACGAAGAGATAATTTATCTAAACACTTTCAAATCAGGATACCGAGACATGATTGTGCTTTATCACCCCAATTGCATGCTTTAATGGATAACTTTGATTCACACAAATACATAGAAAGATCACCAATTTGACATATGAGAAACTAGTAATCATAACTCAGAAATACATCAAGAACATACGAACTGAAAATGCATTCTTCATTATCTTTTTGAAATTATACAATTCAAAAAGTAGACTATACAATGTGTAGAACCAAAAATGTTCCAAGAAGTTTATTAATAAGTTCTCTCTAAAGAGTCCTCCCCTTACATTTCAAATAGCCTTATATTTATAGGTTTTTTTTTTATAACCACCTAGTAACCACTTTGTAACTACCTCACAACTACCTAATAACTACCTTTCTGAAAAACAAAAATATAATGAACCTTATTTTTGGTTATATTTTACACCACTTTTTGGAAATAAAGTTCATTTTCTAACTTGTGAATTACAATAAGTGACGTAAGTCACTTTTTACAAAAAGGTAACTAAAACTTGTAAATTTTGAGTTGTGAACTTTGCTAGGTTACTTCTATCTCTATTTGCTCAATTTTAACAATCAAACATCTCTAGATGTCGACAACTCCTTTAGATATCTGACTCTTAGACTCTTGTGTCCGTACATTCAAAATATGGACTATGAAAATTGCATGTCTTTCATCGACCTCCTCATCATGATAGTTGTAAATTGAATCATGCTCCATCATTACCATTCACTACTCATCTCAACCTCTCATCAATTATGTAGAAAAAGCCGATTGAAGGAGACAATGCATGTTCTACAATTGGTCTTGAAAGGAAAATATCTTTGGGCCAAGATTGCAAAGGGTCAACCTCAGCACCATTGGCAATACACAACCTTTTGACTTCACCTCCACTTGTTGTAACATGTTCATGTTCCCTTTCTTTCAATATTTTCTTCTAGCTTATAATCAACTCCAATATAGATTGATAATTTCGAACAAGAATAGTTGTAATAGTGCAAAAATTTCCTCTTTCCTCTAGAATTCCTTATCAATCTTAACCAATTTCACCACTAATGTTCAAGTTAATGCTTGTAACCATTCTTCTCTGCTAAGGTCTCGATGTGTGGCACTAATTACATGGCCAAACAGGTTATCATTGCAATATATGACTTGCATTGATGACCCTTTTCTAAGGCCATATCGAAGGTATGAAACTTCTAGGTGAACTAGCTCCAAATCATGAGTGGAACAAAATGTAGAACTATCTAGAAGTTTATTGAATATTCTAAATGTCAAGCATATCTCTGCATTAACAAGCTCACATGGTGTTGGTCCAGTGAAAACTGATCTTATTGCAAATACCCTAAATATTTCATTTAGACCTTCTGCAAGATTGAGTGTAACATCATCAGTGTTGATTATTGCCTTCTTAGTACACCAGCCTACTTTACTATATTTCTCCTCCGCGAGAGATATCCTCTCCATTATTGATGCCTTGTAATTTCCTTGCTATATCAATGGACAGTATGGAATCTGTTTGAACTTGAGATTGCTTCATTGGTGTCTCACATGCGAATTGAAATTCCAGCCACCAATTCTTTAGGTTCTCTTTATCAATTGTTTGAAATTTGTGATCAACTTTATAATCCACTTAGAAAAATCTTGACTTCAGCCAGTAAGAAGCTCCAAACAATCACAACAACCTCAATAGTTGTTAACACCAAATAGATTACTCAACTGGAGTGTTTTAGGATCTTGACTACCTGATGGGTGATCGACTCCGGCACTGTTCATTCACATGAGTTGCCTCCCTACCATAATCAACACTTCCCCTTTATGGGTGCCTGGCATAAATCAGAATTGGAGCCCTCATATTGCATCCTCAGCATCACACTCATCATCCATCTATATAAATGTATATCCTTGCATGTTGAACTAAATGGTATCAGGTATGGATAAAGTGAGTTGGCCCTTTGAGGGCTTCCATCCTTGTCTGCCCGTTGCATCAATGTTTTGCTAAGCATTTCTCTTGAGCAAGCCATTGTCATTGCATTCCATTGTAATGTTCCCCATTCAGTTATGCTCTAACAAACTTTTATACATTGTTCTAATGCTCCCATTTGGCACAAGCCAACTGCATTTTCTTGAAAATTTGGAAAGTATTTTCAACAAATACATTTTGCATGTAGGCTTTAGTTATCTGAATAGTTAGAATAACAATTCTTTTTTTTGTTATCCTCTTATTAAACTGCCTTCATTCACATTTACCAAAGTATATCCAAAAATCTGACGAAGCCTTCTTCAGCACAGCATGAGAGAATGGAATAGGTTATGGAACTTAGTTTTACACTTGCCATTTTGCACTTGTTTAAAAGTTTCCAAAGTCTTTTCATCAAAAACCTTTCTGTACATAATTGCAGTCCAAGAGACGACATTTCTTTGAGACCAACTGTCAAACAATTTAGGTGGATTGTCTTTGCTTCCATATGCCTTATCAGAGTCACAAATCTCCAAAGCAACCCTCGCTCTTCCCCCAAGGCTGTTAACCTTTCTCCTCCCCAAAGACATGTCCACAGAATCCCCAGAGGTAGACAAGCCAGTAACTGCAGAAACTGTTTGTGGGTCAATCATAACATACCCATTCTTATCAAAGGGTATCCCATTTCCATCAAAGAAACTAACCATGTGCTTGAGAAGATTAACATCAAGAGGTAGCAGGGGGGGTTTGTAAATACTTGTTAAGGCCTGCGTTGATGAGATTAATCTTGGTTGAAGAATGTTTAGGAAGTTGAGGCCATTGGGATCTAACCCATTTGGCATTTGGCTCAAGAAATGTGATATTGAACTCTGAAAAAAAAGGATTTGGTTCTTGCGCTCTACTTCTTCCTTGGTGTTCTCCTTGTAGATGCCATGCCTCATTCAACGCGGCTACTGTTACTCCACTCTATTGCTCTGCATGTATATATATTTCTCTTTAATATGTCCTTTGAGTTGCGTAAGCAAACTAAACTAATTCTTTCTAAAAAAAATTGGGCCCATAATCGATCCTTATCATTTCCCTTCGTTGATCACATTGCATGTTGTGCCCTCCGAACTTTTAATTTGTTGAAACCCAACTTCTACATTTCCTCATATTATAGAAGCAGTATAAGTAGCGTTTGTTGTTTTCTTTACATGGGACATTGGGACAGATGTCTTTAGATCAAAGATTCAACAAATCCATTTAATACATATCGTGCAATGATGGTGGCCAACTATCTTGAAAAACCAGCAATAATTATATTTCGATGGTCTTTGGTATAAATATGGCCAGCTTAGTGACAAATACATCTAACAAACCCTCTTCCATTTGCATAGGCAAGGATGAAGCTGGGAGGAAGTGTTGACAAATAATTGTGGATCATGGCTTTTCACTTGCAAATATTTTCTTGCAAAACATTTGAGAGAACCCAAATTGGCATATCTGCAACTATTATGTTCTTACCTTGTTTCTCAGCCCGGGCATGCAGAAATCATCACTTTCTTTACCATATTATTGTCTTGATAAGATAATACTAAATGATAGTTATGATCCTTCAATATAGGTGGTTCTTTCTTCAAGAATAGAAGTGGCTTGCTTTAGTTGGGAAATGAAAACTCATTAAAATGCATGATGCAACGAATTTCTGAAGTTGGATGAAGTTTCATAACTTTATTTCAAATTAGTTAGCCAAATTCACAAGTTAGCATAACTAACTTCTCCTTTTGCAAATTTGTTTTGAAGTTAGCCAAAACTAAAAGTGAATCCCCTTTTTCACCTTTTCGAAAGTTACAGACAACTTAGCCAAAACTGAAAGTGGACGACAACTTAGGCAAAAGTGAAAGCAGATGTTCTTACTTAGCCAAAAGTAATAGTTGACACGTACTTAGCCAAAAGTAATAGTGAATCCCAACTTATGTTAACTTGCAAGTGTGAGAAATGATGAGAAGTGCATAACTTACAGCTAGAGTATCAAATCTTTATGAAATTTTGGCTAGTTGTTCATGAAGGTAATACAAGGCTGTAGACAAAAGGATTCCTCTTGAACTTCAATAGAATTGCCTCTTTAATTGTTTCTGTAATCGACGCATGAAAAAATTAAACTTTTAAAATCTCGCAAACCGTGAAGCATATGGCTCTGAAACTTTGCCACATTTGGCAAAATGGACATGACAACACCCCTGTAAGAGGATTTCCTCTCAGCTTCTTGAAATCTTCAAATTTAATTATTTTTTTCTAATTTTGCCACGTAACAGAACTACTTCCTGGACTACAATTGAAATAGGCAAACAATTTCTCCTTCAAACTAGAAAGAAACTTGACACTTCGGGAGAATCAAAGAGAATTACTCAGTAGGGATGACTCAACATAGTAACTTTGATGCAAAAGTTTAAAATTTGGTAGGTTAAGAACGAGGCCAACACATAGTTAGCATTGTTGTTCCCGTTGTTTTGATTTTGCCTGTTGCGATTGTTATTGTTATTGTTGTTGTTGTTGTATGGCCTGTCATGGTTGAGGAGTGGAATCTTGTATGCCACATGTGTCTCGTTAGAGGTATGTTGTTGAGTGCCTACCTGATTTTGGTCATGTATGTCTTGAATGAGATGTTTAAAATGGATACATTCATTGGTCTTGTGGCCTCTTCCTCAATGATATTCATAGAAATTTGTATCTTTCCTATAGTGAGGTTTTATTTGAGGTTTATAGTCGCTAGTTGGTGGAAGAGTGATCTCATTGTTGGTCAATAGCTTTCTTAATGCAGACTCTTGGGACTCCCCTAGTGGTGTGAATTTTCATCTAGGATTGGAGGTGAACCATGGCTTTGGCTCATGAGGAAAGGTCTTGTTTGGTGTAGCATTGTTTTCTTCTCCTTTCAGAGTGAAGATTGGTTGTTGTTTGGGAGCTGCCACTTTGGCATCAACTACTCCATCATTGATGACATTTTTGTTCTTTGTCCAAAACTTTGACTTGTCCATGGTGTAGTTAGAGTTAGGGGTGTCCTTGTATAACTTTATTTTCCCCTTGGTGACCATAGCTTTCTCAATAAATAATCCCATCTCAATGACTTTCAAAAATGAGGTAGGGCATTGAATTTGGATTTCGTAACTTAGATTGGGGTTAAGGTTGTGGACAAACATCTCCATCAATTGCTTCTCAAGTACATCATATGAGCATTTGCTCACGAGTTGTCTCCATCTTTGTAGGAAAGAGGCGAAGGATTCACCACTCTTTTATTTTATATTGCATAGATCAAGCATGGAAACTTCATGTACAATGTTATACAAGAAGTGTGTGATGAACTTGTTTACTAACTCATCAAAAGTTTTGATACCTGGTGGAAGCCATGAGAACCATTCCATGGCTTGACTTCCTAGAGATCTAAGCACACGACATTAAATTCCCTAAGGTGATCTCTTGGGTCTCCTTTCCCTTTGTACTTGTTAAACTTAAGAACTTCAAACTAAAAGGGGAAGGGCACCATGTTCAAACTTTTGTCAAAGGGATATGGTGGTATGTCTTCCAAGGAATAAGTTTTAGTGGTTGTTCCTGTTTTGAGATCTATCATTTGTTGCGTTAGGGTCTTGATTTGTTTCTACAATGTTTCCATAGGCATGTTTGAGTCTGCGACTTTCTTTCCTTTATCCTCACTAGTGTGGTTTTCATGAGTTCCTCTACGGTCTCTTTTAGTTTGTTGAGGTCAAAGTTCGAGGGGTGTTTAAGTCCTAAGTTTTCAAGATGAAGAAAGTACCTTTGAGGGTCCTCTTTGAGCACTTTTTCTAGCATGCGTTAAAATTTCTAAACTTGGAGGGATCCTTGGTATTCTTCATGAGAGATTTCCTCATCACTGTCATGAGGGGATATAATGTGGTTGGTTGTCCCAGCCATTTCAAGTTGTTTTTGGTATTGAGATCTAGTTAAGACCATGCAAGGCGACGTGGGAAGAGGTGGGGTGAAACTAGAGATTTTGGTAAGGTGCTAGTGTAGGTTGGTGAGAAGAGAATACTTGTAGTGACAAGATTCAAACAAGGGACTCTTCTGATCAATGATTCCAAGCAAGTTGGTTGACACAAGATGATAGCCACAAGTAAGGATATTCGGTACCCATTTACTATGTAGAGACTAGTCTTGCACCAAGACCGCTAGTGAAGTTCTGTGACCTACTAGGGTTACTTGAATCTGAAATGATCTGAAAAAGGTCTTGCTCTAATCTGATATGGAACCTTTGACTTTGTTTTGGAAAGATGTGGTGAAAGCTGTACGAGACGACTGACGAAAGAGAGGGTATGCTATGGAAATAGATGGAAAAGGTGATAGCACAGTAGATCTAATCTCAGAAACTAGAATAAGGCTTAAATGGGTATCTAGAAAACCTAAAATTTTTCCCTCAACAAATGCAAAAATGCTCACTGTTGTGGATGCGTAGCACTAGATGCACTAAAGCAGAGGATAAATGCACAGTAAGTCAGTGCAAAAGCACAATAATAGATGATAAAAGTGTAGAAAGTCAATACAAATGTGCAACAGGTCAAGATGGATGCGTAGCTCTGCAGGACAAATGCACAACTCTAGTTTTTTAATTGTTTTTGCAATTTTTGGCACGTTTCTTTATGTTTTTGGTTTCTTGGTTGCAAGATGGTCATTTTTTATTTGATTTTCTTAATTATGGCAAGAAGACACAGGAAACACAAAGAATTTTTCATGGTTTTTTATTTTTTTGTAATTTTTTGAGTTTTTTGACTAAAAATAGTTACGAATCCTAGGATAGTAAAGGCAATATTTGTTGGATCCCCTAGCTGTGCATATTTAAAGTGGATAGCTTCAATATCTTGGTAGCATCATCTCCCCTCCATGGCACTCACTTCTCACGCATACCAAGATCCAGTTTTCCTAAGGCTCGTACCCCCACCGAACCTTAAGATCATCCCTGCTATCTCTACTAAGAACCACAAGAATCGAGGCAGCTTCGAAGGTCCCACCTTCTGTACCAACAAATAGAGGGGTTTTCAGCTATTAAAATAAAGGGTGACTAGTAAGTGCAACCATTCGAGTGGTTATACATGTGGCAGCACTACTCTCTGTTATGGAGTCTCCCAGCTTGTAAGGGTTGTGCCTTGGAGGGTTTTGGGGGAGGTTGGCTGTCGTATAAAACAACTTCACTCATTGTTTGAAGCTTTCACTCCAAACACAATTTATTTATAGTGGCTCGGCAGGGCTTGGCTTTATCTTGTTACCACTTAAGGTCATTCCCGCTTTGATGGAAGGATATCCAAGGGCAGGCCTCTCTAAACGTTCAACACATGTGAAAATGATATGTTTGGAATTTTGGTCACCCAAGATAGGGGAGAGCATAGGTCTAGTATCATTCCCAAAAACATGAAAGACTAAATGAGCTAGCTACTTGGGAACACACATAAGTTGTTAACTTTGAAAGCAAGATAGCAGTGGTTCAATTTTATCCTCCTAGCATTGGGACTAGATTCAAGTTGTTGATGCAACAAGATTTAAGTTACTCCTTTCCTAGTTAGATCTAGTTGTGATTTTGTATGAACATTCGATTACTATCATTTAAAAATATGATGTGTGTTAACAATACAACTAGAATGTCTAAACCAGCTCTTAACCCTGCAAGTAGATCAGAGAATATCCCTGTAAAAAGTGTTAGTGTTAGCAAAAACCACAAGAAATACCCTAAAAACCACTGTTTTGAATAGATGTGTAACTTCAGAGCCTAAATGCACAGAAATAGAGCTTAGAAGCGCAGAAATTTTAAAAGCACAGAAATAGAGGTTGTATGCACTGAAACAGAGATTATATGTGTCGTTTGGTAAATGCACCATGATAGAAGACAGATGCACAGCTTCAAGAGGTAGATGCATCTAAAGGGTAGATGTGCCAGAACAGAGCTCAGATGCACATTAGAATTATTCAGATGCATCGAATCCTCCTATGTATAGAACCTTAGCATAAAAAACTTAGTTTTTGGGTTAAATCAAGGCAAGGCCCCATGGTGGGCGCCAAAAATGTTATCATAAAATTGGAATGATTAATCAAATATATCAAATAATCCAAATAACTTCAATGAAAAGGGAAATAATCAAGATCAAACAAACAAAGATAAATCCTTTGCAAACCTCAATACTTCATAGCTTCCGTTGGTTGCCTATCTCAATTGATTTTGCATGTATGAATAAGGCCCTCAGAGAGTGCACTTCCTTTCTATTCCAAGATTGTCAATGGAGAATGGCCATGATAGTTTATTGCAATGAAGGTGAGCTTCACAACAATGATAATGGTGATATGGTAACAAGTTGATCGCAAGCAAATGGAATGACTTGGCTGCCAAAGGCGCATTGTAATTCCTGCAGAGTAACAATACTGAAAGCTTGGATGGATGAAATTAAGTCAACTCATTCCTCCAAATTTAAATAAATAAATCAAATTTATTTAAATTCTCTCAATTTCTAAAAATAAAATACAATCAAATATTTTATTTATTCTTCCAAATCATGCACAAACAATTAAATAAATTTATTTATTTAATTTACTTTCTTATCTTCTAATTCCTCTAAAAATAAAATATAATAAAATATTTTATTTATTCTTCCAAATCTTCTAAAAATAAATCTTCTTCTTCATGCACACAAAATTAAATAATTTATTATTTAATTTCTCTCAAATCATGCAAAAGCAAATCACAAGTTGAGTTAACTGACTCAATTTGTTTTTATCAACAACTCTTAAATTAGAAAAAAATATTCTAATTTATGAAATCAAATCTTATCTTTATAAAAGAAAGATGTTAACTCAAACAAAACAACTTTTTGTGTGACACTTGTCTTCTTTCTATTTGTGCACATCCTCTCAAGTCTTCTATACCGTTGATCTTCCCTCTCTCAAGTCTATAAATTGAACCCAATTCCTCCATTTCTATCATCTAAGCTTTCAGTATTGTTACTTTGCAGGAATTACAGCATGCCTTTGGCACTTGAGTCATTCCATTTTCTTGCGATCAACTTGTTACCATATCATTACCATTTTTGTGAAGCTCATCTTCATTGTAATAAACTATCACGGCCATTCCCACTTGACATCTTGGAATAGCAAGGAAGTGCACCTTCTGAGGGCATATTCATACACAAGATCATTTACAATAGGCTACCAATGGAAGCCATGAGGTAAAGAGGTTTGTTGAGGTATTGTTCATTGCTTTAAATCTTCTTTATTTCAATATTTCATTGAGTTATGGGTATTTATTGATATCATTGATATTTATGCATAATTTCCCCTAACATTACTTTTTATGTACACGGTCACATATGAGCCCTATCTTCCCTCCACTTGTCATCTACACATTCATCTATGACTATCCTTTCATCCTAGCCATTCACATAGCCACCAAACCTCCTCCATTGATTGATTTTGGTTAAAGTCTATATAAACACCCTCTCATTCCATACTACATCTATCTAGCATTCATATAGCATCTACATTATCATCCTGAGCATATTGAACCTTTTAGCATCCATCTATTGAGCAAATTATCATTATCATCCATCCATCATGATAGCTTTGATCTTCATAATTGTTCATTTTTGAAGAAGCAATCCATATCACAAACAAGGAATCATACAATCTAGGTGATATTGTTCTTGAATTGCATGCTTTTAATTTTATTTGGATTAGATTATTTGATGATGCTAGGGTTAGGTTTTCATGGCTATGCTTGATCTTATCAACCTAATTTTTTACCTATCACACTAATAAGTACAATTCATTAGTTAAACTATTTATTTTATTACCTCAGTGAAGCTTTGAACTACACCACCACTGGCTGGTGTTGCCGTGAAATCTCCAAGATTAACCTATTCAACATCCAAAATCAGATATTAAAATACCATTCATATAACAATGCTATTCACATTTAATATTTATAATTGTTTACTAGTTACATACCCTGACAGTAGATGTCGTAGTGTAAAATGCAGGTGGAGTACTGCTGAGAACTACATCAATGCTGACCTTGAAATTTCATCAAAATCATCAAACTAAATTAGTTCATCTTGCATTTCAAAAATAAAATTTAATAAATTAAATTTAATGAACTTGCTAATATTTACCTGAGTATCAAGGCCAAAAGTCTCACTTAAGAGGGTATCTGTCATCACCATCTACTCAGCTACAGATATAGCCTGCGCATCTACGTCCTGACTATGCATGGGGTCATAACCATAGGCTAACCCGCAAGTCTGACAAGTATAGGGTGGAACCCTACTCCTCACAGTATCTACCAATCCATGCTATGTTGTAGGACTGGCATACTCTGTGATGCTCTGGGTCAAGGCACTAATGGACTGAAGTGTCTCGACCTCAACACTCTCCTTCACAATGGAAGGGATAGACACATGCCCATGGGCTGGTCTACTAATTACTCATCTTACTGGCCACTGTGGGTCAACACGTGCCTCTAGTCTATCTTGTGCTAACCCCCCACCTCTACTCTGAAACTCCCACATATCAAAATAGTTTACAACTTTATTAAGAACAAACTCGCAGTAGAGTTTCCTCAAAAAGTATTGCGGGGCCTCATTATTGTTGCATTGAGGATGGTCAAAAACCATCCACCACCTCTGCCCAAAATTGTCCCTTATTGCTTGGTTGTTGCACCAATGGATAGGGAACCTCTTGCATGTAATGGGTGGAGGTTGATTTGTTCATGGGTTTGTGAAAATGGAACACAAGTCTAATTTTGTAATTTGTAAATTTTTTACTTCTTCATATGATAGCTTGTCTACATAATACTCTCTAAACTCTCTCGTCTTTTCTGACCAACTAGATATTTGCTTGCTAATTGAATCTACATTTGATAACATAGATTCAAGAGATTGATCTATGCAAGGTTGAAGTTGAAGGATCTTTCAACCTTGCAATTATGTCTTCAATTTCTTTTTTATTGTTTTCAATTTGCCCCATTATATTTTTTTGTGTTCTAGGGGCATGTCGAGGAATGGATGGAGGAGTTTATTGTTCAGGTTGTTCTTCGGCAGGTATTTCCTATTCGGGTGATTTAGGATTTTGTGGATTTTGAGGAGGAGGAGGAGGTGCATTAACAACTTCTAAAAATTAAGGAAATTTACATCAAAAATCAACTCAAACCTACCTATTTAGAAACAAATTCAGACAAAAAAACAAATAAAACTCACTCCTTTGGCTTGCTTGATGTCATGGTAGCATTCTGGCGATGAATCAGTGAGATTTTGGTGTGAATTGGGTCTTCAAAAATGCGAGCGCACTCCGTAGGGTTTATAGGTTGTGGGTGTAGAGAGAATAAAGGAAAGGAATGAGCAAAAATGCTCTTTTTTTATATATATAATTAAACAGAATGTGCTCACGTTATAACGCAAGTACGTTATGGCTTGGTTTTGCTGAGCCTTAGGCTCATCATTACCAAACCATAATGCGAGCACGTTATAATGCACTTGTGTTGTCTTAATTTTTTTTAAAAAAATGTTGGCCACTTTTTGGCCCCCTAACTTTTTGCACTTACTGGCATGGATCTTGCAATGTGCTCAAGAAATCTAGATTTAGTAGGTGGATTGCACTTATGGATATTTTATACCATTTCAAGGAGGCTTGCATCCACGAGACTATTATTATCCAATCCAAGGCAAAACACTAGGATGGAAACAATATCCTGAACCCAAGGTTTAAAGTTTTCAATTTTATAAGGAGACTTATGGTTCTAATTGAGTAGGGCACCATCCACTGTTAGAGATTTGATAATTTTTTTTATCATTTTCACTAACTGCTTCATAAGTACTAGCAAGTTTTTCTAGGTTTATGTGGACTATTCTACATTCTTCAATAGTAAAACCCAACAATTTGCCAAAATATTCTCCATTAATGGGAAGCATTACTTCTTGGCTATGTTTTTTAACTATTGCTTTTCTATTTTGATCATAATTTTGGCCATAATCCATGATAAATTCAGGGCAAGGGAAAACCTCATGGAGCAATAGGTATCCAAATCCAACCACCCATGGTGCAGTTATCCCGCTATGTGGTATTGGTTTTTTTGGGTTAGGTTGCACTTGACGTACCTTATTCTCCAATGAAAATCTAAGTGTTGAGGTAAACCTTCCAAAGATTACAGGGTCATAAATATCATGGTATTCATATATAAAACCTAGGGTTTTAAACAGTCTGACGTAATCTATTTTATCTCTTTCTTTGGCATTCGCAATTTTTGGTTTGGTAGTGCTGGTAGACATGCTTGTAAACACTCAACCCTAAACTCTTGTCCCCAAGATTGAAAAAACTAAAGTTTCAAGGAGAATAGTAATAGCAATAGTAATAGGAATGAAGTATTTATGTATTTCACTCACCCGAAAAAGATGAATACAAAGACTGGCACTGAGTGAGTCCGTGGCATCACACAATCGATATTAAAATTTCTGGTGCACTCAGCACTACAATCTCCTTGAGTCCTTGACCCTCTCACTTCCAAATAGTATCAATTAAAATTGCTAAATGCTAAGTGCCAACTGTGAAGTAAAGTGAGTGAAATGTGTTACATTCTTTTATTAAAGTTATAAATTTTATTTTATACTCGAGGAAGTTAATTTTTTTAATAGTTATTATATTCCATTCTATTCTTCACTTTTAGTACAAGTGTAGTTGTACTATTGAGTACTCCCACTTCAAACAAATTTTAAGGATGACATGCAAGTTTGCAGCCTGAATAAATAAATTAATAATTTAATACTTATATAGCACGTACATCGAGTGGTGGAATTGAAAACTATTGTATAATCTCAATCATTGAACTTTGTAAATCTAACAGCTCTTGATTGATTATGGAGGTTTGAGTTCGCAAGTCTAGCGCTCCAGACTTTCATTCTGTAATTCAACTACAGTCGTCCATCTAGCATCGAAACATGGTGCTAAATAGTAATTAAGTCTATAGCTCCCTTTAATATTTATATGAAGTCGGGCCCACTTTGATGATATAATATAGGTTAGATGTATTATATAATAACTATAATTAGTATTCTTAGAACACTAATGTTATAATTATTATATTTAATAATGTTATACGATATAATTATATATTAATTTAATCAATGTCTTACATGTTATACATATAATTATATATTAATTTAATTAATTTTTTATAATAATGTAATAATAATATAAATTTAATTATTATATTTAATAATGTTATGCTATATCATTTTGATTTAAAATATTTAAGGTTTTTAATAATTAGTACTATAAAATAGTTAGGGTTTATAATAATTAATATTATATTAGTAATATTATTATTAATATATAATAAAATATATAATTATATTAAATTATATATTATATAATAACATATATTATTATTATAATGTAATAATATAAATAATCTCAACCATTGATCTTTGTAAATTTAACAGCTCTAGATTGATTTCGGAGGTATGAGTTCACAAGTCTAGTGCTTCAAACATTTCATTCCAGAATTCAACTACATCCGTCTAACGATATATAAAATATTGGATAATTATTAGATATATAATTATATATAATTATATTAGATATATTATTATAATATATTATATAATATATAATATCGATGGTGGTGTTTTAAGATGCTCAACTAATAAAGATTTAACAGTCTAACACATCGCGTAGCTTTAAAGTGTTTGTCCTTCGTTAGAGGTTGCGATATGGCGCTGACATGCGATATTGAAAAGATCAAGGTCTGGTCTTGATCGAACAGTTGATATTAAAAGGATGTGACCATTTGCACTTCGCGGCATGTTGTGTTTAATTGAGAAATAAATGAGGCAACAACAAGAAATAAATGGATTTTGTCCTTCATTTTCAAGTCCATTATGCACATTGCAAATGCAATTCTAAGCATACTGAAGACTGGAGACTTCTGCAAGTTGAAGCAAGTTTTGACTAAGTCACTGAGTAGCACTATAGCTGGTGATTATGACTTCAAAGTTTAGGTGCGGGGTGAATGCATAAACTAGTATGTTGAATCTTGATCAATATGGATATCTTTGACTTGCATAATTGCATTTAAACATTGAGGAAAACCAAATTGACTCCCCTCCTAAGTTGTTAGAGTTGTTAAGCCCTCACCCCCTTTTTTCCTTGTAGCCTGTCCTACTCCTTTTCCCTGTAATCATGAGTCAGAGGTCTAGCCGTGGGGGTAAAATGAAGAGGGATTTATCCCAAGACCTTATAAAACAGCTCCCAAGATCTTCTAAAACTGTAAACATGTCTAGGGTACCAGGGAATTGACAGATAGGTTTAATGATTTTCATAGTTACATTAAGGATGCAATCCTACCAATAGGAGGGTGGGAGCTATTTGAGTTTGCATGCAACCATCGTGCCCTAGAAAAACCCATTGCACACATTTGGGATTTGGATTTAGGGAAATTAGTTGTCCCCAATGTATTTGTAAATGTGGACCTCATTCAAGCAATTAGCTGGAGGTATGATTCAAACACTCATGTGCTATCAAATTATGAGGGTAAGCAACTTTTCCATCTAAACAGAGAATTGATAATTGAAGTCTTTGGTCTAAACCCTCTGACCTATGAAATAATTGTTGTTGAGGAGCTAAAGAAGGAATACAAGAGAAATAGGATGGCTTACAAAACCTACAAGTTACCTCTTCATAGGCCAAGAAGCATGGGCAAGCATTTGCAAATATATGACCATGAAACAAAACCTTTCAGTGTTGACATGTTTGAAGACTACTTTGTGAAGACTTACTATGCCCTCTGTCAAATTTTTGGGATCGATTACAATCCCTTGATACCAAATCATTTATTGGTCATGATTGTTGATATACAAGATAAATACCAGTATAGAAGATTTGATTGTGCTACATATCTGGTGGAGCAAATCCATAAGGAATTGGTAGGATTCAAACAGGGAGATAATGCCCCCACCTTTTCTAGGTATTCCTTGTTATGCCATATTTTATTGCACTATAGAATTGGGAGAAGATTTTGGGGCAATGAATTGTAAATCCAACATGAGACCAAGGATGAAGAGCCTATGCCAATTTAGGGTAGAGTATACTTATGGGACTCATTTGAGGCCAATGCAAATTACCTAATGTTTGAGGAACATTTTTCACAAAGGGTGCTATGACTATTAGGATAGGAAAGGCCTAGACTCTCCAAGGAGATAATGGACTTGCTAAGGCCTTTGGAGAGAAAACTAGATCAAGATGGTGGGATTAATCACAATTGGGGTGGTTGGTTCCTTTATAGGAATGTAACTATAATCAGGGTTTCTGGGGCAATGTTAAACCCCACTTATTGCCCAAGAATGTGCTAAACATGGTTGCATTTTTGGATATTATGTGGTAGCTAAATGAATTTGATAAGTTTCACTTGAGAAATAGTAAAAAGGATCTTTCCTTACTTCAAAAATTAGTCTCCCTAGTTTCTTTATTAGTGCTAAAGAAGGTTTGGAGGTCTGCTTGGTAAAATTGTAACAATACAGACTGCCCATAATAGACCATAGGAATTATGACCCTGAGCACTTTATTGACAGTGTAAGGAGAGGGAAAAATAGATCAGGGTTCCAGCATTGTTTCGATGAGCAGGAGGATTTTCTTAGGAATTGTGTTTCAGTGGCATAGATTAAATTGAGAAGAGAAAATTAGGGTCTCATTCTCCTTGGAGAAGGGAAGAGGAAATTGAAGAACCCTACATATAATGGTGCCTTTAGCGAAATTGTTGATCCTATTCTTAGGATTCAAGTGATGTTGGAACATGTTGAGGAACTCAAGTTTGTAGCCAAAAGGAAGCCAGTGTCCCCTAAGAAGCAGTAGCTACCTAAGGAAAATATTAAAGAACATACTCAATCTATGGTTGAGGAGGTTGTGGGAGAGGCATGGAGTTTACTTCCTCCCCCTGAACCAACTATTGAAAATAAACATTTAGTTGATTACTCCTTGGCAGAGGAGGTTGAGGAAAACCAAATTGACTTTGATGAGGTGTAGTAGGTGTTAAGGTCACCTCTTAGGAATGAAATACATTTTCCAATGCCTTCCCCATCAAGAAATTTATTGAGACTGCAACAAAGCAGTGCAGCTGTAAAAGATTTCAAGGTATTGGCTTGCAAGGAATTTCTATTTGATGATGAATTCATTAAATCAAAGGAATTTAGAGCTTTACTTATGTAGAGGAAGTCTCAAATGTACCTGAAGAAGTTGAATGAGGAACAGGGTAAAGCTGAAAATGAGGATAATGTGGCAATTGCTTAGAGGGTTTTGAAGGAAGTTGACATGGATGTTATACTTAGCATTACCCCTGAAGAAGGAAGAAGGTTAGTAAAGGAAAGTGTTTTATTGCTCTTTCCAAGATGAGATATCCCATCTGCTATTGCTATGGATACTATTAGAAGGCAAGATGAATTTGATGATGAAGAATTGACACATGAGCAAGCATAAAAATTGTTTGGAGCAGAGTTTAATGCCCATCATGAGACTTTGGCTATTTGGGCTATGGCTCCATGTGATAATAAACCACAAGTGGTAAGGGATATAAATGAGCTCATAGGCCAAATAATTGTGAGAAGATTAATTGACACCACTAATCCTTAGGTTGCATCATTGGTGGTAGCTACAGCAAAATTCAGTGAAGCTACGACAAAGAATCTACAAGCAGAACTAGACAAATAGAGGGAGGATTATGTGAAGCTATTACATGAGTACAATAAACTCAAATCACTTGTTCCTTCCACTGGAATTGAAGTCTTATCAACACCTTCTGTCTCTAGTCCAGAGAGTTTATCAGGATACGAAGAAGATTCTATTGGTGTTACTAAATCACAAGAGAATTTTAGAAGGAGCAACTGTCTGATTGACAAACTCAAAGAAGAGCACAAAAGTGAATAGGTATCTTTGATTAAAAAATTCTTGGATCATCAGATGAGTAAAGTTTTGAATAAACTAGATGATGCATGGGTTTGTCTAAGTAATTTGGAAAAGGCAATTGAAAGCCACAATATCAATGAGTCAGCCCTGATGGATATTCTAGGTACTTGGATTCCTCGTGTGCTTGTGATGAATCATATT
This sequence comes from Cunninghamia lanceolata, assembly GCA_027924645.1. Taxonomy (NCBI): domain Eukaryota; kingdom Viridiplantae; phylum Streptophyta; class Pinopsida; order Cupressales; family Cupressaceae; genus Cunninghamia; species Cunninghamia lanceolata. The sequence goes on along the minus strand of BSBN01001914.1, from coordinate 299,518 downwards.
TATAATAGTGCCAGCGTAGGTTCTGATGTACCATATGGAGTGATAGGCACACATGAAGTCATAGGCCTTTTGAATGAAGTCTCTGCTTTTCATGATCGACTTGATATAATGCTGAAGGACAGATTTAATAGCTTTAAGTCTCTTGAAAATGATTGGACCTGCTACCAATTTGTACTAAAAATGGCATTGAAAAGTCTCTGTCAGATTGGAAAGCACAATTTGGTAGCATAGTTCCTATCTCCATCAAATCAATCATCACTAGGAGCAAGATTGATCATGTGTAATGTAATGCTCAAATGGACAATCTACTAAATTTAGAATTTGGCTTGAGTAGTTTCATAAAAGAAACTAAAATATCGTTAGACGCCAGGTACACAACTTATATGCAAAGAGTTGATAAAATTTTGAAGTACAACTGGCCAACAAAGGAGGAATATAATGTATGGGTGTAGAAGTATGTGATGTAATCACCATCTGTAATTTTATGTCTACTCTATGTTTAAGAGCAATAAATTATAGGTGATTTTGGTCTGTGCAGTGTGAGTACTTTTGTATGATGTATTCTCCCCAATTGAATTAAATGATAGAATGCAAACTATTTATGTATCAGAGCATATTATCAAGTTATCTCCATTTGTGTTTTTTATAACTGATGATTGAGAATTTGAGAATTAATACAATCAAGGATTTATAAATTATTACTTCTCTCATGATGAATCTTACTAGTAGTTTTAATTATTTCTGATAACTTATAACTTTTAGAGTCAAGTGAATTAGGTTTAGAATAAGGTTTTAAATTTTAATCTAATCAGGATTATGGTTATGGTTATACTTTATAAATCTCATTAGCATTACATTTAATGTTTTATTTATGTACCAAATTATGATAAAATGCCACATGTCAGGAAAGTACCTTTGACGGGACATTGGAATGCCACATATCAGAGGCTTGGAGGGGATAACTTATTCTAAACTTTATTAGATTAAAATTTAAAACCTTATTCTAAGCCTTATTAGCTTTATCATATATTATTTTATTATCTGATAATAATGTAATATACGATAATAATTATGTTGCAAATATGTGCCTAAGTGGGTTGTCATTGATGCCAACATATCCTTGTTGCCATTGGTGTCAACTGTATCCTATTTTTGTTGTCTGCATAGAAGACCAGACTATTGAGGATATTGAGAAAATTAATGATAATCAATGCATGCAGATCATGTGGCTGTGTAGAGGATTGTTAGAGATTACTTCTATTAAGATTTGAGAGGTCCGCATGAAGATCTGAAGGAGTTATGGCCATCTGAGAAAAATTGGTTCCTGCAATACTCAAGAAAGACAGAGTGACGGAAAGAGGTCCTGATTTCTCCAGAAATATAAACTAATGATTTGTGGATTTGAATACATGTTTGCGAAGTCAATGTGTATCATCAACATCAGTGGTTCGTGGTTTGGAGGTCTGCAAGCTTTCCTTCCAGTCTAATAGTCATGGCAGAGAGTGTTCTTGAGGTTTTGGAAGAAGATTCAAATGTTTCTGGTAGTTTGGTTTAGAATGGATGTTACTGGTGAATTCAATTTGCTTGTGAAGGTATCTAGATCGTATGGCTACTATGTTAGAGGTCCACATTGAAGTTTGAGCTTGTTGCTTGAAGATTTCTTCTTTGAGGTTGATGTTCTTCCTAGTCTTGGCCGACCGGATGTTCCTAGCCTGTTGTGGATGCCTTAAAAACATTTTTATGAAGCATGCAGTGGTTGTAGAAGCAAATTCAAGTCTCAGTTGTGTTCAGCCAATTGTGTGATGATCCACGTCAAGTTTAGCCAACCTTTTTGATCATTCCAAGGTTGATGAAGTATATAAATACTTGTTGAGGAGGTATTGAAATCATCCTTGTGCAAAACATATAAAATCTGAAGAAAGGATTAGGAGCAGAGTAGAGAAGAAAAGGAGTGAGAGCAGTGTAGAGAGTGAAGAAGAGTTTGAATCAAAGTGAAAGTTCTTGAGCATTCATTGAAATTGAATCAGGCATGAAGTAGATGCTATTTCTCAATTAATTCTTTCTAAATAAATTCTGTAGGCAGTGAGCCTCTCTTTTGAGCAATGAGCTCTGGGTAGTGCACCCGAAGGCACATGCCTTCTATTTTATTAAGTACTTTTAATAGGGTATGTATTTTTGTGGGTTAAACCCCACCATGGTTTTTCCCTTAACTGGGTTTCCACGTCAAAATCTTGATGTCAATTGTGTTGATTATGTTTCTGCTCTTATGTTGTTGATCTATGCTTTGATGTTTACATCTCTAATCTGATATTAAGATAATAAAGCAGGTTAAAGGAAGAAAAGTTTTAATTGTGGGACAACTAATTCACCCCCCCTCTCATTTATCTAGTTCCAACAATTGGTATCAAAGCTAGATCCTCTCATAAAAGCCTAGCCACTTGAGGAGATCCAGGATGTCAACCTACAAGAAGGATAGTCCAAGATTTGATGGAACAAATTACTCTGTTTGGAAAAATTGCATGGAGTGCCATTTGCAATGCATGGGAGATGCCTACTAGGCAATAACCAGTGTTGAGTATAAACCACTGGAGAAAGGTCCTTCAACTCTTGATCAAGTCAAAGATGCTGAAAATAATCTTTGAGCCAAAAAAGCCTTGTTGAGTGCCCTGACTGATTTAGAAATGACAAATGTCTTCAGTCTAAAAACTACTTATCAAATCTAGAAAAGGTTGGAGTATCTATATGAAGGTGATAAATATGTCAAATGTGCAAAGATGCAAAGTCTGAGAGGAAAATTTGAAACTATGAGGATGAGTGAAGATGAAAACATAACAATCTACATGCAAAAGATAAATGAACTTGTGTGTGGCATTAGGTGTGCTAGTGGAACTTTGGGAGAATAAAAAATTGTATCAAAAGTACTCAGATCTTTACCAGATTCATACAAACATAAGGTTGCAACTATAGAAGAGATCAGGACAGTCTCAAAGGTTACAAGAGATCATCTAGTTGGCAAAATTTCAGCTTTCGAATTAAGTGAGTTTGGTGATTCTCTTCCCAAGTTTGAATTTGCATTTAAGGCCAGTGTGTATGGAAAACAAAGATATGATCTGGGTGAAAGCTCTTCTACAAGATCAAATAGATTTGTAAAGACAAGAAAGGATCTTGAAGATGTTGAAATAGAGATAGCAGATCTTGAAGCTCTTATTTCCACAAGAATGCCAAGAGGATCCAATAAGTATGAAAGAAAATTACCACTCAAATTTTTTGCTTGTAATAAGATTGGTCATTTTTCCTTAAAATGACCGGAAAGGTTTTCAAAACCGAACCTTAACAGGTATAAATGTCAGAAGAAATGTTACTATGTTCAAGAAAATGGAGAAGGGGGTAACAAATGATGAATCTGATCATGAAGGCTCCTCTAAAAATGATTGGGTGTTTATTGCTATCAAAGAAGAAGATCTGGTGTCTATTGAATTTGCTAGCTGTGAAAATGTGGAAAGTGCCTTGGCTACTCAGGTTATTGAAAAGGATGAATGGGTGATTGATAGTGGATGTTCTCATTACATGACTAGTGACAAGAGTAAGTTTGTGAATTTTGAAAACTATGAAGGAGGACTTGTGAAATTTGGAGACAACTTAGCTGGTAGAATTCATGTTAAAGGATCCATCTCTTTTGATGGCAAGAATAGCACCAATGATGTTTTGTATGTGGAAGGACTAAAACATAATCTTCTCAGTGTTGGTCAATTGGTTGAGAAGGGTTATGATCTTCGGTTCAAGGATGGAAAATGCAGAATCTTGGAAAGCTCTAGAATTGAAATTGCATCTGGGACTCAAACAAGAGGTAACATCTTTCACTTAAGTAGTTCTGGGAAAAGTTGTTTGATTGCTGAGATAGATCAAAGTTGGCTATGGCATAGGAGAATGTGTCATGTGAATTTTGACAACATTGTCAAAATAAGTTCCACTCAAGCTGTAAGAGATCTTCCAAGACTTGTGAAACCTAATAACATATGTAGAGAATGTCAATTGGGCAAATAGAACAAAATTTCATTCAAGAGTAAGGAACAATGTTCAAGTGAGAGATTGGGACTAGTACATGCTGATCTCTGTGGTCTTGCTAGGATTAAGAGTGTGGAAGGAGACAGATATTTCATGTTGCTAATTGATGATTACTCCTAGATGATGTGGGTAACTTTTCTGAGAGAAAAATTAGAAGCCCTTGACAAGTTTAAGGTGTTCAAGATGATGGTTGAAAATGAGATTGGTGGGAAACTAAAGTGTCTAAGATCTGATAGAGGTGGAGAATTTACCTCTGGTGAGTGATGCTTTCTGTGAAAAGCATGGAATAAAAAGATAGTTATCTACTCCTAGGACTCCTCAGCAAAATAGAGTTGTGGAAAGAAAGAACCAGACCATTCAAGAAGCTGCCAGAACCATGATGATGGAAACAAATGTTCCTCAAGTTTATTGGAGAGAAGCTGTGAGTACTGCTGTCTACACTCTTAACCAGGTATAGATAAAGGGAAATTCTGGTAAGACTCCTTATGAACTTTGGTTTGGTCATCCTCCTACTGTGAGATACTTTAGAGTTTTTGGTAGTAAATGCTATATAGAAAGAGATGAGGATTTAGGTAAGTTTGAGGCAAGAAGTGATGAAGGAATATTTTTGGGATACTCAACTCAAAGTAAGGCCTACTGGTGCTTCAATAAAAGATTGAAGAAGATTGTTGAAAGTGTGAATGTTAAAGTTGATGAAAGCAATAAAGGACACTCCGGGTACTCTAGATATGATTTAGATGATCAATATGAAAATCAAATTCAAGGAAGGCAAGTTCAAGTTCAGACTGAGATTTAGTTTGAACCAGTAACTCTAGAGGTTAATACAGATGATGAGGAACAAGTTCAAGAAATAGAAGCTCCAACAATTTCCAAAACTCCTAGGTATGTAAGGTTAAATCATCCTGAAGATTAGATGATAGGAGATAAGATTAAAGGTGTTCAAACTAGGATAAAAATGTCTGAAGATCAAGAAGAGACTTGTTTGATTTCAAGGATTGAGCCTAAATTAGTAAGTGAAGCTTGCAATGATGAAAACTAGGTTAAAGTAATGGAAGAGGAATTGATGCAAATTGAAAAGAATCACACATGGGATCTAGTTCCTAGACCTGAGGACAAAAATGTGATTGGAACTAAATGGGTCTTCCGAAATAAACTAAATGAAGATGGTGAGGTGGTAAGGAATAAAGCAAGGTTGGTATGTAAAGGCTACTCTCAAGTGGAAGCATTTCTGAATGGAGATTTAGATGAAGAAGTCTACATTGAGCAACCAGAAGGATTTCAATTGTCTAATTAGGGAGACATGGTTTGTAGATTGAGAAAAGCCTTGTATGGACTCAAGCAAGCTCCAAGAGCTTGGTATGCCAGATTGAATAAGCATGTGCTTAAGCTAGGATTTAGCAAAGGTACTACTGATAGTAATCTCTACTTCAAAATTGATCATGAGGACATTCTAATTGTTGAAGTTTTTGTCGATGATATCATTTTTGGTGGAAATAGATGCATGTGTAAAGCATTTGCTGATAAGATGAAAAGTGAGTTTGAGATGTCAATGTTTGGTGAGATGAATTTCTTCCTAGGTCTACAAATTGTTCAATCAGATAAATGTATCTTCATATCTCAGTCCAAGTATGTAGAAGAATTGCTAAAGAAATTTGGAATGAAAGACTCAAAGCCAGTAGGTACACCTATGGTAACCAGATGCAAGCTAAGCAAAGATGATGACTCTCCCAAGGCAAATCAAAAAAGATATAGATCAATGATTGGAGGATTTCTTTATTTAACTCATACCAAACCTAACATCATGAATGCAGTTGGACTTGTTGCCAGATTTCAAGCTGATCCAAAAGAATCCCATGTTATGGCAGTCAAAAGAATTTTTAGATATCTCAAGGGGACAATTGATTATAGACTGTGGTATCCAAAGGACAATAACTTCACTCTTCATGCATATAGAGATGCTGATTGGGCAGGAGATGTGGATGACAAAAAAAGTAATAGTGGTGGTGCATTCTTCTTGGGGAGAAGATTGGTCTCTTGGATAAGCAAAAAGCAAGAGGCAATATCATTGTCTACTGCAGAAGCAGAGTACATAGTAGCAACAAATAATTGCACTTAGGTTTTGTGGATGAAGCAAATGTTGAAGGACATCATAATTGTGTTTGAGGATCCAGTCACAATTTTCTGTGATAATTCTAGTGCAATAAGCATCTCAAAGAATCCAATATTGCATTTAAAGACAAAGCATATATCTATCAAGTTTCATTTCCTAAGAGAGAAAGTATATGAGAATGAAGTCAAGTTGGAGTTTGTGCCTTCCAAAGATCAGATTGCAGACATCTTCACTAAGCCTCTTCCCAAGGATACTTTTGAGTATCTCAGAGAGAAGTTAGGGGTTATTACCCCTCTTGAGCAGAACTAAGATGCACTAAGGTGCATTAGTCTAGTGGAATTCACATTCATATCTTGTGATCTGGATTGATGTTAAGGAGGTACTACTCAAAGGGGGAGTAGTCAATATGCAAATTTTGGGATCAATCTAAAGCAAAAAGGGAGAAAAGATAGCAAATATGTGCCCTTTTCCATTGATGTCAAAGGTGGAGAGAAGTCATGTGAAAAACTAGTTGTTGATGTAAGGGGGAGAAGTAAAGAAAGTAGTTGCAGAAGTAAGAAGAGAAAGGGGAGAAGTTCTTGTAGTGATGGTTAGATTCAATTTTTCACATCATATGTTGCCATCAATGACAAAGGGGGAGATTGTTGCAAATATGTGCCTAAGTGAGTTGTCATTGATGCCAACATATCCTTGTTGCCAATGGTGTCAACTGCATCCTATTTTATTATCTGCATAGAAGACTGGACTGTTGAGGATATTGAGAAAATTAATGATAATCAATGCATGTGGATCATGTGGTTGTGTAGAGGATTGTCAGAGATTGTTTCAGTTAATATTTGAGAAGTCTACATGAAGATTTGAAGGAGTTATGACCATCTAAGCAAAACTAGTTCCTGCAATACTCAGGAAAGATAGAGTGACTGGAAAGACGTCCAGATTGCTCCAGAAATATAAACTGATGATCTGCGGATCTGAAGGCATGTTTTGGAAGTCAATGTGTATCATCAACATCAGTGGTTCATGGTTTGGAGGTCTGCAAGATTTCATTCCAGTTTGATAGTCATGGCAGAGAGTGTTCTTGAGGTTCTAGAAGAAGATTCAAATGTTTATGGTAGTTTGGTTTAGAATGGATGTTACTGGTGAATTTAATTTTCTTGTGAAGGTCTCTGGATTGTCTAGCTACTATGTTAGAGGTCCACATTGAAGTTTGAGCTTGTTGATTGAAGATTTCTTCTTTGAGGTTGATGTTCTTCCTAGTCTTGGCTGACTGGATGTTCCTAGCCTATTGCAGATGCTTTCAAAACATTTTTATGAAGTGTGGAGTGGTTATAGAAGCAGATTCAAGTCGCAATTGTGTTCAGCCGATAGTGTGATGATCCGCGTCAAGTTTAGCCAACCTTGTTGATCATTCCAAGGTTGATGAAATATATAAATACTTATTGAGGAGGTATTGAAATCATCCTTGTGCAAAATAGATAAAATCCGAAGAAAGGATCAGGAGTAGAGCAGAGAAGAAAAGGAGTGAGAGTAGTGTAGAGTGTGAAGAAGAGTTTGAGGCAAAGCAAAAGTTCTTGAGCATTCACTGAAACTGAATCAGGCATGAAGTAGATACTATTTCTTAATTAATTCTTTCTAAATAAATTCTATAGGTAGTGAGCCTCTCTTTTGAGCAGTAAGCTCAAGGCAGTGTGCCCGAAGGCATGTGCCTTCTATTTTATTAAGTATTTTTAACAGGGTACACATTTTTGTGGGTTAACCCCCACTGTGGTTTTCCCTTAATCGGGTTTCCACATCAAAATCTTGGTGTCAAGTGTGTTGATTATGTTTCTGCTCTTATGTTGTTGATCTATGCTTTAATGTTTACATCTCTAATATAATAGTAATATAATAAAGAAGGTTAAAGGTAGAAAAGTTTTAATTGTGGGACAACTGATTCACCCCCCTCTCAATTGTCTAGTTCCAACAAATTATAATTATTATATAATAAATATATGATAATAATAGATTCTAAAGGTCAGTTCCTTGTTAAATGGCTTAATCTAACCTTATCTAGAGAAAAGAGGTAGCAACAACTAAAACGAATGTTGAAAACAAAAGAAGCAATACACAATGATTAAAATATATTATCCTTGAAGATTAAATTCAATAGCTAACAAAATAAAATGCACACATCAATAGCAATGTATGGAGTAATTAATCATCCAAAAGTAATATAAAAAAATGATAGAAACACAATTCTACAACTTCATATGTTAATTGAATAATAACTAATAGAATAAAATAAACACATTAATAATAATGTAGAAAGTAATTAATCATCCAAAAATAATTATAATTATTAATAATAGGATAGAAACACATTTTTTGATAGGTAAACTGTAGCATGTGCGGGAATTTATATTAATACGAAAAGATTTACATTTGGTTTGAGCCTACATGGCTCTTCGCAGATTAATACAAGAAACAAAAGCATTATATAGTGCCAGCAAAATTCCCAAAATTAGCCTTCTAATAGACTAGACCAGACTCCAAAAAACACACAACACCAGCTCAAAAACTTGCCACCCTACCACCCCAGCGTGGCAATTACCAAAAATGTGGCCCTGAGAGCCTACCCACTCCTACGGACAATAGAAATCCCCCGCACTCACAGTGGCTATGAAATGTTCAATCCATACTAGAGTCTCCTCTCTGTCCATTCCAATTTCCCACAGAAGAAAGTCTCTCCCACAAGCCTTCCAAAGCCTGTGCCTTCCCAGTTGCTACTCATTCATGTTTAGCAAGAATGGTTGCCTAGTTATGCCTTGGGCCTCCTCTCCCTCCTGCAGCTTCTCTAGGTCTCTCAGCCATGGGATCTTGATCCCTAATTCTGTAAAAACAACCACATCTATGTCATCCCAAAGAATATCTAGAGTGAATACCTCCCATAGAATCACCAACACATCCACCTTTGCCTCTCCCAAGTCAAACAAAGAAGCCAGAAAGTGCAAGGAAATGTCTATATTTACCCTGTATCTATCCTCCGAGACCAAGAAGTCTTTACCCAAGACCATCTTCACTGCCTCGAGGGAGAGTCCATTCTATTTCTTACAAATGATCATCAATCTACAATTTGTGATACGACCTAGAAAGGTGACCTAACGCTTATTATAGTAGAGCCTTATGGGAGTCTCCATCCTATATTTTGAGCAAGCCAGATGAGTGCCATTTTGTTGGAGACCTCCATAATTTAAAGGAAGTTCATTAATGAACAAACGCCTAAGGTGAAAGATGCATTTATTCGTTGTCTAGATTTTTGTAGCGTCAATCTTCAGTTCGTGTTGTCATTAATAACTAATAATTATAATTCATTATTCCTTGCACTGGTAGGGTTATCAGAAGCTCTCACGGTGGATCTAATTAATGCCTAGCCCCTTTGGCTTTATTTTATTATAAGTCTAATTTCGTCACGGGCGTTGCAACCTCCATTTAAGCCTATATTTTTTAAGCTGCGACGGTGTGTGAAGACACCACATATTCCCTGTGAAAACTATTATTGCTTCAATAATTATGTAATAATTATTAATATAACTATTATTATTTTATATATTGTATTAGTATTATATTATATAACTATTATAATATATAATGTATTAGTATATATTATTATTATATTGATATAATATATTATAATATATAATAATTATTCAACTGTTGGCTTTCAATAATAATATATAAACACGGTGAATTACCGCACCATTGCATGTTTAAGTTTTTAGCTTAAAGCAAGGCTGTGATGAGGCAAATCCTTGTGACAAGACAATAGAGACCGTCACATGTCAGAGGCTTAGAGGGGATACACCCGAGGCCCCGATAAATATTAAAAATATTTCAAAATAATATTAAAATAGATTGGGGTGATTAAAAACAAGGACCCACAGGGAATACATGGTGTCTTCATACACTATCGTAGCTTCAAAAATATAAGCTTAAACAGAGGTTGCAATGTCTGTGACGAAATCAAACTTAGAATAAAATAAAGCCAAAGGGGCTCGGGGTCGATAACTTAGAGTAAAGGGGCCAGTAAATCCATAACCACCAAGGGGATAAAAGAACAACTTAAGTTGGGGAAACTAGTACAAAACTTACGGAAACTAGATTTTGCATACATGCTACCAGTTGGGGAATCTAGATTTTGCATACATGCTACTTAAGTTGGGGAATCTAGATTTTTGTAAGAGATTATAGTTTGAAATGTTCTGGTAGCATGTATGCAAAATGTAGAAGCATGGACAAGACTGTGAACTATCTATAGAATGCCTCAGAGAAATGTGGTCTTGAGGAATGCTATGATTGTAGGATATGCACGAACGGACCTGCTGAGGGTTCATAAAAATTCATTTGTTGTGATGTTTAGTTGGGAGGAGGTTTTATAGAGCTAGTATATAGGCACCGAACACTCCATGATGCTCACCAACAAGCCTGCTTGTTTGAGCATTCACATCAATACATCACCAAAAGAATAAATTGTTGAAATATTGAAGTATATTTCAAAGAATGGAAGGAGCCTAGCTATTTGTTCACTGCCCAGTCCAAATCCCAAATTCAAGCAACTAAGCATGCAAAGAATTCTTCACATGATTTGGAAGCACACAGTTGGCATGAACCGTTTGACAAAATGCTCCTCATGAGACTCAGCAAGTGCTCAGATTGTAAAGATGATGCAATAGCGTCCCCTTGCGCATTCCTTTCTTCCATATGGAGCTTCGAATAACCAAATGGCGAGCACATTGATATCAAAAACTATGATGTGATTCCCATTCACTACTCATATCAATCTCGCATAATTATTTAGAGGGATCCAATGGAGGGAGGCATCACACATTCAACCTTCAAATTATTATAGACCCGCATTCTCAATAATGCGATTTCAAGGAAATGCAAACTATTGGGAAAAATGCCTCATATAAATATGGTTTTATGAGATGTAACGAATGTAGGATGTACACAATTGAAGATTTGTCAAAAAGGCTCTAAAGCAAATGCAACTAGCATATGTAAACTTAAATTCCACAACCTTTGCCATCATCCTCCCACCTCCTTCACTAGCGTGTAGAGAGGTAATGAACTATTATGGAACATTGTCTCATGGAATGCAGTGATTGCAGGATATACACATCCATCGAGACAAATGGCAGATTCTTGTCAGTTTTGATAAGTTTGAAATGCTCTAGTAAACTAAGCTCATGAGTTGTTTGACAAAATGCTCAAGGAAATGTGGTCATATGGAATGTGATGAATGCAGGATACATATAAAATGACTTGCAACTAACAAATGTTGCCAAGAAAATTATGGGCATCCATATACAAAGAGATCCTTTAAGAAATCCAAATTGATCATATTATGAAGAAGTATAATACTCCTTTGTTGTGCTATCAAGTGTAAGAAAACACATGAAATTCAACCTAGATGCTGCTAGATATATTTTATAAGATTGCATAATTGGGATGTAGACCATAATGTCTATCAAAGCCAAAAGGTGAGATACAAATGATCCCGAAGATGCTAGTGCTACTTTTACCTTTGATAACGGAATTCGAGAAATTTTGATGGAAAGGAAGTAAGGAGCTATTAGTCAATAGAATTCCAATCTTCTTTACCTGTGGCAAAGTTTCCAGCATTCAAACATACATGTACATGATCTCTTGACATTTCAAAAGGAGAGCTTCCATATAATATATAGATTGAGCTTTGGAGCACATTTTCCCAGAGTTAAAAATCCTCATGATGGAGTAGAATAAAGTTAACAAACTGTCACTGGTATGTAAGAGGATATATGATCTTGACTAATCAGTTCTTAGTGACCAAGCATTTCAAAGATGCAATACAATTCACGAAACAAAGGACATCATTTTTGTATCTCCTAACAGATGTTTGTGTTATTATTGAATGCATTTCTATAGTTTCAGAGATTATGATTCATTCATTTATGGTCTCCATGCAATCAAGAAGAAAGTTGAAATGAGAAGTTTTCATATAAAGATAAAGGGATAAACATTCTTTAGTCACAATAGTTTGGCTACTTGAGGAGCTTATTATCTTTTTCAAAAAAATGATCTTTCCTAATGTTTATTTCTAGGAAATTATTTTATTGTAATGTGAATCTTGAAAGTCACTCTTAAAAAGGGAATTGATAAATTGATCTGGAAATAAATTTTCAAGAAGTAGTTACTCCATGGGAGGAAATTAAAGAATTCCTAACCTTTCAAGAGACAGTTACAGAAACCGAAAGGCTAAGGGAGAATTATAAATATGTAATCGAGAGACATAAAAGGGGATCTTTTATCTTTTTGTTGTTGTTTGGGAATAGGGGAAGCAGGGTAGCAGTTCTATTTTCAAAATAGTGTTATTGTACAACAATTGAGGCTTTGAACTAAACTTTACATTGGAGAAATAAAGAAGATTTTTATGAGTTTGTGTACTTATTGATGTTTTCTTTTGATCGCATATGTCCTTTATGTCTTTGTGATTATTCTCTGTTGTTCTATCTATTATGTCAAACTGCATATGTGTTATTCCTGAAGCTTTGAATTCAGATTAATTCATCTATTGTGAAGATCTGCTACTCATTCCTTTCTTGTTTCTCATCCATGGGTGTGGGAGAGGTGAACTTTGTGTCATTTTTCTGCATTCACTTAATTCTAAATTTAATCTTTCACATCTATTTCATGGCTATGGGTAGATGGTAGTGTGCCTTTCTTGCTTTCTAGTTAAAATCATACCTTTTCTTCATTCATTGCAAAACATACGCAGGTAGTTGCGCCTTATAAAATAAGCAGATAACACTTGCAACCACCATTACAAGTGACTCAACTATTGGTCAAGTTGCCATTCTTGTGGGAAAAGGAGTATAAACTTGAAATGACAAATTTGTTAACCAACAAATATTTGGCGACTCTACTAGGGATTCGAAATTACAAAATGGTGTATCTATTTTCCCCAGAAATTTAAAAGTGCCTCCCCTAGGACGGAGGCTGGTGGCTCTACACGTGTCCAAAAGTAATTTATTCCAACAAAGATTCCTGTCTGATTCATTTTTTAGATTTGTACTATGGCATTGATTTCTTCCCAGCCATGGGAAAATCAATTTGGACCTCTTTCTTTGGCACGATATTCACCGTTGCCTGAAGGATCAAGAAAACATTTTCCAAAGTTCAATGGACAAGACTCTCAATATGTGGAAGATCACATTTTGGCATTCACAGTTGCCCTACGGTATTTTGGGGGTAAGTGAAGAAAATATTTTTGTAAGATTATTTATTGAATCTCTTGTTGGGCCTGCAGTAGATTGGTTTTGTTATTTGGAAAATAAGTGTATTACTGGTTGGGATTCATTGAAGAAGAAGTTCTTGGCAAGGTATAAGGGTCCCATTGATGAAGCTTCCTTGCTATATCAAGTTTTCCATGTTCGAAAGCAAGAAGGTGAATCCATCAGAGACTTTGTGGATAGGTTCAACATGCTGTTCAAAAAGATTACATCTCTTATTCAACCAAGTAAGCAACTCCAGCTTAGTACTTTTATTTCTGCATTGCATCCATATGTTCAATTTGAGTTGAGATGGAGTAAAGTAAATAATATTAAAGTTGCACAACAAGAGGCTGTGAAAATTGAAGATGATTTGATTTTGAGTGGGTTATGGAAAGCAAACCAAGGTGTAGATTATTTGGAATGTGAATCTATGAGGAAGCCTATAATGCAAAAAATAGTCTCCCAACCCATGAACTATCAATACATGCAGCCTCCTTCTACTAAATAGCTTAATCTCACTATTTTTGATTCAAAACATTTTGGTAGAGATGAAGTAAGTGCTGCAAAAATTAAACCTCATATGAATGGAAGAATTGAGGCATATTATTTACATTATGAAAAAGATAATCATGAATCTAGAAGCCCCTTAAATAATGGAGAAAGTAAACAATTATTCCATGATGTTAATGGTGAAAAAATTAATGCAAATGAAGTTGTTTTGACTGCCTTATCTACAGCAGAGATGGAATCATTCACTTTTACCAGTGACAAAGAGCAACATGAGGATACACAACATAAAGAGGAAGTGTTGAATGTCTTTTCTCTGAGGTGCACACAAATTGAATATGAAGTTTTTAGGTTTCAGGAGAAAGACAAAGTTGAAGTATGGTTGCAAGAAGAGGTTAGGAATGATTTTACATTTGAATCTTTTCATTTTGAAAATCTAGATACCAAAATTTTTAAACAAGAATTGGAAGATGGTGTCATAAGTAGTCATGATAGTCTAAATGAAAGTGATCAAATGACTGAATGTGCTGAGCCTCATATTGTGTATATCCTAAACTAGTGCCTCAATGCAAGTGAAGATGAATTTATGTGTGGGGAAGGGGTCATTATGTCTGATTTGCAAATTGTAGATGAGGATAATTTGGTGAATCATGAAATTATTGAATCAAAGGAGATTGTTCCCACCAAGGGTGATGTTCAGCCACATGAACATATTATATGCAATGTAGATCTTGAGTTTGACCCACTCCCAGTTTTACATGAGATACATGCAGCTGATAATTATTCTTTTAGTGATTCAATTGATTGTTTTCAAGAAAGAGATGTCAGTCTGTCTACTGTAGGAAATGACTCTATGCATAAATATGTTGGGGTAACCTCTTCCACATGCAGCACCAATGAAGGGTTTTATCTAATGATTTGTGTGTGGGATGTCCAATTCAGGGGTTGGCTTCTTTTTGTTTAAAAAATCAAGTGTCGTATGATATCACACATGATGCTGGTAATCGTATGCTGGGCAATGCTAATATGAGTCATCCAAGCGAAGAGGTATACAATGAAGAGTGGCCTTTTGAACATCAGATCATATCTAGAGAGCTTTTATGTGATGCCATTCTTATCATTCTGACCATGGTGGTCACCAGTTGGCAGCTGGTTGCTTGCGGGCTTCTCATTCATCAACCATTATTTCGTAGAGGCTGCTATTTCTCCCAGCCTGTCAATGGATTTGCATGATCATCTTGGAGTTACCTGAGGTAGGGACTTCCTACCATTTACATAGTAGGATTTTTTGGTTGCAATAGTAGTTTAGTTTCCTTTCCTGTTTTTCCCTATTTTAGGCTTGCTCTTGTTTCCTTTCCTCATGTGCTCTCTGACTTTGTTGCCCAATGGATAATGCACTAGCCTATTCCTAAGATTCTAGGTCCCTTGCTTCATCCTTTGCAGTCCCCGTCCTCAATCAAAGCCTGTTATTGTCCAAAAATTTGAACATGAAAATTTTCAAATTTTTAGTGCGTCCTCTCGTATGCCTTTCAACTTGTTGGGTCACAAAACAATCAATTTTGGAAATGTATAGAAGTTGGTTGAAATTCCTTTTATCAGTATGATCCTATCCCTATCCCACCCAATCATGCCAGTTTTTAGGTCAAAAGGTTTTACCATCTATAAGATGCTAAGCTTCACTTTTTCTTGCCAGTAATTTGCAAATTGAATCAAAATCTAAGATCCTTATTACTAGAACTTAAAGTCTTTCTAGGTTTTTCTCATAGGCATGTGATCATTCTATTGTTCAAGTTTCATGCAAAGCAGAGCTATTGGCTATAAGTTATAGGGGTTTATGTAAAAGTTGCAAAGTCTAAATTTCCAAAGAATAAACTATTTTTATTAAAAGTGCCTTTTATTTTTTGAAGGCACATTATATTTCTCAAAAGGTTCAAAGTCTAAATTATTTTACAAAGATGAATGACTTTATCAAGTTATATATTTTAGTGGCATTGGAAGTGATTTTGAAAATTTGAAGTTCAGTGGCTTTAAAGCTAGTGACTTTATTAAAGTCATGTTTATAATAATTTGGAGACCTTATGAAGGGCAAATTCTTTATATTTTTGGGCATTTCATAAGTTCCAAAACCTCAAATATCCCCAACCCCTTGTTGTCAAGTGTCTCCAAGGTTCTCTAACTCCAAGTATGAGCGACTTCAATGTTTCGAAGTTAGTAAAATCCTCGACTTTGCGACATCACAAAGAGAATATATCTGTCCTATACCATGATAGGATATGGACTCCCATCAAAGCATAATAGAATCTAGATTTTTGTTAGAGATTATAGTTTGAAATGTTTGGGTAGCATGTATGCAAAATGTAGAAGCATGGACAAGACCATGAACTATTCCATAGAATGCCTCAAAGAAATGTGGTCTTGAGGAATGCTATGATTGCAGGATATGCACGAACGGACCTGCTGAGGGTTCATAAAAATTCATTTGTTGTGGTGTTCGATTCATAAAAGGTTTTATAGAGCTGGTATATAGGCACTGAACACTCCATGATGCTCACCAACAAGCCTACTCGTTTAAGCATTCACATCAATACATCACCAAAAGAACAAATTGTTGAAATATTGAAGTATATTTCAAAGAATGGAAGGAGCCTAGCTATTTGTTCACTGTTCAGTCCAAATCCCAAATTTAAGTACCTAAGCACGTAAAGAAGTCTTCACATGACATAGAAGCACACAGTTAACATGAGCCGTTTGACAAAATGCTCCTCATGAGACTCAGCAAGCGCTTAGATTGTAAAGATGATGCAATAGTGTCCCCTTGCACATTCCTTTCTTCCATATGGAGCTTCAAATAACCAAATGATGAGCACATTGATATCATAAACTATGATGTGATTCCCATTCACTACTCATATCAATCTCACATCATTAGTTAGAGGGATCCAGTGGAAGGAAGCATCGCACATTCAGCCTTCAGATTATTACAGACCCGTATTCTCAATAATTTGATTTCAAGGAAATGCAAACTATTGGGAAAAATGACTCATATAAATATGATTTTATGAGATGTAACAAATGTATGATATGCACAGTTGAAGATTTGTCAAAAAGGCTCTAAAGCAAATGCAACTGGCATATGTAAACTTAAATTCCATGACCTTTGTCGTCATCTTCCTACCTCCTTCACTGGCATGTAGAGAGGCAACGAATTGTTATGGAACGTTGTCTCATAGAATGCAGTGATTGCAAGATATACACATCCATCAAGAATAACGGCAGATTCTTGTCAGTTTTGATAAGTTCAAAATGCTCTAGTAAACTAAGCTTATGAGCTATTTGACAAAATACTCAAAGAAATGTGGTCATATGGAATGTGATGAATGCAGGATACATATAAAATGACTCACAACTAATAAAGGTTGCTGAGAAAATTATGGGCATCCATATACAAAGAGATCCTTCAAGAAATCTGAATTGATCATATTATGAAGAAGTATAACACTCCTTTGTTGTGCTGTCAAGTGTAAGAAAATGCAGGAAATTCAACCTTGAGGCTGCTAGATATATTCTATAAGCTTGCACAATTGGGATGTAGACCATAATGTTTATCAAAGACAAAAGGTGAGATACAAATGATTCCAGAGATGCTAGTGCTACTTTTACCTTTGATAATGGAATTCAAGAAATTCTGATGGAAAGGAAGTAAGGAGCTATTAGTCAATAGAATGCCAATCTTCTTTACCTATGGCAAATTTTCTAACATTCAAACATACATGTACATGATCTCTTGATATTTCAAAAGTAGAACTTCCATTTAATATATAGATTGAGCTTTGGAGCACATTTCAATGGAGTTAAAAATCCTCATGATGGAGTAGAATAAAGTTAACAAACTATCACTGGCATGTAAGAGGATATATGACCTTGACTAATCAGTTCTCAATGATCAAGCATTTCAAAGCTGCAATACAATTCAAGAAACAAAGGACATCATTTTTGTATCTCCTAACATATGTTTGTATTATTATTGAAAGCATTTCTATAGTTTCAAATATTATGGATTCATTCATTTATGGTCTCCATGCAATCAAGAAGAAAGTTAAATGGGAAGTTTTCATACAGAGATAAAGGGATAAACATTCTTTAGTCATGATAGTTTGGCTACTTGAGGAGCTTATTATCTTTTTCAAAAAAATGATCTTTCCTAATGTTTATTTCTAGGTGGCAAAGAAACAAAGTGAAATTATTTTATTGTAATGTGAAGCTTGAAAGTAACTCTTAAAAAAGGAATTGATAAATTAATCTGAAAATAAATTTTCAAGAAGTAATTACTCCACGGGAGGAAATTAAAGAATTCCTAGCCTTTCAAGAGATAATTATAGAAATTGAAAGGCTAAGAGGAGAATTATAAATATGTAATTGAGAGACATAAAAGGGGATCTTTTATCTTTTTCTTGTTGTTTGGGAACAGGGGAAGCTAGGTAGTAGTTCTATTTTCAACACAGTTTTATTGTATAGCAATTGAGGCTTTGAACTCAAGTTTACATTGGAGAAATAAAGAATATGTTTGAGTCTGTGTACTTATTGATGTTTTCTTTTGATCGCATATGTCCTTTGTGTCTTTGTGATTACTCTCTGATCTATCTGTTATGTCAAACTACATATGTGTTATTCTTGAAGCTTTGAATTCAGATTAATTCATCTATTGTGAAGATCTGCTGCTCATTCCTTTTTTGTTTGTCATCCGTGGGTGTGGGAGAGGTGAACTTTGTGTCATTTTTCTACATTCACTTAATTCTAAATTTAATCTTTCACATCTATTCCATGGCTATGGGTAGATGGTAGTGTGCCTTTCTTGCTTTTTGGTTAAAAGCATACCCTATCTTCATTCATTGCAAAACATACAAAGGTAGCTGTGCCTTGTAAAATAAGCAGAGAGCACTTGTAAACACCATTGCAAGTGACTAAACTGTTGGTCAGGTTGCCATTCTTGTGGGTAAAAGAGTATAAATTTGAAATGATAAATTTGTTAACCAACACCATTGAACTCATTTCTTTTTTCCATGTGATGAATGTTATTTAATATTAAAAATTTGAACCATCTATGATTTGTATACATTGCAATTTGCCATTGAACTCATGTCAATTTCAAACCATAATTACTTCTATATTTTTTATTAAAATTTAACATCACCCTTCAAAAAGAATGGGGAATTACATCGTACATGAACACAAAAGGTTACTATTTCAACGTAAAAGGACTTTGTTTCAATGCATACAGTCCCTACAGCACAAAAGGAACATCTAACCAACCTCAAAAGGTCACTGTTTCAACGCAAAAGAACTTTGTTTCAACGCATATAGTCCCTATAGTGCAAAAGGAACATCTAACCAACCTCAAAAGGTCACTGTTTCAATGCAAAAGGACTTTGTTTCAACGCATATAGTCCCTGCAGTGAAAAAAGGAACATCTAACCAACCTCAAAGTTCCAAACAAAACTCCTATCCTTTGACCTTGAAACCATGCTTTGATCCTCTAAAATCTTTTTGGTTCCTCTTTTCAACGATGCTTAATGAATATTTCACTATAGTCCATAATTATCCTATTAACAAGAAATGGCTCCATTAGAAATTCAATTATGTCCTCATTTACAATGTCAATAAATGATTTACTATAGAACCTTTATTTATATGTACAAGAAACCACTAGGTATGGGTAACAATAAGGCTAGTAAAGGAGAATTAAATTGATTTTCTCGAGGTCACTAGCAATTGAGTTGCAATACCAATTCCATGCATCAATTCTAATTTCTAGTTTCTCATACATGCATGCATGTGTGGGAGATTCAACCCACCACCTAGAATAGAATGCATCATTTGCAAATGTTAAAAGTGTCGATTCTTGACATGATTTATTCCACTTGACAAATGCTTGTATTTCTTGACTCCGAGAAATACAAAGCAATAACATCTTACACAATGCATAGCCACACACAAATAAACTTTTCCATCATACTTATTGCTAATATACTATTCTACATCTGTGAATTGAGGACTCTATCACATAGTTAAATTCAAAATCATGAATGATCACAAAATAAATACTGGGAAACTTACTTTCTTCGCACAATTGTTGTAATGAAATTCATTACTTTGAACTTTTATAGTTTATTGATTCTTTTACTATCTAAAGCTTAGTAATGCAATATAAGGTTGAAACAATAAACACTATCTTATATAGATGACATGTACTACCATGACAAATGGGTAATAACTCCATTTAATTGACTCTGCCATACCTTGGAAATTCACATTGGATAATCTATGTGGTATGTCACTTACCATTAATGAACTCAATTGGCATTGGCTAATCTAGCCAGTTAAGTGCTTTGAATCAAATCAATAGTATGACTCTAATTAATTACAGAGAAAATTGTTCCACTTGTAAATTGTTCCACCATTTGATGAACCATTGAACAAATGATGAACGGTTGTAGTTGAATTCTTGAAGGTAGATCTCCAATGGTATACATTCCCAACAAAATCCTCCAGAATCAACTAGGAGCTGTTAGATATTAATAGATCAAAGGTTGAGATATATATAAAATATATAATATATTTATATTGATTATTGTATAAAGATTAAGGTGGCGGCAGAGTGCAAACCCTCAACTGTAGAAATTTGGATGTGATAGTACTTTGGCCTGAAATAGAACTTATGCCTCATTAAAATGCACATCGCATGATGGAAGTGACATCTGTCCTTTTGTAATAAATAAGGAATGTTGTGAGAAGTGCAATTGCACATTTTTCGGAAGGCAAATTACAATTTACATAGCTCTAAAACTATAAACTAAAACTCTTTTGTTTAAAATAATATAGAATAGAATAGAATAGAACAATTTTTAACATCCACGAGGCTAAAAATAGCCTATATTAATATGGGTTATCGATATAGATTATAATTGTTGTCAACATTTTAATTCTTTTGTCTTATTATCTATTATTTTAGATAATAACATAATTCTAGAATTTTTAAGTTTTATTATTTTATGGTTAGATCAATTGGTTGATTTGGAAGTATTATAATTCAGAATTTATGTAAAAAATAAGTTTAATCAAAATCATTCCTTGAATCCTTCAGAAAAGAAATTAACAAATTAGAATTACAATCATCTCTCATTTTATTAAGTCTAAAAACTTAAACAACTGTTACAGAAAGATGACAACATAAAGATGACATCCCTTAATAATAAAGGTTACATGGCGAAAGAAGAAGCCCTCGGCCCCTCACTAGATAAATATTTTTAGTTGATAGAGAACTCAACACTATGTATTTCCCTCGTATTATCCTTACAACACAATAAAGAAGAAACCTTCACTTGAACCCTGGCCGATGGACTGGGAAGAATATGTGAATGAAATTGGGAACAAAGTTGAGTCTTTATTCCAGATTTAAGAAGAAGGGCTAACATGGTGAAAGAAGAAGCCTTCTATAGTCTGGATTGTCTGGAAGGAAGCCGAAAGAATCATCATACCAAGCTTGCTACCAGAAAGATAAACCAATGGATTAAGAGAGACCACTTTCCACAATCCATCACTAGGCTGCTAGAAAGATGCAACAAGGGATTGGGAGAAAACACTAACCACAACCCATCACATAGATGCAAAACCATCTAGAATACAACATTGGTAGATTCATTTGCCTGAGGATCCAAGACACTTTCCAATTGCACTGAAAGAATATTGATGCCAGAAGGCACCATTCTCCTTCCTCTTTATTTCCCACATATCTAGTTGTTATCTTTCTAGATCCTCCCATGTCATACATGGAGTTCCCATGACTCATTTTTTTTCATCTTACAAAAACTAGGTCCTTCAAGGTAAGGATAACAACCCAACTGTGTAACCATTCTAACCCTTTCCTCTGCCAAAAAATTCTACATTCTAACTAAATAATTCCCAAAATTAGCTAACAAGGAACAACCAAAAGTTGAAATTAAGTGTTGAAAGCAACTTTCTCTATCCCTTTATAGCCATGACTACTAGGATATTGGGAATTCAAAAAATCATTACCTATCCGTCAGTGTATCTTACTAACCCTGTAAATAAATGTCCAAATGCCAAAATGTCACTTCATATCATGCTCTGAGAGCATTTGGGCATCCAATTCAAGAAATCCTCATATGGTCTTGTCATCTTACTCGTATAGACTTGACATCTCGCATCAAAAAGTACATTGGCTCCCTTTACAAAGCTTGAATTTTGCATCCACTTGATCACCTTGGGTGACTGATGTGACCACCAAAATATCAGCCATAAGAGCAAATTGTTCTACCTATAAATTCGTCCACCATTTGAAGAACACATGACGAACAGTTGTAGTTCAATTCTAAAAGGTAGATCTCCAACACTACACGTTGCCAACAAAATCCTCAGGAATCAACTAGGAGCCCTTAGATATTATTAGATCAGTGGTTGAGATCAATATATAAAATATATAATATATTTTGCGATGTACAATGTACATGAAACATCATGATGCAATCATGATGAGCCACATGGCATACAACACAGTCCACTTGTCTCTATTCCAGAGACATTATGTAGAAATTTGGTTGTCTTAGTACTTTGGCCCAAAATATAACTTGTGCCAATGATCTGCAATCATCTGACGATAAAAACTATTAGAATATTTCCCATTTATTAACACATGCGGCAGAAGTGACATCTGTCCTTTCATAATAAATAAGGAATGTCATGAGAATCAAAATTACACATTTTTCATAAGGGAATTTACGCAGCTCATTTATGAATCATATAGCAGTACATGCCACCAAAATCAATGCAATTTATGGAAATACTTAATTAGGTTTGTAACCCTCGTAGATACTTTATTTTGCATTTAAATCACTAGTGTACTTTGGAGGAGCTCTGGACTGTGTCTTCTACAAGTGTTGAACACGGGCTTTCTCAACTAGGTTAGCACTTAGCTAATTGGTTCTCTTTCTTGCCTATTTCTTATAGTGATAAATTTGAATTCTTTAACTCAACTAGGTGGGAAGAACAATTATTTTTCATGAGTCCAGATTGTTTGTTTACCCCAAATCTTCTAGAGATTTATTTGGCACCCTTAGCAGTTACAAAAGCTTTTGTTTACTGGTTTCTCAAACAAGTAAAGATGAATCTTTTGTTTATTCAGAATGGTTTAGCTAAGGTGAAGGATATTGAGCTAAAACATATAGATTTGGACTTGGAGGATTTATGTTCTCAATTAGAGCAAAATCCGAAGTCACCTACAACCGAGAAAATCCTAACAAGCGTGTTAGCTCATGCTGGGGGTATCCCACCTATTGTGCCATGTCCAGACCTAGTTGTTGCATGTGCAAAGAACTATTATCCTGATATTAAGGTCTGGTCATCCTTTGTTTTGGAGAAGACCGAGAGATGTCTTAAGAGGAAATTTTGAGAGAACGTTGGTTCTTCTTCTATGCATAAAGAATCAGGAACAAGAGAGAAAGGAACCTCCCAAGCCTCTGGAATTCAAAAAACTTCAACTAGTGTGGAGACAACTCAACACAGAGTTGGTTTACAATTTGATAGTGGTGCGGATGGAGACTAGCCTAAAGATAATAGGAAACTAAAAGGTGTATGTGAATAGGATGATCAACCCACATTTGTGAAACCATGAGTAAAGAATGTTGTTATATGGAGCCTAATTAGACTTGGAGGTTAAATTTACCCCACTTTTATCAGCGCGGTTTCCCCCCAAATTATTTAACATGGTCAAGGGGTAGTGCCCCTTGTGGGGGTTTGGGGGTAGTGCCCCCAAGACGGGGTCAAGAGGTAGCACCCCTGGCATGCTCCCTATCGCGATACAGGGTAGAGTCGAGGGACAGTGCCCCCGCGGGGGCTCAAGAGCAGCACCCCCAAAACCTCCAACAATTTTTATTATTTTATAAAGGTGTTGGGAGTTATTTTTTCTATTGGCTAACATAAAAAACCATATTTTGTAACTGACATAAGTCTTGATAAAAACAGCTAAGGGTTAGGGTTTTGGTTGACATTGTATTGTAGAATTTGTAGTGGTATTGAGTTGCAAGGATTGTTGGTTGTAATCAGTTTGATTTACTGGGTAATAATATTGGAATCTCTATTGGTGGATGTAGCCTGGGTTTGGGTGAACCATGTTAAAACTTGTCTGTCACTGTTATTATTTCTATGTATTTCTATTCCTCTATTTAATCTTTATTTGCATTTAATTAATATCTTCTACCGACTAACCCTAACAAAGAAGAACTTGGATGCTTTAAGTTTACAAAAATTGCAGGAAGATCACATGACTTCTCCTGTGTCTCCTTCACCTAGAAATGATTCTTCCATTTTTTAATAGATTGTTGATGATAATACTTTTCATTCCTTGTTTGAGATTCTAGCCTCCACCATATTAAATGAAATTCCTATGCAAGATACTCTTAATTAGCCAGACAAAGTTGTCCTGGGTGCAAGTGAGAGTGGTACAATTTTGTCTTCCCCATGCTAGCTAAAGGAGACATGCCCCAATGACAAAGCCAGACACAAACGTTGACACTGTAGCTAATATGTTAACGACTACACCTAAACCTAAGAAGGCTAAGAGGATGTCTCGGATGGTAACGAATTCTTCCTTAGGGCATAGAAGTTTGGAGATTACAGACCCCATCGGGGATAAAAATGAAAATAAAGTCACAGAAATATATTTTAATATGACCAAGATTGACATGGGTCCTCCTACCATGGAAGGTGATATATATCATGCAAAATTCTTTGTAGGCATGCTAGCAAAGAGAGTTAAAGCTGAGCAATAGGAGAACACAAAGCTATAAGCCCAGGTGAATTCTATGACATCTTTCATTCAATCTATTTTGAATAGTCCTTCTCAATCCTCTGATGCAACTCTGAGTGTTTCTGTTGATGGAATGGATCCTAGCATGTTGCAACAAATCATGAGATATCAAACTCTAGGTAAGGCCATCGAGCAATGGGTAGAGAAACTCACCGTTGATGGTTTGTTGTACATCAAGGAGGTCATGAAACTATATACCCTCATTTATGATAAAAGGAAAGGGTTAGTTGTAGAGTTATGAAATGTAAAGACAGAAGATAATAATCCGCTCACGGTGTCTACAGAGATAAAAGATATGATGGAAATTGATACAAATATTCTTGTAGTTGAGAAAAATTTTAATGATCCAAATGAGAATGATTATGTGTCTTGGCTAGATACACTAGAGTGGAAGAGGTTTGTGCTAGGGGATTTTAGTCGACAAATAAGAAGAATTTTGACTCAATGTCACACTGATATGGTTGATCTTAAAAACAACTATATCATCTTCGATGTAGAGATTTTAGATGAAAGAAGAGAGAACTTCCTTGATGTCAAGGAAGTAAATTAATTTTTTAAGAAGATGCTTACTAAAGAGCTTGTTGGTGCTGACGCAATTAATGGTGAATCACTAGGGAAGCTTGGACATATAGCAATGTATCTTAGACCGTTCAAGAATTAAATTGATGATGTCTATAAGAGACTAATAGATGCAAACAGAATGATAAATAAGTGGAAACTTCAGGCAAAAATTACCTGTAGACCAAGTGTCAAGATTTTAAATCCCATCAATACTAGGTACATGAGGTACAAGGCGAAACTGAGAGCATCAGCTCAGGTGGACTCGACTGTTGCTCAGAACGAAGACCAAATTGTTGCCACGTGATGACATTTCTTATTTTTATGTTATTTCTTTAAACATGTTGTGGATACTCTTATGGTAAAAGACTTAAATTATTATTTTATGTTTTAAATTGGTTGTCCCCAAGAAGTTGTTATTATTTCAAAGATAGTTATTTTATGACAAGGCTATATATACTAAGACTATTGATGCATATACGATCTTTTGGCAAACTTTGTGTTGTTGATAGGGCAATTTTGTGTTAATCTATATTTCAGTTATTTTCAATATATGAATGGAAGCTTAAGGAGTTGATTTCTAAAGTCGTAAACTTTGTGTTATGGTGGATGAATCTGTACTCTTGAATTCTTCTTATGTATCCTTTTGAATTTTCTTTTATTAAATTATTATATATCAATTTTCATTAATCTGAATTGTTCCTTCATTGACACTTGTCTCTATTCCAAAGAATTTATGGAGAAAGATGGGTGTGTCAGAACTGCAACTTGGAAAAGAACTGATGTCGTTGATCTTTGATACTGACTATCCATCGATCTAAATGTAAATATTTTTTTAAGCTATAATTCACCAAGTAAATTAGTCATTATAATTTAGCATTTGATATTTTCGCCAGCCACATTATGATTTTTTTTTTAAATTGCCAACTCAATCGCCAAATAATTTATTTTACATTTTTGAATATCTATATAATTCGCCAACTAATTTATTTTATTTTTTGGAATACAACTATAATTCACCACATACTTTATTTTACTTTTTGGAATAAAACTATAATTTGCTAAGGAATTTTTTTTTCAAATCTATATACAATTCACCAGCAAAAAAACCACAGTCGACAAATCTAAAAAAATTTCCCAATGATTTTTTTTTTCCAAAAATAGGCATAGATTCGCCAACATTTTTATGGCCTCGGGCTAGGATTTGCCAAGATTTTATAGGTTTTTTAGGGGGGGTTTCCTTAAATTTATCCTCGGTAGGGAATGCAAAGTCATGTACCATCTTACACCTCTTACTTTGGAGACTAAAGTCTTGCTCAAAGTTTATTTCATCTCAAATAATGGAGGTAATAGTGTGAGCTCTTCTCCCCCTACTACAGTGATGCACCGTAGGATATGATGGTCAAAGGTCTTAACTAGGTTAACAAGGTGTCTAAGATGCCCCAAATATACATGAGGTACAGTGGGGTCCAAGTCTGTGAATGGGGGTGTCCCAATCATCTAACCATACGCCAACCAAACACAAGTCTTGGCAGATCGAGAATCTTGGGGTTTTTTCTAGACTAGAGGGGTCCTTCCTTTGAAATGAGTCTTTTGACTCTCATAACATTTATATACCATGCCAGAACACATGGTTAAGGCCATTCTTAAGGGTGATGAAATCCCTTAACATGTCTTCTATAAAGGATACCAAGTACTTTTGATTCTCAAGACCACCTTTGAACGTGAGAGAAGAGAATACATATAGATCTTGGGTCCTCGAGAATAAAGCAAATAAAGAAAGTAAATTGAATTATCTAGTGCTTTTGATCTCCAAGATCACCTTTCAGTGTGAGGAGAGAGCATACACACATAGACATTCAATACATAGCAATCAATTGTATATTCCCTTAATGAAATTGAAGTGTTCTACTAAACTAGTGAGAAATCAAATCTTTGTCAAGTGTCCTTCACCAAATACATTAGTAGTTCACTTTTAGCTTCTTTGACTAGTGGTAAGAGGCTGTACAAATGATGTTAGTTTCTAAAAGCCATTTGTCAAATTTGAAAAGTTAAAAATGAAGACTTTCAGGATCAAAAGTGTTAGTGTAGTAATCAATAGTGACTCAAAATTAACCAAAAGTGCAACAATATCTACCAAAAGTGTACATAGTATTAATCAAAAGTTTCAATACATCAAACTTTTTAACCACCCTCGTTGAAGGATAGGGCCACTTCCAGTTGGAAGGTGTATGGGGGAGTGTCAGTCTGTGGTTGAAGGTAAAGCACTCAGATGATGCTCTTCCTCCTACACCTTGATAGCCAGAGTGCTTGCACTCATATGTGAAGACTATGACTGGAGATCAAATTTATTGTAATGAATGATCAATTTTGTATATTTAATGTATGGGTAAGTGCACAAAGATGATGGACCAAAAGGGATCTTAAGATGCCACTTTTTTCTGAAATCAGGAAACATTGATGTTGCATGAGAAATTGAAGATAGCTACAGTCAAAGTTTGAAGATGGAACAAAAATAAGAATCGTAGTGCTCCGAATCTAGTTTCTAAACTACTATTTTTTTCCAAAAATGGTTGAGATTAAGGGGTTCAAAAGGGGGAGCACATAAATTGGTCTTATTTTTCTCAAAAAAACATAACATATTGTCTGGTCTGCTCCCCCTAAAATGTCAACTTTTTTTTAGTATTTCAATAATTGCTCTAGTGAGAAATTAGCTAACACCATGTAGTTTATCCCTGATTTTTCTAATAATTTTTTCATAAATAATTGATTTTTTAGTAATTTTCAAAGTGGACACATCCTGAAAATAGAAAATTGAGTGTGCTCCCCCCTGAAATTTTTGAAAACTAATCAAAAATTGATTTTTTTTATATGTGTAGAAGGGAGTCTAGTTTCTAAAAATGAAAACTTATTTCAAATTTTGATGAATGGTTTAAAAAAGTAAAAAATACTAGACACTGGTTTTTGACAAAAAATGGACACACTAACAAAAGAAATTAAAGATGAAACCCTTAACATACTCAAAATGTGAAAAAAATAATATGGTTAGATAGCTAGCAGAGAGCTTAACATTATGGTGGTATTTTTTTGAGTTTTCATTGGAAAAAGTGCCATCCTAATGGGGAGTATGCTCCAGATTATCTCCAAATTTTGCTAAAAACTAGTAAAAACATGTCAAAACAAGCTCAGCATAATGCGAGCACGTTATAACATGCTCACATTATGTGAATCAATAATGTGAGAACGTTATAACGTGTCCACATTATAATGTACTCGCGTTATAACGCACTCGCATTATAACCCTCTCGCATTATAACGTACTCACGTTATGCTGAGCATGTTTGGTGATACACATTCCAATTGCATTTGCTTGAAAGTTTCTAAATACTTTTCAACAAATCCATTTTTTGCATATCTTGCAATCATTGCATTCCATTACAGAACATCTCTTTGAGGTGTTATGTTATACAATTGACATGTCTTGTCTATGCTTCCACACTTAACATACATGTCTACAAGGGCAGTTTCACTTCCTATCATCTCTCTCACTCTATACTTCCCACCCCTCTCTACATCCTACCATCTCTCTGAGTCTCTACTTCCCTCCCCTCTCTACCTCCTACCTTCTCTCTCACTCTCTTCTTCCCTCCCCTCTCTACCTTCTACCCTCTCTCTAACTCTCTACTTCCCTCCCTTGTCTACCTCCTACCCTCTTTCTGAGTCTACTTCCCTCGCCTTTCTACCTCCTAACTTCTCTCTCACTCTCTTCTCCCCCCTCTCTACCTCCTACCCTCTCTCTCAATCTCTACTTCCCTCCCCTCTCTACCTCCTACCCTCTCTCTCAGTCTTTGTTTCCCTCCCCTATCTACCTCCTACCCTCTCTCTCTCTTCTTCCTTCCCCTGTCTACCTCCTACCCTCTCTCACTCTCTACTTCCCTCCCATCTCTACCTCCTATCCTCTCTCTCACTCTCTTAAGCATTAGTCCACCCATCTCCTAATCCATCAATCCCTATCATCCATCCACCATATAACTCACCATCTAATCCACCATCAAGCATTCTAATCTCTTATCCATCAACCCATTCAAACCCTTGAAAAAATTTCTCCAAAGACTCTTTACAAAATCCAAAAATAAAAGCAAAGATATGGAGCCATCCAAATCCACTGATCCAATTTGATCCCCCTTTAACACTCCTAATCCTAATCCATCCCCTCCTATATCCATTCAATTGATCCTAATCCTAACCCCACAACATCTTCCATCATTGTTGTTATGAAAATTAAATAAATTGAAAGAAAAGTAAATATAGGAAAGAAAAACTAATTTGTTGGAGCATCATTTGAAAGATAACATTACCAAGATTCAACAAAGGAGACTAGACATTTTGAAGGGGGAAAAAACAAAGAAAAAACCCCCATACATTATGAAAGATGGCATGCAGCCATGAAATAAAATATTATAGAAAAAGAGGGAGGAGCTCCCCAAGCAATGAACGAGAAGAGAAAATAAGAGAGGAATGAATGAATGAAGAGGAGAGGGCACCTCATAAATAGAGGTGAGAGGGGAGTTGCAATCAACTCCCATATGTCACCTTTCATGTGGGTGAGTGCCATGTGTAGACCTCATAAGGAGGTAACTAAATAAAACAAATATTCCTTCAAGAGGAATATTGACATGAGTTATCCTCACACATGTGTGAGGATACTCACAAAAAATAAAAATACTTTATATTATAAAAATACAAGTATTTAATACAAAGAAATAATTTAATGATCTTTACTAAAGTAAGGATTATCATTTTTAACATCCCCCCTTAAGCTTTACTTGGGGAAGATTACAAAGAATCCATCAAAGGATGATTACAACATGTTATATGAATGGCATACAAGCTTTTACAATGAATAAGAATATGGAATTGAAGAAAGGAGCTTGAAGAAGAGTGAAGAATCTCTTTTGAGATAGAGGCAAGTCTTCAAGTAGTCTTGAAAATAATTGTATAGATGCCTTTGTGAACCAAAGTACTTGTATAGATGCCTTTGAACAATAGTAAGCTCCTTTAGAGCCAAGAGAAGTGGATTGATGGTTCTTGTGCTGCCAAGGTAGATATTGAACCTATTTCATCAAAGAAACCATAACCACAAATAGATTTCCCATCATTGGAATCATCTCCTAAATTTGAATTAGTATATTCATAGAAAGAGATACAAATTGCATATTGCATAATAAAATTGTGGATCAAATGAATCTGAATTTAAGTCATAAAGCTAATAAAGTAAAAGTTAGCATAGCTAATTCAATGTAGATAAAATAACCTTAAGTCTTGAGTAAGAGTGCTAG
Source organism: Cunninghamia lanceolata (assembly GCA_027924645.1). NCBI lineage: Eukaryota > Viridiplantae > Streptophyta > Pinopsida > Cupressales > Cupressaceae > Cunninghamia > Cunninghamia lanceolata. The sequence goes on along the minus strand of BSBN01001914.1, from coordinate 268,768 downwards.
TAAAAATTGTAGCACAAATCATGGCTTATAGGCCAAATTATAAAATGCCAATATATAGGCATAGCAATAAAAGTTCTAGGTTTCTTCTCACTACATCATTTGTTGAATTGTAAAGGGAACTTATATCAAGTTTAATAATAATTGACTTTGAAAATTAGTCCTAAGATCATAGTGCCATCATTTGAAGATTCAATATTACGGACTTCGAAAAACAGTCCTATAGATGGTTATAAAACCCATAGTGCCTTCATAAAAAAATTTAATAACAAAGGACTTTGAAAATAGCCCTATAAAATGGCATAACAACCATATTGTCTTCATCAAATTTTAAGAAATTGATCCCCAACGATCAGTTCATCATAAAAATGTAAGTGCATACCATCAAAGTGGATGGAAATATTTTCCATGGGTCCCAAAACACACTCCAATGAGACTTAAAGGGCTCCCTATGCAACATTACTCAAATGTGTCTTGCGTATAAAATATTTAAAGGCTTTAGTGCTCTTAATGAGCTTTTAATTTCTCAAAAATTATAACAGATAAATGAGGCACAATAAAATATTAGATTCCCTTTATCAAAACAACATAATTGTAGTTAAGAATGAAACTCTAGACTTGTTTTAAATATTGTATGAGATCAAGACTTAGGTAGAGAAAAGCAGAATGATAAATTACCACAAATTGTGATAGAATGAGCTTGAAGATATCAAGGGGCACAAATGAAGTCACCTTAACAAATAAAATTTAAAAAAATTGAGATTTAAAAAAATAGGATAAGTAGAATATTCCAAAGTGATATTCATGCATTGGCCACTACATGAATATCCCTGAAATATAATTGAATGAACAAGTACAAAATTGTTGGGTTGATCAAGTCCAATAATAAAGTACATGTGTAAAAAAATACATAGGGAAATTTTGAAAAATTGCCTAACGAAAGGCAATTTTTTTGAAAAATGAAACATATTTAGGTCTCCATTGAGCATTTCAAATATTGTGACTAAGAATTAATTGATAAAAAATTATGATGACATAAGGATTCTCAAATTTTATCTATTTATTTAAATAGATCAATACATAACAATATAAGTATTTAAAATAAATTAATCCCTTAGTAATCAAATAGGATTTAAACATTGCCTAATTAGATAAGGCAAATTTAATTAATTTAGATAGGCAAAAATTTGTTTAAACAAATGCCTCTTAAAAATGGATTTTTTTAAAAAATGCCTCAATAAATAAATAAAAGGGAAATGTTTAAAAATGTGCCTAATTAAATAAAAGGCAATTTTTTTTTTAAAGTTGCCTAATTTAAAAAAACAAAAATTTTGAAAATATGTATAATTAAGTGGATGACAAGGCATTTTTTTAAAAATGCCTAATTTATATAAATGCCTATTTAAAAGAATCTTGAAAAATTGTCTAAATAAATGAGAGGCAATATATTTTTATTTGAAAAATGCCAAAATAAAAAGAATTTTAAATATGTCTTATGAAAAAGACAATTTTTTTTGAAAAAAACATTTAAAAAATCATTTTAAGAAAAAAGTCTAATTAAAAAAACAATTTAAAAATGCCTTATGGCATAATGAAAAGGCAAAAACAAATGTATTTTAAAAAAACAAATGCCTTATTATTATATAAAGAAAAGGCAATTGTAATGCCCCACAATGAACACCTTAGAGAACAACACATCTATGCTATGCAATGTAGAATATTTTTTTTTTGTATAAGATGACAAAGTAATGTTTAACAAATCAATACACATCATTAACTAACAACTTGTCTTCTAAGGTTCCATGGTTGCATTACTTGAAAAATTAATCAACATAATTTAACATGCATTACTAACTAACATTAGCAAATCATTCTAAATCTATTGCACTAATGATTATACATATACATCTCCATTTCATGACATCAGTTAGATAATCAACTTGATCAAGATTACATGTATATATTCAAAAGTCTATACATATGAGTACATCATTATGTAGTTACATTATCACTATCATGATTACATTTGAATACATACATTATGAATCAACTGATACACAGGCTAGTACATGAGCATATTAACTATCTTCATAAACAAGTACAAGATCTGTTGTCTGATACACAAGATATATCCTCCTAGCTCACGAACAACGGCAAGGAAAAAACTAATGGATAAAGCTCTTCCACCCGACCATGTGGAACCCTGAGGTCCACCCCCCGAGCTAGGAGTTAACATAAGGTCCCCACTACAACATATAGTTAGGTAGATAGTAGACTATAAGACAACACATGACTCCAACATCACAAGTCAATATCACAAACAACACAACAGTACTTCCAGAGGCAAACACTTAACAAATGGGGAGAGTACAACTAGGGAATGCTAGGCTCCAGTAAGGAGAGTGTCATCGCATGGTCCTAACATGGGTTACTTAGGCAATCTCTCTCTATACACCAGCCCCCATCTATGGTTACCCTAGCAGTCTCTCTCTAGACACCGGCCCCATAGGGTGACACATGCAGAATCAACCTTCCATTTGTGAGGACAAGGAAGTTGATTTTGCCAACTAGGCCTTCTCATCTCATTCTTAGTTTGAACTAGCACTACAGGCATGAGTGAGGAATCTAATTATCTTGTTAGTGTGAAAACTACCCAACCCCTAGATTTATTATTAGGTTATCACTTGATTACTAACTCCCAATGGGTTACCCTGGCTAGCCACTTTGGGCACCAGCCCCACATTGGAAGCCATTCCCCTACCTACAACTAGGAGACCCTACTCAACAAGCATAGCAAACCTCATCATGACAACGAGGATACATGAACCATGCAAGGCATTAACCATCTTGCATAACAATTATCCTTATATCAACATGTATAAATAACAATGCAAGGCGTTGACCCTCCAAAACATAATCATAAGGGCAGAACTCCTAAACCATTGCCCATAACAACACATATTCATTACATCTCTATGATTTCCATGTCTCCCCATTCCATAACTCACCACAAAACTGGATACAAGACAAATACAACCAAATGGACAACAATACATCCACAAAGAAGTACATTTATCATTCACCTTGTCTTTTAATCCATACATAACTAGAGATGACATGCTTCTTAAAACATCATGATCTCACGACATCCCATTCTAAGCCTCTAGGAAAACTAACCACACATGTAGATACAAAATCAAAAGAAACAATATGAACTAGTTCATAACCCACAAATTGAATTTACTAAACTTGTTATTAGCAATTTACATTTTCTCAATATCAACACACTTATAATTAAATTATACCTTCTTTACAACTAATCCACTATAGCAGATTACAAATGACATTAATAAATCTATAACTATATAATCATATCAATTTTTAATTAATCTAATTAAACAGATGCATCAGATGCAATGCAATCTATATCTACTAATTTTCTTTATTGTATTCCTTTCAAACTATAGATAAATCACATGGTCCAATCAAATAAATTTCAATAATTTAATTTAATAAAATCACTTAACTATAATATCTGATTTACAATTGCCTTTAAACGACAATCTAATACAAGATATATATAAATATTTATAACTCACTACCCTAATTAATTAACTTACTTGATGACTTCACCATTCCAACAAAGGAATTGCAATTATCATTAACAATAAATAATAATATTATTGTAAAATTTAGACACTTAACTAATCATCTTTTAGGTTTTGAATTAATAATAATAATAATAATAATAATAATAATACCACAAATCATTGAATAATAATTATTTTTCATCCACTAATAATTTACCAATACTACATGCATTTGTATCAAAAGTAATAACTTCCTGTAACAAGATGTTAATAATTTTATTACTTGGAAATCTAAATTTTTAACAGACTATATGAAGCAATTAATTTCAAAGTGAGAAATAGCCCAATACATCCTATCCATCACATCCACTTACTCAAGCTGTCTGAATACATGAATTTTAGAATTGACTAAAAAAAATTTTACCAGAGAGATCTTGAGTTCTTGGTGTGACTCAGTCAAAACGATCATGACGTATCTCCTATTTAAATGAATTTTAATTAAAATCCTCAAATCTTTCTTAAGAGGCCATGATGTTCTTGCCTTTTCCTTTTGGCTTTGTTGCTATTTTGGAAAATTGGTGTATAGAAGAAAACGGTGTAATTCCAAATGACACTGTGTGCAAGTTGGGATGTGAAAGATGTTGTTGCATGGATGCTCCTACTACATTAATTAGACTAGCTGGCATTGATTGTAATACCATTACACCTTTAATCTGTTCCTCCAGAGACATTGCTATCTTGGATGTTGCAATGCTACAGAGAATAGAATCCTTGATACTATTGCCAACATCAAACACCAATTCCTCCTCCTTCTACACCCTAATTGAATCTTGATTATATTATACTATCCCTACAAGATTCCAATTGAATCCCAATAAATGATAAGTTACCTCCACTGCAACAGTTTCAGTTTCACAATCTTTTTACCAAGATAGAAGTGTTTCTTATTTAAGAGCTATTCGAAAGCTCTCAGGTATAGAAATCTTGATCTATGTGTAAAGGATTTGTTAATAGTTCAAAGTTTTATTTGGACACCATATCAATATATTTGTTTATAGTATTGGATTCTATCTTGCGTCCCCATGTTTTATATAGGAAAGGATATTTAAAATGAGAAGGGTCAAATTATGAATTCTCTCTCTCACTTACGCAATAACTTAATATGCTGTTGACTTTGCCACCCAATTCGTAAGAAGGGATAGTTCACTACTCGGTTCTTTCATAGAGAGTAGTAGAACTAGCTCACCTCAACCTCACACTCCTATGCTCATAGAGTGTTAAAGCTCATTGCAGGAGGAATTAATTATAGAAATTAAACCTATAACATACTCATGGAGTGTCAAAATTCATTTTAGGAGAAGCGTACCAAGGCTCTTAAACCTAATTCCAAACTTGCCACTCTTATAGGGTACAGAATTTTGCTTCAAAATGCGAGAAATAAATTAAGTCATTCAACCAAACACCATACTTATAGAGTACTAAAACTCTTGTCAAACTATCGAATGCAAGATATTTTCACAAAAAAATAAGTTAAACAAAAACTGCAATCCAATTCAATTACATACACAAACACTTATTTCAGATTTTCCTTATTATGAAAACAAATACCTATTCTACTGATACTCCTTCACTGGATGTCAGTGCCCATCAGACAAACAAAATAAAGGGTAAGCAGTTTGATAAGTTCTCAAATAAAATTGTTTAAACAACTTAGAATACATCAATTAGCAGCATTTCTACTGCAACTATTACAATCATAGCCTGATATACGATGGTATCTGTAAACAAATATCAGATGGAAAGCTACAGGTGAGAGTAGCTTGACAACTTTTGTAGCAGGTTGGTTAACTAATTATGCAATGTTAGTTCTTTGGGTGCTAGAGGTAGTTGTATATAAGATGACACATCTTAAGAAGGATATTTATTTCTCTCTGATATTCAACTCTATATATGCGATTATGTAAACATTGCAAAGCATTGATTCTATTTAAGCAACAGCTATACGGTGGTGAAGAAGAATCCATTTAGGTGTCGGGTAAATTTGTTCTAGATTGTTGGAAAGAATGAAAGAGTAGAAATAATTAATGGACATCCCTCAAGCCTACACACGCGGCCATACAGGTTCAGCGACTGAGAGCTATGCATACTTAAATCACATTTATATACCTTATTGAATTGCACCTACTACAGATCATTATGTGTGCATGACTGACCATCCTGCCCATGCTGGCTCCTTAGAGGACACCCTAACTTTGTCTTAAAATGCCAATAACACCTGCGATGGCGGTGTTGATGTGCTTTTTGGACTATAGATCACATATGAATATAGGTTTAAGGTATTTCCAGCTATGTTGCTCCTTGAGTTGGATCCTAAAAATATTACGCAGCCTCTATTTTTTTACTCAAACATCTAGCAGAAGCGGCAGGTAATAAAACTAGATTGCAACCATTACCAGCGTCCTGCAATAGACAGTTATCTGTGTAAAAGAACATTTGAAGTGCAAAAGTTGATTTATTGGGTTATCATCTGATCTTAAGTTGATTACCATAGAGTACAAATATCAGATGGGCATTTTAAGTTGGAACAACCATATTTATCAGTCAAAGAGGGCAAGTTCATTCCAGGGAAGAAAGCAATTACTCTAAAGGGTATCAAATTTAGGGTAACCGATTCAATATTCAAAGAGCTTTGAGATAATAATAAGTGCAATGTAAATTAGAATAAGAAACAAAATGTTCAACATGGGGAAGGTAGATATGAGATTGCAGGATACACACAATAAACTCAACGATTACAGGAGACTCAAACACAACAATCAACTAGAAGACAATCAAGGCATGAACACACCATTTAGTTTCAAATTTCAGAGATAAAAAAATCTAAAAGAAAGTGGAACCTGGATTGTATGCTTGGCTGCCTTGAAGATTTGGTGCCAGAATGACTCCCTCCGCTCTTCCAAAACAGCCTCCTCCAAAACTCCTCAGCCCCTTCCAAGTTCTTCCTCTCAAAAACAAGGATTCACTCCTTGAATAAATGCAGAAGACATGCCTCTCTTCCCAACAACCCACTTTCTCCAAAAACAAGGATTCAACTCCTTGATTAAATGCAGAGGACATACCTCTCTTCCCAACAACCCACATTCTCATGAGATTCAAAAATTAACTATATCAAAAGATTCCCAAATCCTCCAATTTGCAATTGATGGCACACGGCATAATTTTGCATACCCCCAAAATACTGAATACATGATACAAAGCGACAACCCTAATTTTAACCTTAAAATATTATCTTTATTACTATAAATTTATTTTATCAAAATTTATAATTGTTTATTCATCTTTATTTATGTATTTTGTTTTCTTTTTAATTTAATTCGTTTACAACTTGTAATTTATTTTTTCATTTAAGCATTCATCAAATTTATTTATTTATTTACTATTTTCATGTTAATTTTACCAATTATCAAAGAATTAAATCATTTATAATTAATAAACAACACATAATTTCCCTAGCAAATGTTTATTTAACTTTAGCTTAAATTTAACCTTATTTTAATGAAGTACTAACCAGGCTTAAATCAACATTTTAAATTGGATAAACCCAACTTACTGGATGATACTTGATCCCTTGTAAAGCCACAGTACATGACGACAAAATAACGACAAACAGTCCAACTGATGGTGACGACATGATACAATACTGAGAACTCATCCTCTTTGAGGATGTTGACTGAGTAGGGAACCTTATGCTAACTCCAATCAATAACTCCATTGGCTAGGGCACGCTCAGACCTGGTAGTTCAGGTGGAGTCGATGCCCAATACCTGCATCCTGCAACAAACAACAAGGTTGTACATATATATATATATATAAATATGTGGTCATAGACACAATGAACGGAAGTCGCAGTGTGGCAGGGTACTCGGACATGAGTAATGCGACACTATTCTGTTCATGTAAACACATCATTAAATAACTACATCCATTACCAGTAATGCATCATAATCATGATCAAATAACACGTTAAACTCAGAATAACATTAATCTATAATCATCAAATATGTTCATCAAGATCAAGGAGAACATAAACCATAACATACTAGTCCAAATGTCTCAAAACTGTAAATATGCAATATAAGACTATCAGCTATACTAGAACTATCATAGGAAATATGAAAATAACATCTATCACAAGCCAAAAGTGAGGGGCATTACAACAATATTAAAAATTAGAAATTTTATATAATATGGCTTAAATTAGAAACTTTATAAAAAAAGATTGAAATATTGCTCTGAGGCAATATTAATTATTGATATATTGCCCTCATAAGGCAATTTTTTGAAAAAACACTTATTTAAAAAGGCATAAGATGATTTAAATAAAAGATTAACAATATTAATAACATTAAAATATATAATAAAACATTTAATTGAAAGATTTCTTTTTAAAAACTAGAAAAAAACATTTATTTAAAAAAGTTTTAATAAGAAAACTTTTAAAATATATAATAAAAAAATATTTAAAAAGTTTCTAAACATATAATTATTAAACCAAATGGTTTAAAAACCACACGTTGCATGAAGAAAATGTTTTATTTTATTTTTTTGTGTAGGGTTTAGAGAGCTGGGCAAGTAAGAGCAACCTCAAACAACTTTTGCTTGCAGGGGTTTAAAGAGGAAAAGGTAAGGTGGATACCAGAGGATTAGTGGAGAGTTTGTGGCTGGAATTTTTTTGTTTATAATTTTTTATAAAAAAACTTGTATTTAATATCTTTTTGTTGTTGTTTGTATTGTGTTATTAACGGGAAAGAAGTTGCAATAAGTTTTATTTTTAAAACAAATAGACCTGAAATGCTTTTGCCTGAAAATAAATAAATAAATTTTCAACTAAAATAAATATAAATCTGATTCTTTTTGTAAAGATATTAATCTATTTAATACTTGCATGCAAATGGGCAAAAGACCCAATTGTTTTAATAGAAATTTGAAGAGATCTATTGGAAACAACTTTACACAGATCTTTAAAAAAAAACAAGATTTTGCTGAAAGAGGGTTAGAGGCCCTAAAAAAAATTCCATGAAAAAGGGTTACAAAAAATAATTTAAAACAGAAATGTATTGCAACTTTTATAAAACATGACACAAATCTGAAAAAAAAGTGTTAGAAAAATAGAGTTATCCTTTTTTTTTATAAACCCTAGAGTATATATCTGCAGAGAAATGAAACAGATTTTGTAAAAAAATGAAAGAGAATTATATCTCCATGATTTTTTTGTTTCTGCATAGATATGTTTTTTTTTCCTGAAATCATATGAATATATATATATATATATATATATATATATATATATATATATATATATATATATATATATATATATATATATATATATATATTAAGAACTAAATTTTCCTGCACAAAAAAAAAAGAATAAACTAGAAATTTGTTTGTTGCAACAATCTGTCCTACACAACAAACATTTTCTTTTGCACAGATTGAAAGAGAGGTTAGAATAAGAGAAGAATGAAATCATTAAAACCCTTGTTGAAAAAAAAGTTGATCTGGAAAAACAACTAGAATAGGAGTTAGTATGAAATAAAATAGGATTTAAAACCCCTTTTCTTGCACAGGGAAACAAAAAAATTATACAGAGTTTCTTTCCTCCACAACAAAAAAATAAAATACAACTTATCCTCTCAAACTCCAAATGAAGTCTCCAAGCTTAATGGTACCTTCAACAATACTCACAACAAGATTAGTAACCTGGTCTGAGACCATGTTAGGAAAATTAAATAAATTGAAAGAAAATTAAATATAGGAAAGAAAAACTAATTTGCTGGAGCATCATTTGAAAGATAACATTACCGAGATTCAACAAAGGAGACTAGACATTTTGAAGGGGGAACAAACAAAGAAAAAACCCCCATACATTATGAAAGATGGCATGCAGCCATGAAATAAAATATTATAGAAAAAGAGGGAGGAGCTCCTCAAGAAATGAACGAGAAGAGAAAATAAGAGAGGAATGAATGAATGAAGAGGAGAGGGCACCTCATAAATTGAGGTGAGAGGGGAGTTGCAATCAACTCCTATATGCCACCTTTCATGTGGGTGAGTGCCATGTGTAGACCTCATAAGGAGGTAACTAAATAAAACAAATATTCCTTCAAGAGGAATATTGACGTGAGTTATCCTCACACATGTGTGAGGATACTCACAAAAAATAAAAATACTTTATATTATAAAAATACAAGTATTTAATACAAAGAAATAATTTAATGATCTTTACTAAAGTAAAGATTTAAGTATACTTAACCAAGTAAAGATTATCATTTTTAACAATTGTCCATCAACTATATGCATATCCTAGTCCATCAACCCATGAAGCCATGAAGGATGTGACCCAAGGACTATTAGAAAGGAATCTAAGAACATCATGTACTCAAATTCCTATCCTTGAGCCTAACAAAGAATCTCCTAATAACATGTCTACCACTCCAACACCATCATCCACTCCTATGTCTATTCATTTCATTGAAGAGTCTCCTACCATGAGTCCAAGTCAAACCCCATCATGTAGCCATGTTGTAAAACATCCAAAGATTATTGATCCCATCCAAGAACCCATCACATCCATCTAAGAAATCCAATAGCTATGTTAAGAGCCTAGTCTAAAGCATGTGGAAACACCAACCACCCATCCTAATCAAAATCCAAACATCCCATCTAATCCCATCCTAGATCCCTTACCATCTCATGGTCAACCCATCTACATCAATCCCATCATTGATCCTCCAACATCTCCTAGTGAACCCCCATCACCACCTCGTACTCCCAAATCCAATGAATATCAATGCATCCCCACTTACCTTATCCATATCTAATATTATGCTATCCATGCTTATCCTCCCTATGATCAAGATATTATCTACATGATCAAGATCTTATCCATGAGAAAGTAACCCACATCACTCCTATCCATCATCCCATTAGCCCTATCCATCATCACACTAGTCCTATTCATTAGATCCATCAATATTCCATGATGAGACACTTGGTCCCTAAGAAAACATAGATAATGAAAGAAATAACTTGGATCTTATCAAATCATATCCCAATGAGGATAATGATAATCAAGATCCAAGAATTATACATCCATTTCCCATTGATCTTCCATCATCCCCTATCAAACTATATATTTAGGGGTTTAGCTTGGTTGCTCAAGTTTAGGGTTTAGGGGTCAAGGGCATTATTTGAGGCTTACATGAGTTTAGGGTTAGGGTTTAGGGAAATTATTTAGGCTTTAGGGGTTTAGGGATGCTCGAGTTTAGGGTTTAGGGTTTAGGGGTTTAGGGTTGCTTGGGTTTAGGGTTTAGGGGTTAGGGGTTTAGGGTTGCTTGAGTTTAGGGGTTAGGATTTAGGGTTTATAGAGAGATAGAGTGAGGGGACCGGTAGAGATTGGGAGAGATAGGGAGATAAAGGTTTAGGGTTTCTTCTAGGGTTTATGGTTTAGGGGTTAGGGGTCTAGGGGTTCAGGGTTGCTCATTTTTAGGGTTTAGGGGCATTATTTAGGGTTTAGGGTTTAGGGTGTAGGGTTTAGGGTTTAGGGGTTAAGGTTTAGGGTTTAGAGGTTAGGGGTTAAGGTTTAGAGGTTTAGGTTAGGGTTTAGAGAGAGGACTAATAGGGAGATATAGAGGAGACCGAGCCTGGGAGAGATATCTCTATCTCCTCTATCCCTCTCTTAACTATATCTGTCTCTCTGTCTTTCTCTCTCCCTGTCTCTCTATCTTGCTCTCTCTATCGATCCCTCTCTCTAACTCTACCTTTCTATATCTCCCTCCCTCACTATCTCAATCTACCTCTCTATCACTCTCCCAATCCATCTACCTCAAATGTATCTCCCTATGTCTCTAGACATCTCTTGATCTCTTTCCCTATCTCTATCTCTCCATATATCCCTATCTCTTAATCTATCCATCTCTACATCTCTCTCCCTCCTTCTCTATCTCTCTCCTTGTCTCTATCTTTCTCCCCATCCCTCTACCTCTTGAAATCTTTCTCCCTATGTCTCTAGACATGTCTCCATCTGATTCGCTATCTCTATCTCTCCCCATAACCCTATCATTTAATATAGCCCTCTCTACCTCTCTCTCTGTATTTCCCTATCTATCTCTCCCTTGCTAGATATATCTCCCTATATCTCCCCTCTCTCTATATATCTATCTCTATTTCCCTCTTTATCTATCGTTCTCCCTCTATAGACCCCTTTTTCTATCTCAATCCACCTCTCTCCCTCTCCCCATCTCTATCTCCACCTATCCCTCTCTATCTCTCTATTTTCCCCTCTTTCTATATTTTTTCCTTTCTCTAACTCTATCTCTATCTCTACATCTCTTTCTATGTCCCTGAGATCTCTCCCTATCCATGTCCATGTCCCTCTCTATCTCTCCATGTCTCCCTCTCTATCTCTCTCCTTTATCCCTCTCCCCCTCCCCCTTTCTATCTATCTATTTCTCCCTTTATCTCTTTATTCATCTATCCTCCCTCTATCTAAATATATCTACATATCTATCTCTATATCTCTCTCCCTCACATTCCAAGGGATCAACAGAGAGAGGGAGAGTGATATAGAGAAAGAGAGGCAGCTAGAGTTGTAGAGAGGGAAGGTAGAGAAATAGAGAGAGAGAGACTCTCCCATGTAGATACAAGGTTACATTTGTCCCTCCTAGTATAGACAAGTTCTATTTCATGAACCACATGGATATTTGAGTCTAGGGATACTCTTGGACCGTCACTTGATTACCTATTTGATGCACTACATGCATAGTTACAATATATTTTATGTGAGAGCATGACATCCTAGACCATGATTTTAGCACCAACATTGAGAATGTTATGATTTTTGCATGCATGAAGGTTAATGTTTTCATTCTTCCTAGAATGTGCTTGCATTATAATGTGCTAGCATTATGGGAAGCAAAAAAAATGGCAAAAAGGCATGTGGGATCCATGATTCAGACCCCACATGACTGTTATTGCTACTTTTCATGCAGTATATCAGACAAGAAAATGCTTTTCATTTTGTTTGACATATTAAGAATCATTTTTAGATCAATCCACCACCTTTTTTGTTTATTCAACGTAGAAGAACTAATTTTGCATGTTTTTGGAGAAAATTTGATTATTTAAACCTAAAGTTTCATGTTTCATGTGTGATATTGTTTCAAAGCTAATTACTATTGATATATAGATTGAATTTGATGATATATATTTGTTTTTTCCATAAATTTCACTAATCCTATTCTAGAGTTATATAGAATTCATAATCAAAATTCCAAAAAAGAAGAATTTGAGGATTTTGAAGCCATATTTTGGAGAATTGGTCAACTCCAATATCTAATTCTAAGGTATGTTCAAGTTATGTCCATTTTTTTTCCCTTATATATGTTCTTATGTACTTTATGTCTTTATGTCTTTATGTTCTTTATGTTCTTTATGTTCTAAGATATGTTCTTTAAATATGTTTTCATACTTAGTCAAAAGTTGTTGACCAAAACACATGAATAGTGTATGTATGTCTTCATACATTGCAACCAAAATCAAAATATGGCTTGCGATAACAAAGAAAAACTCTAGAAATTGCTTCTTATCACTTTGATACCTCATAACATTCTCTAGAAAATATATATATGTTCTCAATTGTCATTACATGCATTCCAACTCTGCCACATATGCCCTTGCACTACCATACATGCTCTAGCAACTCACTTAGCTCATGATGCAATAGTGAGTTCTTCACCAAGTGTCTTGCAATTGCTACCATAGCAACTATTGGTTGTAATAAATTTCCATGCCATAGCACAATGTCCAACCTATCTCATCATTATATTCTTCTTCCTTCTCATCTTCTCATCTTCTCATCTTCTCATCTTCTCATCATTATATTTTTCTTTAATAACCTATCTCACCATTGATCCTTCAATGATCTTGTGATTTCTAGGTTGTAATGCACCAATTTACTTATGAAACTTCAAGGGTTTGATCATTCTTATTTTGGACTACTGGTCGAACAATGTCATGTGATATTCCTAAGGTTACAACGACAGTCCTATACGTTTATGATTCCTAGAAAATCCCTCCTTTACACCTTGACAAGATATCAAATTATCTTCATACCTGGTTTGATGTTCCTATTGACTGTCATGATAGTCCTGGTTGTGTTGATAGTCCATTTAAGGTGCTTGAAAATTCTAATCTGTATATAAGATTAGTCCTTTTCATCATGTTGTCATCTCTTACCTTGTGAATCGGGTAGTGAGCATATATTGCATTTTTTGAACATCTGACCACTCATAATAGGCATTAAATTCCTACCTTCATCCTTTACAGATGATTGTTTTCCTACCAACATCTAGTCAACTATCCTTTTTTTCCATCCTTCCTTGAATGAATTTCTTCAATGTTGTTGCAACTTCCTTTGCCACCCAATCATGGCCTATAAATAGCCCTTCAAATCTCTTTGTCATAAATCACACTACTTGTAATGTCCTTCCATAATCAATTCTCCTTATTGCCACCCTTTCTACTATTTTGCTTCCTTCATGTAGCCTCTTGATCTCCTTCTTAGATCTTTTGTGCACCTCACAACCATGAAACCAACTTGTACCTTCATTACACAACTAATGCAACACCTACATATTCCTCCTACATCCACATTAGCAACCAACACTTCCACTACCACCTCTTCATCTTCATGACCTGTTCTTATTTGGTTGCTTCTACTCTACTAGCAACCATGTACTCTTCAAGTATAAAATACCAAACTCATCATTGTTGATCTTGCAACCTCTCTTTCTCCACATGAGAACTCTCATTATGCTACCTTGGTTGCATGTGTGTGTGCAACACCATCAATCCTCTTCATGATCCCTTGGCCACCTTGCAACATTGCCTCTTATGCTACCCTCAAACCTTAGTAATCTCCCCATTTTAGCAAGTGTGCCTACCCCAAGCACCTCACTCCTTTTGTCGCAAGTGCCCATCAGTCCATGGGTACACCTCAAGTTGTTGCAAGTAGCCTCTACTTTACTATAGTTGTCCTATACATTTATGATTCCTAGAAAACCCCTCCTTTACACCTTGACAAGATATCAAATTATCTCTATACCTCGTTTAATGTTCCTATTGACTGTCATGATAGTCCTAGTTGTGTTGATAGTCCATTCAAGGTGCTTAACAATTCTAATCTATATATAAGGTCACTCCTTTTCATCATGTTGTCATCTCTTACCTTGTGAATAGGGTAGTGAGAACCTATTACATATTTTGAATATCTGACCTTAATAGTGATCTAGAGTTTCATGATCAATAGTCTTCTATGTTTATGATGTGACAGTCTATGTGGCTATTTGTAATAGTCATATAGTGCAATTTGATAGTCTTTTCCCTCGACATGACCTCCATACTTAGCAATTTATCTATCATTTTTTATGATAATGTTCACATATGGGATATACTCAAAATATTATTGTTTAGGACAACTTGTCATCATGAAACAAAACTCTACCTTGAATTTCTACACCTTGTTATTCCTAGAAAACCCCTCCTTTACACCTTGATAAGATATCAAATTATCTTCATACCTTGTTTGATGTTCCTATTGACTATCATGATAGTCCTAGTTGTGTTGATAGTTCATTTAAGGTGCTTGACAATTCTAATCTGTATATAATTAGTCCAATCATGGCCTCTAAATAGCCCTTCAAATCTCTTTGTCATAAATCACAATACTTGCAATGTCCTTCCATAATCATGGTTGCTTATTGCCACCATTTCTACTATTTTGCTACTTTCATGTAGCCTCTTGATCTCCTTCTTAGATCTTATGTGCACCTCACAACCATGAAACCAACTTGTACCTTGTACCTATCAATCATTTGGATACTCTTTAGTCCTAGTTGATTACTCTATCATGTGAGAATAGAGTGTTGTGATGAACAATAATCCTTTTGTGCATGGGTTGGTAAGCATCTGATTGTTATAATAGTCTTCTCCAACTTTTAAAATACCCCTTGTAAGAAAATACCATGATTACCCTCTTATTAACAACACCTTCCATATTCAATGATGAGGGTTTTATTCTCTATACTAGCACTGTTTCTCCTTTTGACAGCATGGCAATCATATTCCTAGGTCATGTGATAAAATATTTTGGTAAAGGACATCCTTAGGGTTGCTATAGAAATCATAGTACTCATGATTGTTCTTGCATCTCATGTGACACCATTTCAATGTTGTTCATGATAACCTTATAGCATAAAGACAGACCCAATTATTCTTATGACTGATATGATATTGAGAGGACAATCTTCCTAACTAGGACAATACAAATAAGGTCCAATATTTTCATCCCATAGCATATACAGTATGATAGTCTTTTCCCTCAATATCACTTCATCTCTTGGATTTAGAGTGACACAATAATCATCAAAGATCTACATAATAGCACCAAATCATGTTAGTCTTTAAAAAACAAAATCTTTAAGTATGTATGATTATTCTTCACTCTTTTCCAATGATAATCTAACACACACATGACTAGCCTATAGTCTTTTACGAGTGCCCTACCAATGGATTTTGACTTCAATAGGTTTCTCAATATCCCTTCTTAGGGATATATACATTTATCAACCATCTTCAGACCATTTGATCTCATGATACTCTAACTATACAGTCCTCTTAATAGTCCTAAATGCAATGGAAATCCCATTATTCCTTAGGATATCAACACTCCTTGGTCATGCATTCTTCTACAATCATAATCTAGTTGTTTTAACACAATTTTTAGAAGTTGCATGAAGGCTGATCAATCATTTATGATTGTTATATCATTGTTGATCAGTCATTCATTAGTCATTTATGACTAAGCTATATCAATGGTGATCAATCATTTATGACTGTTATATCATTGTTGATCCGTCATTTATAACTATTATATCAATCTTGATCAGTCATTTATGACTATTATATGATTGTTGATCAGTCATTTATGACTGTTATATCATTTATGACTATTATATCATTTATAACTGTTATATCAATGCTAATAAGTCATTATAAAAGTTCTAATAATCATTATTTTATTCATCATGCTTGTAGAAATCATCATCATGCTGAGGAAATGAGCAAAGACTCTAACACCAAAAGAGTGTGAAGCTGAGAAAGAGAGGAAAAAGAGAAACAATCAGGTGAATTTGGGAAAGTAGGAAATTGTCAACCATACAAGAAGACATTCCACCATTACCAATCGAAAAGGAACATGACACATCTAATGAAGCTAAGAGAGAGATAGAACTGGTGGCACAAAGGGAACGAATGCTAAACCTCCATTCAATGAGGAAAGTGAATCTCCAAGTTGGAGGCACTCCATCGTCCATAGGTCAAGTTGAAGGAACACCATCATTATCTTCTTGAATTGGAGACACTCCATCTTTCACAGGTGAAGTAGAAGGTACATCTTCATTTTCTTCTCAACTTGGTGGCACACCATCATTCACACATCAAGTTGAAGGTACACCATCTTCTCCATCTCAACTTCAATCCTTTTCATCTTTTTCATCTCCAATTGAAGGTACATCATCTATGCCTTCTCAAGTAAATATTGAAGAAATTTCTAATGTTGAGTCAACTTTACCAATTAAAATGCCTCCTAGAATTTGGAATAGGAAGCCTAAGTTTCTAATCGATATCGATGAGAACGTGTTGAAGCCCTTGCAAAATAAGATTCCCAAGTGCACTTGCTAGAGATATGTGAATAAGATATGGAAATCATTCTTTGAGAATTTAAATGAACCCGGAAGATGTCAACTATTTGTTGAATTGATGAGAAATTTAAAATTTAGGCCCACTATGAAGATTCTTGGCCTAAGAACATCGGATGCCTCAAGTGAAAAATCAATTGTCAAGAATCTAATGAGTGCATATGAGAGTGTGGGTTCCACCTCATGAACCAAGGATAGTAATGTAACACAACGTGTCATTATATCGACAATAGTAAGCCAATAAACAAAGAAAGCTCACCTCATTAGTAAGACAAGTCAAGCATTGAAAATAAGTAGAAAAACTCTAATGAGAGTTGTTGGAAGACGTGAAAGAGTTGAGGACCCAAACACCAATGAATTGTGGGCATTCTCTGGGAGACTCCCACAGAAAGACAAAGTTGTTGTTGAAGCCTTGAGATCCCTCATCGAAGAATTTTGGAAAAACAACACAATGGTATCTCCTAATTCAAGAGATGTTGTGATAAGAAGAATTGGTTGTCAAAACTGTGGGCCACATCCAAAACATTTTTTGGATGTGACTCAAACACAATTTTTAAGAAATTTCAAGAGATGTATCCTCAAGTTAAAATTTGTCAAAGATATTTTGAAATGCTAAAACCTTTCTATGTCAAAATAAATCACACACGCGCTACATGTTGTTGTAGATTACATATTGAATTTTCTAACCATTTTGATGTTTATCAGTCTATATGTTTAGATTTGCATACTTACAATGTTTTATAGGATTGTGGCATACGTGCCCCACCAACATCTTCCAGAGACTTCATATCAACAATTTTATGTGAAAGAGAGGAAGGTCAAATATTCTACAAGAAATTATGCTTGGATGGCACATGTCAGAATTACCATGGCTTGCAATGTATGCCACTAGGTGAACATATGAAAAGAACACATGCAGTTGGAAACAAACTAGTAGAGTTTGTCAAGTATAAAATAGTAGCTTACAATACAAAAAGATGGTAAAGAAGCAAAGAGGTGTGTTTTGGTTATTCAAAAGATTTCAATGTATCATTTTATGTCTACATTTCATGATAGTATAGTGTACGAGTATGCAAGGCATACCCATAGAGCTCGATGGTTGGACATGCAATTCAAGTTATGCAAGGACACATTTCCACTTGGTACCATCATTTCAATTGTTGACTTTGCAAAGAACTACACACTGTAGCCATAGAATGAGGTGCAATCACATTATTACAACTCTACGCATGTTGCTATATTTTTACAAATAGCATTCATGCATGTAGAAGATAATACAGAGGATGATAGGAAGATCTTGAGGGAATATCATTTTTATATTAGTGATGATCACACACATTCTATGGAGTTTGTACAAGGTTGCTTTCAAATGTTCTACTATTATTTGGCTAGTAAGAGCATATCATTTTGTCAGCATATCATATGGTCAAATAATTGTGCATCACAATTTAAGAATGTGTGGATGTTCTATTAGATGAGCAGGATGCATATGATGATTGGTGTTTAACATATGTGGAATTTTTGTGAGGCTAGGCATGGAAAGGGAGAGCATGATGGTGCAGGAGCATTATCAAAAGAGCATTGGCATGAGAAGAGTTGAAGTACAAATATGATGCAAAGTTGACAGATGTGAGATCTATTGTCAAATGGTGTAACACTACAATGGGTCTAGGTAATGAAGGTAAGTCTACATTTCATAGATATTTTTGGTTGGTTGATGATACTAACATTGCATACCATGAGGACTGTTGTACATTGACAGGATCGAGTGAGCTACACTCTTTTAGAAGCTCTAATGCAAGTTCATGGAGTATTCATACGTGGCATATGGGATGCTTTGTTCTTCATGTACATATGAAGCTTGGTATGATTGTGAGTCAAAGCAGTGGGTTGATGAATGGTGTACAAGAGGCCTAAGCCTGGTTGACATGTACCAACTACCAACAACACTACAAATGATAGAGATTGAATCATCAGTTGATTTTGACCATGTTTCAAATCTAGTACAACTAGGTATTATTAGCATTCAAATTTAATAAAATTTAATATGGCATCTTATTTTGTATTTTTCCTTGTATTGTTGAAGTTATTGTTGACCTATTTTTCCTCTAGCAGGAGTCAAAATAGTTCAAGCAAGATCAATCAGGATGCATATCCCCATGAAGCCATATTTGTGATCCTAAGGTCTTAGCCCAATTTCAAAATCTGAAGCTTGCCTGAAGAGGTTTGCCATGTGAAAGAACTTGAAAAAATAGGCAGGTTTGCTTTTCACATCACCCTGAAATTCGCTAGGATGAGGAAGTTATGGAGGGGTCATCACATTTGAAGATTAGGTGATCTTAGTCGAAGATCATCCTGATGTTATGTCTTCACTTCATGTTTGCCGGATCACCCAACATGCTGCTGACATCATTCCTATGTCAGGGTGATATCTGCTTGTTTCAGCTGCATGCATATTCTTGCCGGGGTGATATTTCCAAATATCAATCATATTCCAAGATCACCCTGATCTTACGATGAAGCTATAGTGCAACCCGATACTTTGCAAGGATGATGTTTCTGAATATCATCTTGCCCCTATATCATGATGATGTCTTCAAGGTCTGAAGGAGCTCATATTTTCTTAACATCAGTTTGCATTCGGATCATCCTAATTTTCCAACATGCTGCTGATGTCATCAGGATGTCGGCAGATATTTCACATTAGGCTGATTTCTGAATATCAGGATGATATTTCTGAATATCAGGTACCTTACATATTGCTCTTGTTTTCGAATATCACCCTACTCTAATGTGCTGATGACGTCACCTGGATATGAGGAGGTATATTGTATGAACATGATCAGGAGGATCTTTCCTCCCTGATATCCTGCTGACGTCACCTGATTTTCAAACATCGGGGTGATATTTTATATCATGCTTCTTCCGTCAAGAGGATATTTTGCATCAGGAGGATATTTCACGGGTCTTGAAGATGATGATGAGGCTCAAGGTTAATTTCAAATATCGGGGTCACGTTCTATATTGGGCTAACATGCAATCGGCCTGCCGATGTAAGGAGTCTTGCCGATAGGACATGATGAAGAGGAACATGATGATGCAACTTATGATGATGCAATCGGGAGCAAAAGCACCGACATTATATGTGCTCACGACCTAGCTTATAAAGTGATGGAGGCATCTCCACGGGGTGCATGTGGGATTTTTCATGTCATGCAGAAATTTGAAAATATCCAGATGACAACCTTTTGGCAGGATTTCTTCCAGAGGGTTCCCACTTCCATGTTTGATTCGGATCTTCATGTCAGTTGGTCAACAATGACTTTCTTGAGTTGGTGAAGATATTTTTCACATTGATGGCCCGAGACTTTCCGCCACTGCTTCATCTCCATTCCTTTCTCCGTCGCCTGATTGTCGAGACCTGTCAGAGGTAGCTGCTTGCATTCAATGCTAAGTGATCCTCCACCATTTCTTAGGATTAGATCGATGACGTGGCTATTTGCATTGAAGACCCAAATATCTCCCACCTGCCCTTGTTTTAGATCTTTGTAATGGCTATTAGGCCTCTGTAATCAATATAAACTGGTATTTTTGCCTCTCTTTTGTTATTTTTAGCACTGTGTCTACTTTTCTGGACCTCTCTAGAATTAATATAAGACTGTGTAATCTCCTTCCAGTTGTGAGATTAGTACTATGTCTGTTCAATTGCTACCAAACACTTTTAAATCTGGTGTATCACTTAGTTCCTTTTAGCATTTCATTTCAGTTTCCTTCTACCCCTTTTCCCCTACAAGCATTAGCACTAGGTTTAGATGTATTTCTCTAAGCTTTAGGCCTAGAAAGAGGAAGCCAGCCTTCTCCAGAGGTCTGATCTCATTTAGCAAGGTCCCACACTTCGAGATCATTCCCATGTTACTCCAGATTGCATGAGGTTTCACAGCTGCATGCAAAGGGTGTAAATCTAGGTGATAATAGTTTCTGGCACGCCCAATGGGACCAGTATGATGAACTTATCATCAAAATACTGAGAGATTTGGTGTTTCTCCCAGCATCATCAGCCTTTGGAGGCAGTACAAATAACACCATGGCGACTCTGCTGATCAAATCAGCTGGTTCCAGCAGCCCAAGTACTTAAAATTTTATCAAAGGTTAGGATTTTGGTGATTTTCCTAACCCTTTCACCTTCCAGAAGCATCTCAATCACCTGGCGACTCCCTCTCTAGTATGCATCTAGTTTCTCCTTGGTTGGAGACCTATTTTGCTCTTATTTTGATATTTTCATGAATATCCAGCATTTAGATGCTATAAAATGTCAAAATTTTATGGGAATCATGGTTGTTCCCCTACCCCAGATTTGTTCTTTATTATCTAGCAAGGATATCAACTTCTTGATAGGGAGGTCTTCTATTTTGAACATGTGCATGGCTCATTTTCTGAGCCTAAATTAGAAGAGGATGAAGGCAACCATGATGACATTATCTCTGCCTTCTTAGGCTCTTTAGAGCAAGGAAGGAAAGAATCAGAAAAGGGACATGAAATTAGTTATTATGATTTGCATGTCATTTCAAGGGGATACCCAATCAGGCATCTAGCCTAGCTAGAAACATATCAAGAGAAGTCACCACTTATCATGCTTACCTCTAAGCATGAAGTTGAGCATCAAAATGAGTGGGATCAACCCATTTATTCACCACAAGCTAACAACATCAGCAATCAATCCAGGTGGATAGGTGAGTCTATCTCCATTTTTTGGGGGGTGTTTTATCAGTTTGTTATATGCCTATTCCCCCCTCATTTTTTTTTAACCACCCACAAGCATGATGAACATTGTAAATTGTTAAAGAAGGGCAGTTACTTTCAAGAACCAGTTAATGGCTTTGTTTAGAGTCACCTCTGGCTGGTTAGTGTAGGATTAGAGTAGGTTTCATTTCTGTTTTAGTTTTCCCTTTCCATAAGTGCTTCTGCACAGGCTGCTTTGTCATTAGAAGAAAGCATGCCTTCTCCCCCTTTTGTGTTTTGAGAGGCAGGTCCTAGTTTCCCATATTTTAGACTTGACTCCATGCCCAATGGATGCTTAAGGCCACTGATCTCATGTTTAGCAGGCAAACATCCCATAGAGGTCACCAAATTGTTGACCTATTTTTTCTCTAGCAGGAGTCAAAATAGTTCAAGCAGGATCAGTCAGGATGCATATCCCCATGAAGCCATATTTTTGATCTTGAGGTCTTAGCCCAATTTCAAAATCTGAAGCTTGCTTGAAGAGGTTTGCCATGTGAAAGAACTTGAAAAAATAGGTAGGTTTGCTTTTTACATCACCCTGAAATTCACTAGGATGAGGAAGTTATGGAGGGGTCGTCACATTTGAATATCGGGTGATCTTAGTCGAAGATCTTCCTGATGTTATGTCTTCACTTCATGTTCGTCGGATCGCCCAACATGCTGCTAACATCATTCCTATGTCAGGGTGATATCCGCTTGTTTCAACTGCATGCATATTCCTATTGGGGTGATATTTCCAAATATCAGTCATATTCCAAGATCACCCCAATCTTACGATGAAGCTACAGTGCAACTCGATACTTTGCGGGGATGATGTTTCCGAATATCATCCTACCCTGATATCATGATGATGTCTTCAAGGTCCAAAGGAGCTCATATTTTCTTAACATCAGTTTGCATTCGGATCATCCTAATTTTCCAACATGCTGCTGATGTCATCAGGATGTCGGTAGATATTTCACATCAGGCTGATTTTTGAATATCAGGATGATATTTCTGAATATCAGGTACCTTACATATTGCTCTTGTTTCCGAATATCACCCTAATCTAATGTGCTGATGACGTCACCTGGATATGAGGAGGTATATTGTATGAACATGATCAGGAGGATCTTTCCTCCTTGATATCCTGTTGACGTCACCTGATTTTCAAACATCGGGGTGATATTTTATATCATGTTTCTTCCGTCAGGAGGATATTTCACATCAGGAGGATATTTCGTGGGTCTTGAAGATGATGAGGCTCAGGCTAACATGCAATCAGCCCGCCGATGTAAGGAGTCTTGCCGACGGGACATGATGAAGAGGAACATGATGATGCAACTTATGATGATGCTGTCGGGAGCAAAAGCACTGACATTATATGTGCTCATGGCCTAGCTTATAAAGTGATGGAGGCATCTCCGCAGGGTGCATGTGGGATTTTTCATGTCATGCAGAAATTTGAAAATATCTAGATGACGACCTTTTGGTGGGATTTCTTCCGGAGGGTTCCCACTTCCATATCTGATCCAGATCTTCATGTCAGTCGGTCAACAACGACTTTCTTAAGTTGGTGAAGATATTTTTCACATTGATGGCCCGAGACTTTCCGCCACTGCTTCATCTCCATTCCTTTCTCCGCCGCCTGATTGTCGAGACCTGTCAGAGGCAACTGCTCACATTCAATGCTAAGTGATCCTCTACCATTTCTGAGGATCAGATCGATGACACAGTTGTTTGCATTGAAGACCCAAATATCTCCCACCTGCCCCTGTTCTAGATCTTTTGTGCCATTACTCCTGGCAGGTGGACGCCCCTTTAGGAAATATCTTCTGGATACAGCTTTCTGAGTGAATGGGGTATTGACTGAGGTCAAAATGTAAAATGCTATATATACATGTAAAGCTGATGTATATGTTGTTGGTAGTTCTTCTGGGCTATTCTTTGTAATGGCTATTGGGCCTCTGTAATCAATATAAACTGGTATTTTTGCCTCTCTTTTGTTATTTTTAGCACTGTATCTGCTTTTCTGGACCTCTCTAGAATTAATATAAGACTGTGTAATGTCCTTCTAGTTGTGAGATTAGTACTGTGTCTATTCAGTTGCTACCAAACACTTTTAAATCTGGTCTATCACTTAGTTCCTTTCAGCATTTTATTCCAGTTTCCTTCTACCCCTTTTCCCCTGCAAGCGTTAGCACTAGGTTTGGATGTATTTCTCTAAGCTTTAGGCCTAGAAAGAGGAAGCCGGCCTTCTCCGGAGGTCTGATCTCATTTAGCAAGGTCCCACACTTTGAGATCATTCCCATGTTACTCCAAATTGCATGAGGTTTTACAGCTACATGCAAAGGGTGCAAATATGGGTGATAACAGTTATATTCATCGAACTAAATGCACGTATCAATGCAGGGCATCTTTATGCATTTATTGCAGCTGAAAATAATGAAGAAGGAACGAATTATTATTTGTGTCATTATGTTGAGGCAAAAAAGAAATTAGATTCCCCTGTTCTAGATGGAGAAAACATCGAATACCCTATAAGATCAGTGGGTGTTACTAGAATATGGCTTAGAAGGTACCCACTAAAGAAGTTTGATGTGTGGATGTTCGAGGACTTTGACACACATAGGAAGATTCTTCATTATTCTAACCTTGTTGTGGCTTCAAATGTTTTTTTGATCATATATGGGGGTAGACCATTGAATGAGACCTTGTGGAAGGTTCATGAGTCTGATCACGAGACAATACTCGACACAATAAATAGTAGAGCAAACCCTGATGGTTCATTGGATTGAATTAGTGGAATGATAGAAAGGTATGTTAGTTTTCTGTGCTATCCTCATTTCACCTTGTATATTTTAGCTACTCATTTTAGCTAAATAGTTCAATTGCATTTGCATTCAGGATTTTAGTATGATGGAGATAGGCCTAATCCTTATGAAGTTGCCTTTGGATGCAAAGTAAGGTAGGTTTTCATGATTATTTCACAATGATATGTTCTTTACTTTCTATTTCATAATGTGTTTTAATGATGTTACTATGAGTTCTAATTTGTTTTAATGATTTTACTATTTCATAATGAGTGTTAATGAGTTTTAATGACAAAAAATTGAGAGCAGCAGTAAGAGCAACCTCAATTAATGCCCTACAAGACATTGGATCAAGTGAGAACACCTTTATAGTATTGAATTTCCAATTACTAGAAAGGTATTATGACTAAATTTTTAGGATAGGCATATCCTGGGGCCTAATGGATGGTGCCAACATATTCAGGTGGGTGGGTAAATGCTAAGGAGCATGTCTTTTTGGTGGCAAAGCCTCATGGTCATTCTTGGCTATATCGAACACAGGCAATCTCTCAAGAGCCCTAAGAAAAAAATGTGACAAACTTTGGATCGACTGTTCCATCAAACTGTGACACTCAGGAACATATTCTTTGCATGTATAGGTGGATGTTAGGTCCACCTACAAACACCTACCTCAATTTTGTAAGGATCAATTTCATTTGCCTATGGTGGCAAGGAACACATTGTTCCAAAATGCTTCAGTTTCATGTAGTGGAAAGGTGCTAGGAGTGACATTTTGTATTCCATAGGTCGTGGGGGAGAACGAACTTTACCAACATGTCGTGGGTGGGTAAATGCCAAGGGAGGTCTCATTTCATGTACCAGGTGCCCTAGTCGTTCGGGGTAGCAGGCTACCGACAAAGTCCCTTACGATCCTTAAGATGCAAAAACTACCAAATTTTGACAAAGCATTTCTTGGAATTCATGGCAGCTAGGAACATTCATTTAGACCTATAGGTTCACATGGGATCTGTCTATAATAACCTCTCTTAGTTTTGGTCAACTCCAGTCCACTTGACCGTGCTGAAATCAAACGCATTCTTGCAAAATGTTTCAGTTTCATGCAGTGGAAAGGTGCTAGGAGTGACATTTTGCATTCCATAGGTCATGGGGCCAAACAGACTTCGCCAATGCATTGAGGTGGGTAGGTAAATGCTAGGGGAGGTCTTGTTTCATGTGCCAAGTGCCCCAGTCATTCGAGGTAGTAGGCTAGCAACAAAGTCCCTTAATATCCTAAGAGAAAAAACTACCAAACTTTGATGGAGCAGTTCTTGAAATTCATGGTAGCTAGGAACATTTTGTTTGGACCTACAGGTACATGTGGGGTCCTTCCACAATAGCCTCTCTCAGTTTTGGTCAACTCTAGTTTGTTTGATCGTGCTGAAATCAAACGCATTCTTGCAAAAATGCTTCAGTTTCATGTAGTGGAAAGGTGCTAGGAGTGATAGTTTGCATGCCATAGCTCGTGGGGCTGAACTGACTTTGATGGAGTAGTTCTCAAAATTTATGGTAGTTGGGAACATTCTGTTTAGACTTATAGGTGCACATAGGGTCCATCCACAATAAACTCTCTCAGTTTTGGTCAATTCCAATCTGTTTGACCATGCTAAAATCAAACACATTCTTACAAAATGCTTTAGTTTCATGCAGTGGAAAGGTGCTAGGAGTGACATTTTGCATTTCATAGATCATGGGGCTAAATGAACTTTGCC
Organism: Cunninghamia lanceolata; assembly: GCA_027924645.1. NCBI lineage: Eukaryota > Viridiplantae > Streptophyta > Pinopsida > Cupressales > Cupressaceae > Cunninghamia > Cunninghamia lanceolata. The sequence continues at coordinate 242,042 of BSBN01001914.1, read as the reverse complement.
AAAACATCAGGGTGAGTGGGTGAATGCCATGGGAGGTCTCATTTCATGTGCCAAGTGCCCCAATCATTCAGGGCAATGGGCTACCGGTAAAGTCCCTTAAGATCCTTAAGACGCAAAAATTGCCAAACTTTGATGGAGCAGTTCTTAGAATTTGTGTAGGTAGGAATGTTCTATTTGGACCTACAGGTGCATGTGAGGTCTATCCACAATAACCTCTCTCAGTTTTGGTCAACTCCAATCTGTTTGACCTTGATGAAATCAAATGCATTCTTGCAAAATGCTTTAGTTCCATGCAGCACAACCTTGCCAGGTGCCTTATTTTTTGATATGCTCATCGTGAGGCTGAACTAACTATGCCAACACATTGGGGTGGGTGGGTAAATATTAGGTAAGGTCTCGTTTCGTATGCCAAGCATCCCAGTTATTCTGGCCTGCAAGCTACCGGCAAAGTGACTTTGTCGGTAGCTTACAACCCAGAATGATTGGGACCCTTGGCACACAAAACAAGACCCCCCCTAGCATTTAGTCTCCCACTCTGACGTATTGGTGAAGTCTGTTCAGCCCTACAAGCTATGGAATGGAAAATATCACTCCTAGCACCTTTCAAGTTTGTCAGTAGCTTGCAACCTGGAATGACTAAGAAACTTCACGCATGAAATGAGACCTCCCCTAGCATTTACCCACCCATCTGGATGTGTTGGCATAGTAAATTTGACTCCACAACTTGTGGAATGCAAAATTTTAGTCTTAATAACTTTCTAGTTTGTCGATAGCTTACAACCTGGAACAACTAGGATGCTTGGCACAGGAAACGAGACCTCCCCTAACATTTACCCACCCACCTTGACATGTTGGCATAGTTGGTTCAACCCCACAATGACTGAAACAAAATATACAGCACCTAGCAACGTTGTGCTACATGAACCTGAAGTATTTTACAAGAATGCATTTGATTTTGGCATGGTCAAATGGACTGGAGTTGACCAAAATTGAGAGAGGCTATTGTGGAGGGACCCCACATGCACCTGTAGGTCCAAAAGGAATGTTCCCAACTACCACAAATTCCAAGAACTGCTCCATCAAAGTTTGGCAATTTTTGCTCTTAGGATCTTAAGGGACTTTACCGGTAGCCTGCTGCCTCGAATGACTAGGGTAGTTGGCATAGAAAACAAGACCTCCCCTGGAATTTACCCACCCACTCCTATGTGTTGGCAAAGTTTGTTTGACCCCGTGACCTATGGAATGCAAAATGTCACTCCTAGCACCTTTCCACTGCATGAAACTGAAGCATTTTACATAAATGTGTTTGATTTCGATAGGATCAAATGGACTAGAGTTGACTAAAACCAAGAGAGGTTGTTGTGGATGGACCCCACATGCACCTGTAGGTCTAAACAAAACATTCCCAATTGCTATGAATTCCAAGAACTGCTCTGTTAAAGTTTAGTAGTTTTTGTGTCTTAGGAATCTTAAGGGACTTTGTTAGTAGCCTACTGCCCTGAACGACTGGGGCACTTGGCATACGAAATGAGACCTCCCCTAGCATTTACCTACCCACCCTGACGCATTGGCAAAGTCTATTCGACGCCATGACCTATGGAATGCAAAATGTCACTCCTAGCACCTTTCCACTGCATGAAACTGAAACATTTTACAAGAATGCGTTTGATTTCAGCATAGACAAATGGACTAGAGTTGACCAAAACTGAGAGAGGTTATTGTGGATGGACCCCACGTGCACCTGTAGGTCCAAATGGAATGTCCCCAACTGCCATGAATTCTAAGAACTCTCCATCAAATTTTGATAGTTTTTGCATGTTAGGGATCTTAAGGGACTTTGTCAGTAGCCTGTTGCCCCAAATGACTAGGGTGCTTGGCACATGAAACGAGACCTCCCCTAACATTTACCCACCCATCCTGATGCATTAGCAAAGTCCATTCAAACCCATCAAGTATGGAATGCAAAATATCACTCCTAGCACCTTTCCACTGCATGAAACTGAAGCATTTTGCAAGAATGCATTTAATTTCAGCACAGTCAAATGGACTAGAGTTGACCGAAACCAAGAGAGGTTATTGTGGATGAACCCCATGTGCACCTGTAGGTCCAAATAAAATGTTCCCATTTGCCATGAATTTTGAGAATTGCCCCATCAAAGTTTGGCAGTTCTTGCTCTTAGGATCTTAAGGGACTTTGTTGGTAGCCTGCTACCCTGAACGACTGGAGCACTTGGCACATGAAACGAGACCTCCCTTGGCATTTAACCACCCACCTCAATGTATTAGTGAAGTCCATTTAGCCCCATGACCTATAGAATGCAAAATATCACTCCTAGCACCTTTCCACTACATGAAACTGAAGCATTTTGCAAGAATGTGTGTGATATCGACACAGTCAAATGGACTAGAGTTGACGGAAATGGAGAGAGGTTATTATGGAAGGACCCCACATGCACCTGTAGGTCCAAACAAAACCTTCTCATCTACCATGAATTCTGAGAACTTCTTTGTCAAAGTTTGGTAGTTTTTTCATCTTAAGGATCTTAAAGGACTTTGCCAGTTCCCCAAATGACTGGGGCACTTGGCACACAATACAAGACCTCTCCTAGCATTTACTTGCCCACCTTGACATGTTGGTGAAGTCTGTTCAGCCACACAACCTATGGAATGCAAAATGTCACTCTTAGCACCTTCCCACTATAGGAAACTGAAGCATTTTGCAAGAATACGTTTGATTTCGGCATGGTCAAATGGACTGGAGTTGACCGAAACTAAAAGAGGTTATTGTGGAGGGACCCCAGATGCACATATAGGTCCAAACGAAATGTTCCCAGCTACCACAAATTCTGAGAACTACTTCGTCAATGTTTGGTAGTTTTTGTGTCTTAGGGATCTTAAGGGACTTTGTTGGTAGCCTGCTTCCCCGAATGATTGGAGTGCTTGGCACATGAAACAAGACCTCTCCTGGCATTTAACTGCCCACCCCGATGTGTTGTTAAAGTTCATTCGGCCCCATGACCTATGGAATGCAAAATGTCACTCCTAGCCCCGAGGATTCAATCAAGTAGTCCTTAGGTTGATATGACCATTCTAAGCTTGACATATGACTGCTACCATTTGCATATAATTGTACATTTATAAAATGAGTGTTCTAAGATCTTTATAACAACATTCTCTATTTTTATGGGACAACACTATCCTAATATGTGTTGACAGTGCTAAAATGTGAATAATGGTATGATGATTAGTAAATACCCTTAGGACCTTGATGACTATCCTAGCAATCATATGACTAGATTTTTAATTACTAGATCCCCCCCAAATGGAAGCTTTTCTCATCAAACGGATATATGGTTGTCCATATATTGCATGCTAATTCATGATTACATGCTTGTCCATAAGTGTACTATGTCATAGTTGGTCTATTGGCCTTTCTAGGATTGTCTTTATGTGGGAATGACATGATTGACTTGATGGGGCTGTCTTCCCTTCTTAATATAGGATTTCTACTCTCTAATTACCAACACAACTATCTCTTCATTATGACAGTCCTCTTCTTTCTCTCTTCTACACTCCCTACTTGTAGACTTCACATTTGTAATGCCAGAGTATAAGTATCCTCTAGGAAGACAATAATGCCTTTGATACATGATAGTCAACCTAGTGTTGTCTTTGATCTTTATATGAAAAACACCTAATTAATTCTAGCTACTCGTAGTACGTCTAAGCATCTCCTATAATATCACCAAGTTCACGACTAGTTTATGCATACATTGCCACCGGTGGAGGACACATTTTAATGCTTGAAACCTTAATCTATTCCTGCACATGTGTGAACAACATTCAGAGATGTATGTTATTAATTCTACCTGACTAGAGCCCATATTTCATAAGGTTTTTTGAGCAAAATACAAAGAGATAATGGACTGATCCATTGTTGTATTGACTATGACAGCCATGATTAGAGGTCAAAATACATTGCATTTACATAATTTCATGCTATTTACATGGTGATTAACCTATTTGTGTGATTAACCCTAGTGTCTATGATAGATCAATGATAGCTCAATGATAGATCAATGATAGATCAAATAGATAATGGTGAATATGGGATAGATCAATGATAGCTCAAATAGATAAGGGGAGGTAGCATGATGTCTCCCAATATGGACATAGGATCAAAGAATGGTATAACCAATAATGATCAATACTAAACTCTCAAAATAAGATAAAAAATTGTTGGATGATAACATGTATACTTTATAAAGTACATATTAAAAGATGAGATTATAAGACAAGATATAGTAATATGAGATCGTGATATTTAAGATATACCAATGTAATATCATAAGGCATGGTATATAAGATATAAAAATGTATGATCAAATATGTAAATTCTCCAAAATAGAAAAATATGTCAATATTTGATCATAAATGCTCATAATAGCTAGGTAGAAACAATGATAAGAGATGGACCATAAACAAGATGCTCAATATAATGATAGACCATGAATGTTCTAAGAAGCTAGAACCTAACTCAATGAGTATATTGGATAATGCTTTAAGAAGTTAGATCAAAAAGTGTAAGAACATATGTAAAGAAAAGAGCTATTAGTATCATTGGATACAAAACCAAGGATCAAAATATAAGATGTAAAGAATTGAGAGAAAGGACCAAAGAAAAAACATAGTTAAGTAGACAAGACAAGACAAGACAATGTAAATATGAAATATGAAAGACAAAGATCATGAGATCAAAATGTAAGCCATCCATAAAACCATCATAAGCCTTGCATAATAACTCCTCACTAAGACTTCTAATATGATAAGTTGCTAATGTATCATCATAAAAGCATAAGCAATCATGTGAAGCAATAGAATAATCATGATGAGGCTCATCATCATGTATAATGTGAGGTAGCACATTTAGAGAATCATCATGATAGATAGGAATAATATGAAAAAGGTAATAAACACAATTTTCAACACCAGGGAAATAATCATAAATATGTAGTACCAAAATACATGCATATCTCTAGTCTTAGAAAATGGTACATAATGAATAATATCATCATGGCATGTGAGAGGAGTGTCATTATAAAATACAAGAATGTCATTAGTAGGAGGTAAGATTATGTCATCGATGTATGTCCTACAAGGTGCATCACAAGGTCTAAATCATTAGTATGTATATACTCACCACTATCCATATGATCATCATTAGACTATTTGAATGTTTGGAACAATGTATGGACAACCATCAAAGCATAAAGGATATAGGAAATTTGTCACATGTTGTAATTACAGTTGCCCTTGTAGACATGTATGCAAAGTGTGGAAGCATAGACAAGGCACGTGAACTATTTGGCATGATGCCCCAAAGAAATGTCACCTCATGGAATGCAATGATTGCAAGATATGAACAAAATGGATTTTTTGATAAGGATTTAGAAACTTTCAAGCAAATGTAATTGGTGAGTGTAAAGCCAAATTCCAAAACCTTTGAAATGGTATCTTTGGAACACATTATAGACATCCATCAAAGCATAAATGATATAGCAATTTTGTTAAAAGTTGTAGTTGCAACTACCCTACAATACATGTATGCAAAGTGTGGAAGCATAGACAAGGCACATAGACTGTTTGATACAACACCACAAAGAGATGTCCTCTCATGGGATGTAATGATTGCAAGATATGCAAAAAATGGATTTGTTGAAAAGACTTTAGAAACTTTCAACTAAATGCAATTGGCATGTGTAAATCCAAATTCCACAACATTTACTAGTATCCTCCCTATCTGTACACCAAAATAGGATGTTTGGAATAGCATATAGATAGCTATCAAACATAAAGGATATAGGAAATTTGTCACATGCTATAATTGTAGCTGCCCTTGTAGACATGTATGCAAAGTGTGGAAGCATAGACAAGGCATGTGAACTATTTGGCATGATGCCCCAAAGAAATGTCACCTCATGGAATGCAATGATTGCAAGATATGAACAAAATGGATTTTTTGATAAGGCTTTAGAAACTTTCAAGCAAATGCAATTGGCAAGTGTAAAGCCAAATTCCAAAACCTTCGAAATGGTATCTTTGGAACATAAAATAGACATCCATCAAAGCCTAAAGGATATAGCAATTTTGTCAAAAGTTGTAGTTGCAACTACCCTGCGAGACATGTATGCAAAGTGTGGAAGCATAGATAAGGCAGGTGGACTATTTGATACAACACCACAAAGAGATGTCCTCTCATGGGATACAATGATTGCAAGATATGTAAAAAATGGATTTGTTGAAAAGACTTTAGAAACTTTGAAGTAAATGCAATTGGCATGTGTAAAGCCAAATTCCACAACCTTTGCCAGCATCCTCCCTATCTGTACACTAGAATAGAATGTTTGGAACAATGTATGGATAGCCATCAAAGCATAAAGGATATAGGAAATTTGTCACATGCTATAATTGCAATTGGCCTTGTAGACATGTATGTAAAGTGTGGAAGCATAGACAAGGCACGTGACCTGTTTGGCATGATACCACAAAGAAATGTTGCCTCATGGAATGCAATGATTGTAGAATATGAACAAAAAAAGGATTTTTTTGACAAGGTTTTGTAAACTTTCAAGAAAATATGATTGACAGGTGTAAAGCAAAATTCCACAACCTTAGCTAGTATTCTCCTTGCCTATGTCAAAATGGACATCCATCAAAGAATAAAACATATGGGAATTTTGTTAGATGTTGTAGTTGCAACTGCCCTTAGAGACATGTATGCAAAGTGTGAAAGCATAGACAAGGCACATGAGTTGTTTGGCATGATGCCTCAAAGAAATATCACCTCATGGAATGCAATGATTGCAAGATATGAACAAAATGGATTTTTTGATAAGCCTTTAGAAAGTTTCAAGAAAATGCAATTGGAGAGTGTAAAGACAAAGTCCAAAACCTTAGAAATGGTATCTTTGGAACACGGTATAGACATCCATCAAAGCATAAAGGATATAGGAATTTTGTCAAATGTTGTAGTTGTAAGTACCCTACAAGACATGTATGCAAAGTGTGGAAGCATATACAACGAATGTGAACTATTTGACACAATGCCTCAAAGAAATGTTGTCTCATGGAATGCAATGATTGCAAGATATGCATGAAATAGATTTTTCATAAGGCTTTAAAAACTCTCAACCAAATGCACAAAAGTAAATTTCAACCAAACACAAATTTTGGCACATCTAAAACCAAATTGCACAACCTTATCCAAATTGCTCCTTCGGTAAATGCAAGGAGATGGGGGACCAAAAAGTCGCCACCATCTCCAAAATTAAAAAAAGTGCGAGCACATTATAACACACTCACATTTTTCTTTGCATAAAAGCAAAAAAAAAAACCTTTTCTGCTCATTCTCCCTTGACCATTTCTCCTCACAGCAACAAAGAAGAAATGAAAAGCACGATCATGTTGAAGAAAAGGCTATTGAATCAAGTGCAATAGAGAAAACAACAAATTCACATTGCCATCTCGCTGCCAAAGACATCGTCATGCAAATTTGGAGGCTCCAACACAGGAAGAAAGTAGGGTTTGACTGATTTTGTTAGTTTGAAAACAATTTTTGAATTTTGCAATGTTTAAATTATTTTTATATTGCATTTACAGTTATTGGAGAAAGAGAAAACATAAATCTAGCTGAGGAGGGTGAAAACAACCCCCAAAACCCTCCAAACCCTCAAAATCCACCTTCACCTCCTTTTAATGTAAGGGATAATCAAGAACACTACCTAGGGATAATAGAAGAAAACAAGAAATATCTTCAGACTATTATTGAAACCCTAAACAATCCAAGTGGAACCACTGATCGTAGGAGGGCACTTGCAAAATCATTAGAGGAGATTGTTTCTCACATGGATTCGGTGACAAAACAAATCACCGAATTCCAAGACTATAGGGAGAGGTGTCAGCAATATTACATGCCGACAAGTTATCATATGAACATGTCAAGAATGAAAAAATTACAAAATCTTAATTATGTGAACACTTTATCAATCCCAAAACCAGCCAAAGATTACAAAAAAGTTGTAAATCATTTCCTATACATTGGTGTAGGAATGAAGAAATATTCCAAAACTTTTGGGATAGATGGTACATGGTCTTCGATGAGCGCCCATGCAACAGTGATGAGGTACCACAATATTTCTTGAGGAAACTCTATTGCGAGTTCATCCTCAACAAGATTATGAATTATTTTGACATTCGTGAGTTCCAGGGTAGAGGTGGTGGCTCTACCCAACATAGACTCGGGGCTCAGCAAGATGAAAATGATGTGCCTGTACCCTGAGCGAGGCTAGAACATAGGTCACTCTCTTTGGCTTTAAAGGAGAGTGTTGAGGTGGAGGCATTACATTCATCGACTACTCTCACCCAAACTCTATCACAACATGCTGATGATCTTACCCAGGCTGATGAGGGTGTGAGTAGTAGGCATCATGTGTCCCAACATTTGTGTAGTTCATGTGGGAGCCTATGTGATTATGAGACATAGGAGGCATGACAAGACTCTCAGCAGGATGCTGCAATGCAGGGGCATGACATATTGGATGAACTTGTTCTCAGTGACGATCTCTTACAGCATACATTTGGTATTGACTCTTAGGTAATTTGTTACAAGTTTCATCTTGATTTAGTATATTGTTATTTGAAATTTGTAATTAATTTTATATGATTATCTATATTATAAGTCAAAAATAATGTATGTAATTATCTACGCAATGAAATTCTAGGGTCAAAGTAATTATTCACATAATCGAGTAATTATTGTAGATATGTCAATGGTAATATTATTTTGTGATAATTTGATGATTTTGAACAGTCACCGGCACCTCCACGATTTCCTTGGTCCCCTGGACGCTAGACCACCACTTTTACAGAGGTAAATTTAACCATTTCTAATCATTATACATTTTTAAAATAATGTTTTGTATTTATTTTGTTTGAATAATCTTGAACTTGATTTTTAGATGCTGAATATAGTGGAGACTCCTAATGTTTGTGAGTCGGCATAGATAGGCATTGTTGCAGCCATAATGTCTTCAAATCCTTTGACCGAGGTATGAGCCAATAACATGAAAATGTCATAAATTTGTATTTCTTGTTTTATCTCATGTCATTTGATGTACATAAATGATATTTATATGTTTAGGCAATTTTGCTTCTTGATGCTTCTCATGGGAGGTCACAACTCCAGTCCGTCCAAGTACGGACATAGAGAGAGACAAGATGATAGAGAGTGATCATCAGGTGGCAATAAGCGATCGATTACATATTTCATACATTTTCTATATTAATGTGCATATATTGTTTGATTGTATTAATAGGTGGAGCTGGATCGAGTTCTGTTGAAGAGGTCTACTTGACGACAGAGAGAGGATGAGTCAGTGATTGGCTTTACATCTTCATGGTCAAGCAAGGGCCACTGATTATTTCATAAAAGTCCATAGGAAACTAGTTTTTGGGACATTTTTTGTATGCCTAGATGGCTTTGTATACATACATTTGTATGAACTACCGATGTATATTTTTGAATTTATGCCTATATGGTTTTGTTTGGACATGCCTATATGGCTTTGTATATAAACTAGATGTTATGTTGATGACATTATGTATATGACAGCGTATATTAAATATTTAATATGATGATCAATTATCGTTACATGAATTTGGTTTTACACATGCCAATTGCATTTGCTTTAAAAAGTTTATAAATAGTTTTCAAATAATCCATTTTATGCATATCTTGCAATTATTGCATTCTGTGGGACTGTGCATTTCTTTGAGGCATCATTCCAAATAGTTCATGTGCCTTGGACCTATGCCTCCACACTTTCCATATAGTTCATGTGCCTTCATGAGGTGACATTTCTTTAGGGCATCATGCCAAATAGTTCACGTGCCTTGTCTATGCTTCCACACTTTGCATACATGTCTACAAGAGTAGTTGCAATTACAACATGTGACAAATTTCCTATATCCTTTATGCTTTGATGGTTGTCCATACACTGTTCCAAACATTCTATATTGGCGTACAGATAGGGAGGATGTTGGAAAAGGTTATGGAATTTGTCTTTACATGTGCCAATTGCTTTTACAAATCCATTTCATGCATATCTTGCAATCATTGCATTCCATGAGACAACATTGATTTGATGCATTGTGTCAAACAGTTTGAACGTTTGTTGTATATGCTTCCACACTTTGAATATGTCTTACAGGTTACTTACAACTATGACATTTTACAAAATTCCTATATCTTTTATGCTTTGATGCAAGATAACTCCATAGTGAAGGGTGGATGATTTGTTTTGGTGGGGATGAGGGTGGTTGATTTGTTTTGATTTTTTTTGCTTGATTTGTTTTGATACAAACTTTTCACCTATTGCTTACAATGAAAATGTGATAAGTCGATGTTTCTAATTAAAGATTGGAAGACTCTCCTTACCTTTTTATTACTAAGTCAAATTTTGTGCTAAGAGGAAGAAGACAAAATAACAATAAAAAAAAATAAGGCCAAAGACAAAGATGACATGGCACTAAAAGACAAAATATATAAGACAAATAAGATAAGACAAGAACAAGAAAAGACAAATCATTGTAGAGACCCCCAATCCATGAAGCATCGATCCTCATAAGGAGATTAATTAAAGGATAAACCCATGATTATGAAAGGGCATGAGATCTCCAAAACAATGTGACTTTTGGTATAACACCCCATTCGGGGCTTTATAAAGGCAGCCATGGTTGGATCAAGGCATCATCGAATAAGCATCTTATTCCTCATTGCATAAACAGTCATGAAGAGATCAAAATAATTCAGTCTTCAATCATAATACAACCTAGATCAGATCTTCTACTCAGTAATTTATTCTAGATTCAAATACAATTAAGGATAGAGCATTACAAGATCATCAGTTCTTCCTCATATCCCATGATCAAGAGCAGAAGATATATAGATACTTTGTGATCATTAAATCCATTTGTCTTCCATCCACATACCATTTGGAGCAGATATATATATATATATATATATATACAAGAACTATGAATTTGCCAGCATTCATGTCTTATAGTCCATTGGAGATCAGACACTTACCCAATCAAAGGTATGATCTATCAATTGTCCATTATGAGTTATATGTACTATGTGAATATGATCTGTGGTGCATAGTGATTAAAGAACTATATGATATGAGTATTATTACATGATGTTTGCATTTCAATTAGTATAATAATCTACATCTGACATTTGTATGGAATCTTTCACCAATCGATATACTGTAGTATAGTTCAATAAATGAACTATTGCATCTATTTGTTCATAACATTGCATAAATTGGAATGCACATTATCTCTGTATAACATAATCAGATTTATATGATGTACTGCTAGGTGATCATGTCTTGTGTTTGTCTCTTACCATGATAAGTTCTGAGCAAGTCTATAGATCTGCATTAGAATTGTTCAAGATATGTGTTAGTAGTAGACATTACATTACTTTATATTCTAAACTTTAGCTCATTGCATATGACAACATGTAGTATGAATGATCCTCATAATTGCTTATATATATAAAGGAAATAAATGATCATATATACATTTAGGAATGAATGATTGTCACAAATGAATGAATATATATGTCAATCGATCATTATATTGGATGTTTAAATGAAATATATTCAAGCATTAAGATGAATGTATGGCCATCATGATGTAAAGGCCAAGAATGATATAATTATGAAGCACTATGTATAAATATTGATGATGATTGGGAAATTATAGTTTCATGTCATATCCGAAAGGAGAATTAAGCCTCATCCTTAATCATCTCACCAATCTATGGGTATGGGGTTAAGTTAAGGGTGTGATTTGGACCTAGGTGACCCTCAAGAAGATGAAGTACCTCCAGGTGTGAGGTGAATTCTCTTGGCCAAGTGTCGAAGTACCTCTGGGTGTGAGGTGAAGCCTTAGGCCAATGGTATGATGAGCTCATCAATGTTAAATGTGCCCTATGGTGGGTGACTCTCAAATGGATGAAGTATGCTTGGGTGTAGCATGGAGTCCTTTGAGCCGAATGGTGAAGTACCTTGGGTGTAGTGTGAAGCCATCAAGCCTCCGTATGGGATGGTTAATGACACCTTAACAAATCATGCTTATGGAATTAGGGATTGATTAATGATAAGGCTACTCGTGATTCTCTCTAGGATAGAACATGAAGTCTATGAATGTGAATATGGAATAACTATGTTCATGAAATCATGTGATTTTGATTAGAAGATTATAATGGTTAAAGACAAATGCGGAAAGAATATGGATTAATACTTTACTAGTGAGTTCTAATTATGATATAAAAAAGGAAAAATGGAATACTAATGTTTCCTTTTTGTAAGTTGAAATTGTGCAAGGTTGTGAACAATTTGAGCTTACTAGAAGGGGACATTATAGAAAACCCCTGTTCAGTAACCTTTTTAGAGCCTCATGACTATTCCTCTTCTTGTAATTTGTTTATAGGATGGCTTTGTGAACTTCTTAGGTCTTGATACCCTCAGTGATTACTAGATGAAAGTGTAAGGAGTACTCAAAACCTTTCTTGCAATAATACTCCAGTCCAAATGATTTAAGAGTCATTGAATTTATAATGTCATTAAGTCTTTTGTTTGGAGTCCAAATGGTTTTAAAGGGGTTTTAGGGGTTTGGAGTCTTTTTTTGTGCAATAAGGTCATAATAGACCATCTAGTATGTAATTAGGAGTCATTAAATTTATAATGTCATTGACTTTATGTAATTAGAAGTCATTTAGTCATATGGAGTTGTAAAGGTGAAAACAATGCAAATTGAGGAAGCCCAATAGTCATGGGCATTCAAATGGTAGTTACCACCATTGGTTAGTATTGGAAAACATTTAAAAAGACTTGTAACCTCAAGGAAAGAGGTTGGAGACTTGGTATGAATGAAGAATCAATAAAAAAACTCCCTATTTTATGTAATTTCTGTGAGTTTTACATTGCAAATTGCTATTATAGGTTGTTGTACTTGTCTGTACAGAAGCATACTGACCTAAAAGTCATGAAATTCATTGGACGCATGAAGTAACATTGTTTTGGTTTTTGTTTGACTGAATTTCATTGTGATTCAAAGGTTTTGTTCTCACTTTTCTTTCACCAGGTCTGAAACTCTGTTATGAGGGTTTGTGGTTGCATAAGATGGACTAATGGCCCATTCCTCCATTTGTACTTCTTGTAGCTAGGTGGAATGGGTCCAAGATGATAAGGTTAGATATTTGAATAGTTTGTGTGAGCAAGGGAGGTGAGTTGAGGGGTTTTGTGTGGTACCATAGGGCAAAGTTATAAGTTTTTGGCTTGAAAAGTGATGGCTAAGAGTGGGAGTTTGCATAAAGGGAATTAGTAAGGGATTTGTGAAGGTTGGTATAGCATAGGCAAACATATTAAAACATTTTTGAGGCATTGGGAAGGTTATAAGGTGTTTGGAGTATGAATTTTCAATAAACCCTCAGAGGTCCAAGCTTAGAAAGGCCTAAAACAAGGGTTTTGTAAGTTAGAGCTTTAATGAATGTCCCAAGCCCTGAAAGCTATTGATTCAGAGGTTTTGGAGGTTGGCCAAGGACTGTCAATGAAGATTCAAGGTTGGTAACGAGTTTAAAGGGTACTTGCTTTGGAAAATAGGGCTAATTGTTCCTTTGTAGCAGTGGAACATTCATTTTTAGGATGATACTTTCCAAAGTGATCATAGTTGGTTTCAAGACATGTTAAAGTACTCCATAAAGGGTATCTAAAAAAGTCATTATTTTGTGGGTCTGGGTTTCCTTTAGAAAATTATGTTGAATAGATCCCTTTTGGAGGGCTAGTAGGCATAAGGGAGCCATTGAAGGACCTTCAATGATCACTAAGTTTTGAGACTTGCAGGTTTGTTTTATTGAAAGTTGAACATCCTAACACCTTGCTCTGCATCACTATATCACTGTCCTAAGGGCAAATTAGCCCTATTTTACAAAGCACCTATGAGATATTCAACCACCAAACTTACAAACTCCACTCCAGAGGTCTTGTCACATCACATAATGACCATTCATGCAGATTTTATCTCCACCTTTCATCACAATCTTGTTGCCCCACGAATTCTCTAACCAACCTAGTTTCCTTCATAAAGGATTGTCATTAACACCTCAAACACCATAACCTACATCAGGAGGGTCTTACACAGGATAGAGACAACAAATACAATGCAATGATGCTTCACAAGAACTTAGGAACAACAAGCTTCTAAGATTTCCTTATTTGACTGGCCCTAGGCCTAGTAGTACAACAAAATGACATGCTTCTAAGATTCTAAGATTTCCATAGCTCGTGGGGCCGAACGAACTACTCCAACACATTGGGGTGGGTGGGTAAATACCAGGGGAGGTCTCATTTTGTGTGCCAAGTGCCCCAATCATTCGGGGTAGTAGGCTACCAGCAAAGTCCCTTAAGATCCCTAAGATGAAAAAACTACCAAACTTTGACGGAGCAATTCTCGAAATTCATGGCAGCTAGGAATGTTTTGTTTGGACCTACAGGTGCATGTGGGGTCTGTCTACAATAACCTCTCTTAGTTTCATTTAACTCTTGTCTATTTGACCATGCTAGAATCAAATGCATTCTTGCAAAATGCTTCAGTTTCATGTAGTAGAAAGGTGCTAGGAGTGACATTTTGCATTCCATAGCTCATGGGACCAAACAAAATGCGCCAACACATTGGAGTGGTGGGTAAATGCGAGGGGAGGTCTCATTTCATGTGCCAAGTGCCCTAATTGTTTGGGGCAGCAGGCTACTAGCAAAGTCACTTAAGATCCCTAAGATGCAAAAACTGCCAAACTTTGACAGAGCAGTTCTTGAAATTTGTGGAAGCTAGGAACATTTCATTTGGACCTATGGGTGCACGTGGGGTCCATCCATAATAACCTCTCTCAATTTTGGTCAACTCTAGTATGTTTGACCATGTCGAAATCAAACGCATTCTTGCAAAATGCTTCAGTTTCATGTAGTAGAAAGATGCTAGGAGTGACATTTTACATTCCATAGGTCATGGGGCCGAACGGACTATGCCAACACATCAGGTTGGGTGGGTAAATGCTAGGGGAGGTCTCATTTCATGTGCCAAGTGCCCCAATCCTTCAGGGTAGTAGGCTACCGGCTAAGTCCCTTAAGATCCCTAAGATGAAAAAACTGCCAAACTTTGACAGAGTAGTTCTTAGAATTCATAGTATCTAGGAATGTTTCATTTTGACCTACAATTGCATGTGGGATCCATCTACAATAACCTCTCTCAGTTTCATTCAAGTCCTATCCATTTGATCATGCTGAAATAAAAAACATGCTTGCAAAATGCTTCAATTTCATGTAGTGGAAAGGTTGCCAGGTGCCATATTTGTTGTTCTGCTCATTGTGGGGCCGAAATGACTATGCCAACATGTCGGGGTGGGTGAGTAAATGGTAGGGAAGGTCTCATTTTGTGTGTCAAGTGTCCCAGTCATTTCAGGCTGTAAGCTACTAGCAAACACGAAAGGTGCTAGGTGTTAGTAGCTTACAGCTCGGAACAACTGGGATGCTTGACACACAAAATGAGACCTTCCCTACCATTTACTCACCCACCCCGACGTGTTGGCACAGTCGGTTCAGCCCCACAATGAGCAAAACAAAAAATATGGCACCTGGCAACCATTCCATTGCATGAAATTAAAGCATTTTGCAAGAATTTTTTTTATTTTGGCACGATCGGACAAGACTTGAAAGAAACATAGAGAGGTTATTAGAGACAGATCCAACATATAGCTATAGGTCAAAATGAAACATTCCCATCTGCCATGAATTCTGAGAACTGCTCTGTCAAAGTTTGGCAGTTTTTTCATCTTAGGGATCTTAAGGGACTTAGCCAGTAGCCTGCTGCCTCGAAAGATTGGGGCACTTGGCACACAGAATGAGACCTCCCTTGGCATTTACCCACCCACCCCAACATGTTGGCATAGTCTGTTCAACCCCACAAGCTATGGAATGCAAAATGTCACTCCTAGCATCTTTCTACTGCATGAAACTGAAGCATTCTGTAAGAATGCATTTGATTTTGTACGATCAAACAGACTAGAGTTGACCAAAATTGAGAGAGGTTATTATGGATGGACCCCACATACACCTATAGGTACAAATAAAATGTTCTCAGCTATCACGAATTTCAAGAACTACTCCATCAAAGTTTGGCAGTTCTTACATCTTAGGGATCTTAAGGGATTTTCCCGGTAGACTGCTGCCCCGAATGATTGGGGCACTTGGTACATGAAATGAGACCTCCCCTAGCAATTACCCACCCACCCTGATGTGTTGGTGTAGTGCTTTCAACTCCAGGAGCTATGGAATGCAAAATGTCACTCCTAGCATCTTTCTACTACATAGAACTAAAGCATTTTACAAGAATGTATTTAATTTCGACATGGTTAAATGGACTGGAGTTGACCAAAAATGAGAGAGGTTATTATGGATGGACCCCACATGTACCTATAGGTCCAAATGAAACATTCCCAGCTACCACAAATTTCAATAACTACTCCCTCAAAGTTTGGCAGTTTTTGTATCTTAGGGATCTTAAGGGACTTTGCCGGTAGGCTGTGATGCAGGAGCATCCAGTGGTGTAAGGGTAATCTTGCATCACCCAAAAAGAAGATGATTCAAAATCATTGCAGTTATTTTTATTTCTTTCCATAATTAGTATTTCTGGTTCCATAATCTTTTGAATAATGATGTAGGACTTTTAGTCTTTCCAAACTGCTAAAAATAGCAAACTGCCAGTTTTGGAAAGTTTACCTACCATTTTAGGAAAGTTTGCATTTGGGCATGGATTGAAGCAAAAACTTACAGAAATCTTCATAACTGAAATATAAGACCTTTGGCGAAGGAATCAGGCAAAGATCATTTGTGAGTTGAAAGATATTAAAGTTTTTATTTTCTGAAAAGCCCTTAAAATTTTTTGAAATGAGATATGAGGCACTAAAACATCCCATAACACCTTGAAAAGTTGACAAAAATTTGTTTATGAATTTTTGGTGTGATAATTCACATTGTGACCTTTCCATTGCTTAAAACGGTTCGTCAATCAGACACCCGGATCAAAAGTTATGCTTCCCGAAAGTTGACCTACTTTTGGAGGGAGTTGCAAATTTCAAAATTTAGCTAGAGGCCACTAAAAAGTGCTATTTATGACTATTTTGGGAACCCTGGGTAGTAGTAGAGTTAAGGGGGAAAGTGTATAGTCAAGAATAGGTGGGAAAATAGAAACCCTAGCTGATTTTAGGTTACAGAAGGTTGAAGATTCTAGAGTCTTGAGGTTAGGAAAGCTGTAATGTGTTGCAGCCAGTAGAGGATTAATTCTCTAATTGTACTGAGCTTCTGTAATGTAATGAGTTTACTAGATTAATAAAGAAATATTCTATTTTCTATGTTTCAATTTTTTGTGTGTGTGTTTTATGATTTACCCCCTTCATCAAGTGGTATCAAAGCAAGGGTTCCTGAGTGTGTAGATAGATCACCGACTATGAGGCAGTTTGCACTAGGACCTGAGGTTGTGGGTTGCTGTGGAGATCAAGATGCCTCCATGAAGAAATCATATTTGGAGGAATGCTTTGATGGAAGAGGGTTTTAGAGTCCTGTAAAGGCAAATTGATGCATTGCAAGAGGAGCTACGAAGAGGGTTTGAGCTAAGAACAAGAGAAGAAAGCAAAGATCAAGTTGAAGAAGAGCTATCTAAGGAAGAACAAGAAGCTGTAGGAGATCCTACAGAAGTTAGGTTATTGAGGGCCATTTTGAAGATTGAAAAGAGACCCAAGATTAAAGTTTCTACATATTCTAGGGATTTGAATCCAGAACAGCTTATTGATTGGATTAATGACATGGATGACTATTTCAAGTATGAAGATGTGGAGGACCCAGATCAAGTCAAGTTTGCAAAAACAAAGTTGAAGGGCCATGCCAGTATTTGGTGGAAGGAGGTCCAATTAGAGAGGAACAGAAGAGGAAAAGGAAAGATCACTAGACGGGATCGGATGGTGGAGAAACTGAAGAAGCAATTCATTCTTGTGGACTATGAGATGGAGTTGTTGAAGAAGCTGCAAGGACTGAAGCAAGGTAACAACTCTATTAAGGAGTATACAAAAGAGTTTTATAAGATTACTATTAGGACATACCATGCAGAGGCCAACAAGCAGAAGGTAGCCCGTTACATTAATGGGCTGAGGCCAAGTATTCAAGAGGAGCTGAGCCTGGTCAGAATGACCACCATAGAAGATGCATACTAGTTTTCCCTGAAGGTGGAAGAGAAGCTAAATAAAAGATTCAACAACAAACAAAGGGGAAGAGGTCAAGGTGGAAGGACTTGTGGAAGACCCTATGGAGGCCGTAATGAAGATCAAAAGAAAAGTAAAGAAGCAAGCACCAGTCATAAATCAAAGAGGGGATAAAACCTACTGCCCTCATGACCAATACAATGGTGAGCAAAGAGGAAGAGGAAGAGGCTGACCTAGGCAAGGACCTAGAAGAGGAGGTTTCAGGGGAACCTATTTTCAATGTGGAGAAGAAGGGCATCGAGTATCTGAGTGTCCACAACATCAAGGAAGGACAAACAGAAGACCTGAAGGTAATGCATGAGTTGCACATGTAGATGAAGATGCGTAGTCTAAGCATTCTGAAGATGTTGAAAGGGGAGAAACCCTAGTTGTCAGAAGAACTTTGTTAAATGAGGAGAAGGAACTAAATTAGAGGAAGACTTTATTCTGCACAAGGTGCAAATGTGAAGGTAAGTGTTGTGATATTATTATTGACATTGGAAGTACTGACAATCTTGTTTCAGAGGAGATGGTTGACAAGTTGAAGTTGACAAGAAGAAAGCATCTACATCCATATCAGATTGCATGGTTGCAAAAGGACCACAAAGCTTTGGTCAATGAGTAGTGTTTAGTGAAGTTTAAGATTGGGGACTACCATGATGAGGTGCTGTGTGATATCATACCGATAGATGCATGTCATATGATATTGGGGAGGCCGTGGCAGTATGATAGGAGTGTTGTCCATGATGGCTGTGCAAACACATATTCCCTAACAAAGGATGGAGTTTGTCATAAGTTGAAGCCCTTGAAGGAGGTGGAAGAAAAGGCATGTAGTACTTCTAGAATTTGCTTGGTAGATGGTAGGAAATTTTTGGAGGGTATGAAGCATGAGCATCATTGCTTTGCATTGATTCCTAAGATTAGTCAAGAGAAATGTGAAGATGTACCAGAAGAAGTTTTAGATATGTTGGAAGAATTTCAGGACATTATCTCTGATAATGTACTAGAAGGTTTACCACCAGTGAGGAAGATAAGTCATCAAATGGATTTGATACCAAGAGCTAGTTTGCCAAATAAGGTAGCCCACAGAATGACTCCTCCAAAGAATGAAGAGTTAAATAGACAAGTTCACGAGTTGTTAAGGAAGGGACTGATAAGGGAGAGCCTGAGTCCATGTGTGGTACCTGCAGTACTAGCACCAAAGAAAGATGGAGAGTGGAGAATGTGTACAGATTCTCGAGCCATAAATAAGATCACAATCAAGTACAGGTTTCCATTAGCAAGAATGGATGACATAATGGATTGTTTGAGTGGAGCCAAGTACTTCACAAAGATTGACCTGAAGAGTGGATATCACTAGATCCAAATTAGAGAAGGAGATGAATGGAAGACAACCTTCAAGACAAAGGAGGGTTTGTATGAGTGGTTAGTCATGCCATTTGGGCTAACCAATGCACCGAGAATATTCATGTGGCTCATGAATGAGGTACTGAAAGAATTTTTTGGAAGTTTTGTTATTGTTTATTTAGATGATATTTTGATTTTCAGTAAGACTTGGGAGGAGCATTTGATGCATATCAAAAGAGTTTTAGAGAAGCTGAGGGAGGAGAAGTTGCTAGTTAATCTAAAGAAACATAGTTTTGCAAAGGAGTTGGTATACCTAGGATTTGTTATCTCAAAGGAAGGTCTTAAGATGGACCCAGAAAAGGTGAGAGCTATCCTTGAATGGCCTACACCAAGGAGTGCCACAGAGGTACGATCTTTTCATGGTTTGGCAAGTTTTTACAGAAAATTTATCAAAAATTTTAGTAGCATTTGTGCACCCCTAACAGAGACAATGAGAGGGGATAGAAAAGAGTTTAAATGGACTAAAGGAGGAGACAAAAGCTTTGATACATTGAAGCAGAAAGTCACAAAGCAACCTGTTTTGTCACTTTCAGATTTCAATAAGGTATTTTAGGTAGATTGTGATGCTAGTGGCAATTCTATAGGAGCTATTTTGAGCCAAGAAGGTAAGCCCATTGCCTATTTTAGTGAGAAGCTTAATGATACCAAGAAAAAGTATTTTGTTTATGATTAGGAGTTTTATGCAATAGTTCAAGCTTTGAAGAAATGGAGACATTATTTGTTGCCAAAGGAGTTTGTTTTATATACTGATCATTAGGCTTTGCAGTATCTTAATAGTCAAGGAAAGTTGAACCAAAGGTACTTAAAATGGGTTGATTTTTTGCAAAGCTATACTTTTGTTTTGAAGCTCAGGAGTGGGAAGTCCAACAGAGTTGCAGATGCCTTGAGCAGATGGCAAAATTTGTTGACAGAAATGAAGATAGAGGTTGTTGGATTCGATGAGCTCAAAAGTTTATATCCTAAAGATTCAGATTTTGCAGGGGCCTAGAAAGCTTGTCTGGAACCTATTACTTTGGATAGGACAAAATGGTTGGATTTCATAATCCAAGATGGCATGTTCTTTAGAGGAATCCAGTTGTGCATTCTGAGGAGTTCCATGAGAGAAAACCTGATAAAGGAGAAGCATAGTGGGAGATTAACTAGAAATTTTGGTTGAGATAAGACCATTGCTATTGTTGGTGAAAATTATTATTGGCCACAGTTGCAGCAGGATGTGAGGAAATTTGTGTAGAGTTGCTGAGTGTGTCAGATGGCAAAAGGAACAAGTCAGAATACGGGGTTGTATCAGCCACTACCTATACCCGAGAAGCCATGGGATGATATTAGTATAGATTTTGTTCTTGGTTTACCAAGGACACAGAGAGGATATGATTCTATTTTTGTGGTGGTGGATAGATTCTAGAAGATGGCGCATTTCATTCCTTGCAAAAAGACTAATGATGTTCATATTGCTAAATTATTTTTCAGGGAGGTGGTGAGATTACACGGTCTACCAAAGAGCATAGTTTTAGATTAAGATACCAAGTTTGTTGGTTATTTCTGGAGGACATTGTGGAAGAAGTTGAAAACAGATTTGAAGTTCAATTCTGCACACCATCCATAGATTGATGGATAGATGGAAGTGGTGAATAGGAGTTTGGTTAACCTGCTACAATGCTTAGTAGGAGATAAGCCCAAGGGATGGGATTTGATTTTACCACAGGCAGAATTTGCTTACAATAATTCTATCAATAGGAGTACTGGTAAATCACCATTCCAGATTGTATATGGCAATAGGCCAAGAAATGCTTCTGAGTTAAGGAAGCTGGACAAAGGAGAAAAGACGTGCTAAAGTTGAAGACTTTGTAGAACATCTAAAGAATTTGCATGAAGAGGTGAGAAAGCACATTAATAAGATGAATATTCAGTACAAGGCTAAGGCAGATCAGAAGAGGAGATATAAGGAGTTCCAGGTAGGAGATGAAGTCATGGTTCACTTGAGAAAAGAAAGGTTCCCAATTGGAACATATAATAAGTTGAAAATGAAGAAATTTGGACCGTGTAGAATCCTGAAGAAGCATGATTTAGGAAATACATATGAGGTAGAGCTATCGAGTCGGATCAATATTTCCCCTATTTTCAACATTGCTAATTTATCAGAATATCATGAAGGTGGAACAGAGGATGGACCAACAGAAGCACAGTGGAGTATTCCAGCATCTACTTTAATGGAGGAGATAGAAGAGATCTTGGATAGTCATGTGGGAAGAAGTACTTAGAACAGGAAATATGAAGAATATCTGGTGAAATGAAAAGGAAGGCCTGTTGAAGATTCTTCTTGGTTGTCTAAGGCAGAGGTTGACCATTTAGGTTTTCCTCAAACAAACACCTGAGACATGATAGGGTCACTTCTCAAATTACCCTAGGTGTCTGATGCAGGAGCATCTAGTGGTGTAAGGGCAATCTTGCATCACCCAAAAAGAAGTTTATTCAAAATAATTGCAGTTGTTTTCATTTCTTTCCATAATTAGTATTTCTGGTTCCATAATCTCTTGAATAATGATGTAGGGCTTTCAATTTTTTCCAAACTGCTAAAAATAGCAAACTACCAGTTTTGGAAAGTTTACCTACCATTTTAGGAAAGTTTGCATTTGGGCATGGAATGAAGCAAAAACTTACAGAAAGATTCATAACTGAAATATATGACCTTTGGTGAAGGAATCAGGCAAAGATCATTTGTGAGCTGAAAGATATTAAAGTTTTTATTTTCTGAAAAGCCCCTAAAATTTTTTGAAATGAAATATGAGGCATTAAAATATCCCATAATGCCTCAAAAAGTTGATTGAAATCTATTTACAAATTTTTGGCATGATATTTCACATCACGAGCTTTCTGGCTCTTAAAACGGTTCGTTAATTAGACACCCGGATCAAAAGTTATGCTTCCCGAAAGTTGACCTACTTTTGGAGGGGGTTGCAAATTTCAAAATTTGGTTGGAGGCCACCAAAAAGTGCTATTTATGACTATTTTGGGAACCTTGGGCAGTAGTAGAGTTAAGGGAGAAAGTGTAGAGTCAAGAATAGGTGGGAAAATAGAAACCCTACTTGATTTGGGGTTACAGAAGGCTAAAGATTCTAAAGTCTTGAGCTTAGGAAAGCTGTAATGTGTTACAGCCAGTAGAAGATTCATTCTCTGATTGTATTGAGCTTCTGTAATGTAATGAGTTGGCCAAATTAATAAAGAAATATTCTATTTTATGTGTTACAATTTTGTTGTTGTGTTTTATGATTTACCCCCTTCATCAGCCTGCTGCCCCAAACAATCGGGTCACTTGGCACATGAAATGAGACCTCCCTTGGCATTTACCTACCCACCTCGATGTGTTGGTATAGTTTGTTTGGCCCCATGAGCTATGGAATGAAAAATGTTATTCTATGTTTAGAAGTCCTAGAATGAAGAGTTGAAGCTTGGGGATTGAAACTCTATTGTTGCCTTGTTTTTTAGTTAGTTTGTGACCCCTGCACCTGTTGGAGGATTGAAACTCATATTTCACTTTTTGACCCCTCTTGGAGGCATGACAACCTGGGTGCCCCTAGACCATGAGGACACTGAAGTTGATAAAGTTTTCATATTACCTAAAAGAACTTCAAGAAATATAAATATTCTATACTGACAAGGCCAACCACGTGAAGGTGGAAGCTCATGTGGCCTCACCTAAGACCTAAGACACATGTATTCTAGTAGATGTAGGACACCTAAGACACCTAGTCTTTATACCTTATCATAGTCTAGACCTAAGTCACCTAGACACCTAGATTATAGTTCTACCTAAGAAATCTATTATGGTAGACCTAGTTGACATATAGCACCTACCTAAGATACCTAGATTAAATTATACCTTATCCTAGTCTCTAGATAGGTAGTTGATATATAGTATCTACCTAGAAGACACCTAGATCATTCTAGATTATACCTTATTCTAATCTCTAGATAGGTTGTTGATATATAGTATCTACCTAAGACACCTAGATTAGATTAAATACCTTTTATCTAGTCTCTATCTAGCTAGTTGACATATAATATATACCTAAGACACAAGTAGAGACACCTATTATCTAGTTAGAAACCAAGACACCTAGAGACACCTATATTTTATACATTACCTAGATTTTATACATTACTCTCAGGATCAAATTTATCCATCACTTAGGTCTAACCCCATGAAGCATAACATGATGATGTCAAAATGTGTATATGTGTAAAAATGCAGCAACAAATTAAAAAAAAACCTATGTAAACTTACAAATTAATGTGCATACTTACAACTCAATGTAACATGACTTTACAAAATCAATCTGAATACTTACAAATTAATCCAACGAACCATCTGGGTCTTCTCTACTCTTTATTGTGTCAAGTATTGCCTCATGGTCAGACTCACAGACCTTCCACAAGGTCTTGTTCAAAGGTCTACCTCAATATTGTATCAAATGAACATTGGTTGCCACGAAAAATGTTGGAGTAATGAAAAATCTTCCGATGCATGTCAAAGTCTTCAAATAGCCAAACATTAACACTCTTATGTGGGTACCTTCCAAGCCATGTTTTGGTAACAACCACTGAGCCTGTAGGGTATTCGATGTTTTCTCCATCTGTAACTGGGGATCCAATTTCTTTTTCATCTCAACATAATGATACAAGTAATATTTTGTTCCCTCTTCGCTATCTTCATCTACAATAACTGCATAAACATGCCCTACAATGATATGTGCAGAAAATTAGAAGAAATTAGTCAACATTACAAAAATACTACAAAGTTTAAGATAACATTAGGAATTTCAAAAACTATGCAATTAGATATATTACTTGGTTGAACTAGATCTTATATGTGGTCAAAGTCAACTGACGATTCCATCTCTATTAAATCTAGTGCCGTCGGGGGTCGATACATGTCAAGTGGGCTAAGATAACTTAACTGCCATTTGTCAACCCACTCCTTTGACTCGCACTCATTCCAAGCTTGAATTGTACATGAAGAACAAAAGCACACCATCTTCTGTGTATGTATACTCCATGAACCTGCAATTGAGATTCTGATAGAGTATAGCTCACTTAATCCTGTTAGTGTACAATAGTCCTCATATGGTGCAATGTTAGTATCAACTATCAACCAAAAAAATCTATGAACTAAAGACTTATCTTCATTACCTGGACCCATCAAAGCATTACACCACTCAACAATTGATTTTGCATCTGTCAACATTGCATTGTCTTTATACTTTAACTCTTCTCGTGCTATGGATCTTTTAATACACGCTCTTGCACCATCATGCTCCCCCTTTCCATGCTCGACCTCACAAAAGTTCCACATATGCTGAACACTTGTAATATTATGCATCCTGCTCAGCCAATAGAAATTTTGCAAGTTCTTGAATTGTGATGCACAGTTATCCGACCATATGATATGCTGACTAAACGATATGCCCCTTCTAGCCAGATCATTGTAGAACACCTGAAAACAACCTTGCACAAACTCTACAAAATGCGTATGATCATTGCTTATATCAAAATGATACTCCCTTATGATCTTTCTATCATCCTCTATACTATCATTCACATGAATGAATGCAATGTGTACAAATATAGAAACCTATGTCGAGTTATAATATTGGGATTGCATCTCACATTATGGATGTAGACTATAATTCTCTACAAAGTCGGCAACTGAAACAATGCTACCAACTGGAAATGTGTCCTTGCATAACTTGAATTGGAAGTCCAACCATCAATCTCTATGGGCATGTCTTACATTCTCATACACTATACTATCACAAAATATAGACATAAATTGATACACTAGAATCTTCTGAATAATATATTCACACTTCTTTGCTTCTTTACCATCTCTTATATTGTATGCCATTATTTTATACTTGCCCAACTCTACTAGTTTGTTTCCAACTGCATGTGTTCTTTCCATATGTTCACATATCGGCATACGTTGCAAGACACCGCAATGCTGACATGTGCCATCCAAGCATAATTTCCTGTAGAATATTTGACCTTCCTCTCTATCACATAAAATTATTGATATGAAGTCTATTGAGGTAGTTGGTGAGGCACGTATGCCACAATCCTGCAAAAACTATTTGAAGGCCATTGTTTGGACTCTTCTATGAGTATTAAATCATTATTTTAGGTTTGGAAATCATGAATTGTATGGTTAATTTTTTACATATATGAGTTGTATGGAGGTGATTTTGAAGGATGTGCCATCGAAGGGGACTACTAATCAACATAAATTAACTATCCTAACAGTCTTAAACTAGTCTAAAAACTTTGTGATAGTCAAAAGAACATTAACCCTTGAAGATAAACTTCTGGATACTGATGACAAAAGAACAATGACATCTTAAGTAATGCATAAATTAAAAACAACTTCATGATGGTCATGACTATGATAGTGGACTGTTATATAGAATTGTGACTGTCCTACACTCATGAAAACCTCCTTTTTAGTGTTTTATCTCCTTATAACTCCCTTTGTATTATCTTGTGTCATGATGCTTGTATGTCCATATATTTGTAGATAAATCTCTTCTCTAAAATTTTGATATGTTGAAGAATATGAGTATGACAAACAATTGTTCACTAAAATTATGGCTCCATTTATCATGAATATGAGTATGACAAACAATTGTTCACCAAAAAGTATTTTATGAAGTATTTGATAATGTTTTTATCTTGTATAGCTGAAAATAGGTGAAATGAAGGCATGAAGGGCCGAAACAAGGTGGAAACATGAGGAATTTGGAGTCTCTTTGATTGAACTAACTGATATACCTAGACACATATATATCTTAGAACATAAAGAACATAAAAAACATAAAGACATTTAAAGACATAAAGAACATAAGAACATGTATATGTGAATTAAAATGGACATAAATTGAACATACCGTAGGATTCAATATTGCAGTTGACCAATTCTCCAAAAGATGGCTTCAAAATCCTCAAATTCTTGTTTTTCACAAGTTTGATTATGAATTCTATATAATTCTAGAATAGGATTAGTGAAATTTATGGGAAAAACAAACATATATCATCAAATTCAATTTATATAATAATGGTAATTAGCTTTGAAACAATATCACACATGAAACATGAAACTTTCAGTTTAAATAATCAAATTTTCTCCAAAAACATGCAAAATTAGTTCTTCTAAGTTGAAAAAACAAAAAAGGTGGTGGATTGATATAAAAATGATTCTCAATTAGTCAAACAACATAAAAAGTATTTTTTTGTCTGATATACTCATGAAAAGCAGGAATAACAGTCATGTGGGGTCTGAAACACTGATCCCACATGCTTTTTACCATTTTCCATGCTTCCAAAAATGTCCTTGCATTATAATGCAAGCACATTCTAGTGAAAACATAAAGGTTCATTCATGCAAAACTCATAACCTTCTAAATGTTGGTGCCAAAATCATGGTCTAGGATGTCATGCTCTCACATAAAATATATTGTAACTATGCATGTAGTGCATCAAATAGGTAATCAAGTGATAGTCCAAGAGTATCCCTAGACTCAAATATCCATGTGGTTCATGAAATAGAACTTTTTAAAACAAGGAGGGATGAATGTAACATGGGAGAGTCTCTCTCTCTCTTCATTTCTCTATCCTATATATAGAGAGGGATCGGGAGACATGGAGAGATAGAGAGGGACATGGAGATAGAGAGGATAGATGGAGATAGAGAGGGTAGGTGGAGATAGAGACGGGGAGAGGGAGAGATGGGGATTGAGATAGAGAAAGGGGTCTAAAGAGGGAGAAAGATAGAGATACATATATAGAGAGAGGGGAGATATATGGAGATAGATCTAGCAAGGGAGAGATAGATAGGGAAATACAAAGAGAGAGGTAGAGAGGGGTATATTAAGAGATGGGGTTATGAGGATAGATAGCTCGATAGGGAAAGAGATCAAGAGTTGTCTAGAGACATAGGGGGAGAGATTTCAAGAGGTAGAGGGATGGGGAGAGAGATAGAGAGGAGGAGAGAGAGGTAGCAAGGGATAGATTAAGAGACAGGGATCCATATGTCCAGAGAGATAGAGATAGGGATCCCTATTCTCCTCTCTACCTAAACCATAGACCTAAACCTCTAAACCCTAAACCCTAAACCCTAAAATCAAGTAACCCTAAACCCCTAACCCCTAAACAATAAAACTTGGAAGCAACCCTAAACCTTTATCTCCCTATCTCTCCCAATCTCTATTGGTCCCCTTGCTCTATCTCTCTCTAAACCCTAAACCCTAACCCCTAAACTCAAGCAACCCTAAACCCCTAACCCATAAACCCTAAAACCTAACCCCTAAACCCTAAACCCTAAACTCAGGCATCTCTATGATGGTGTTAGGTTGTCATTGATGTCAAAAGTGTTCAGGAGCATGAGAAATCATCTTACAGATATAGAGAATGGTTTTATACTTCACAGGTTTGATCTTACATCATCTTGTTTGTTGTTGATAGGAGCAGGAGCATGAGACATCATCTTGTGATCTTCATTCATGGTTTACTTGGTTCATACAATCAGTTGGAGAGATGTGTTCTTTACAATGTCATGATTTATCAGTGAACATGACATATTCTTGGTAGGCATGGTCTTCATTATTCATCAGGTTCTTGACAAGATTGATGATATCAGTTGTTGGTATTCCAAGGTTTGCAATGTGTTGGTTCTTGACAAGGTTAATGAATCCAAAGGATGTCTTAGCATCATGTGTGAGAACAAGATGTAATGTTGAAATCAGGATGTATGACAGGATGAAGCTTCTCATAAAAAAGATGGTTTGAGGAAACTGTTAAAGGTTGAGGTAAATTCAGATGTGATCATTACTACTTCCTTGCATTTAATATGTCAAGTTTCTATCAGGAGATTTGCATCACAATGATATCTTATGAAGTGTTGTTGGATCATCTTGGATCATGTGAAATCAGATATGCATGTTCATGTCTTCATTATGTCTTCAGTGGTCTTCTTTGGAGAGTATATTTCAGGATGTGATCATCTCATGGTATTTGTTACAACATAGTTGTTAGCTTGATATAGAGGCATTGCATTTGTACAAAGATATCATAGGTTCTTGTAAGTAATGATCTTCATGGTATACAGTGGCATGGTCTTCAGTTGATCTAAGTGGTATTTCTTTGCAACATGGCATCATGTATGGTTTTCATGTTATCTAAGGATCAAAAGATGGTTCATCAGTTTATTATAGGTTGTTTGGTTAATGTATGCCACAGATAAAGGATGATAGGTGCAAATTAGTTGTTGATGATATGACTTAGTAGAAAGCTTTGCAATAAGAAATGGTTCAAGGTTTATTATCCTATCTTATCTAAATCCTTAAATATTATCAAGTTCCTAAACCTTTATCCTGCCTGTCAACTAAACATGCACTTTATGTTTTAAAACGCTGGTGACTTGGTATAGCGGGTCTGTCACTTAAGAGTTACCGTCTGGAGGGTTCTTCTACATATAGTTGACCGGCCCCTCTCTCTTGCAGACCGGTGACAACGGTGGAGTTACAAGCGCATGGGCGCCAAAGCCAAATCTAAGGTCTAGTTTGAATCTGCGGAGGGCGCGATATCTCCATCCAATGGTGGTGTTTTAAATTTGATTCCTCTTCTATGCAGCTTGCATTTTGACGGTCACTAGAATGTCAAAGCTTGGGTTAACTGCAGATAAAGTTATTTTTGGCAGTTTTAAGGAGTTTTTTTTTTTGCCCGATGTCTAAGGAGAAATCAGTCTTATCTTGAGTGACAAAATAGAATACATGGATATGGTTTAGAGTTTGGCGGTTGTTTAAATGTGATAAAAAGTATATACCTTAATGCATTTAGAATGTTTCTTGTAAAAGCATCAAATGCTTTTATATAAAACAAAAGAAACATTAGTTGCTCAAATAAGTAAGTCTTATGGAGCCCATTTTTCATGAAGAATTTTTATAAGGCATTTTAAAATTAAAAAACATTAAAAATGTTTTTGGAGAGTTGTTCACATTTTATGAAGAATTTTTTTTAGACTCTTTTTACCTAGAGAGATTTTTGGAGATTAAAAGGAAAGAAGAGATTTTCTTTTTGAGATAGATATATTGTCATTTTCGGAGAAGAGATTTTTGTTTGAGAATAAGGCAGATTGGAGATAAATTTTTGAAGACAAATTTTATAGATTGAAGAGAAGATAATAAGTTTGATGATTAAATCTTCTTGCAGGAATATGAAGAAAAAGATATTTTTTTTTTGAAGCAGATTAAGATTTCATAGAAGTTGAAAAGTTTTTAATGCAGAGAATTTTTTGAAGAGGATCTGAAGATATTACTTGCAGAGAAGTTCAGGAGTTTTTGAAAAGATAATATTTTCTTATAGAGCTCTGATTGATTTTATTAAAGATTTGTCTTATGAGAAAATATGGATTAGAGATTGAAGATTTATTTATTATTTTGGTTGCAATCAGAGATTGTTTGTTTTGCAGGAATATGAATCAAATTTGAAGAGTTTATTTGCAGGAGAAAAGGAAATGTGTTTTTGCAGAAAAGTGAAATTTCAAAAGTCTTATTGTTTATAATTGCAAAATTTGTGTGATCAAATGCAGGAGAAATTTATGAAGGAATGTGAAAGGTTCCAAGGCAGTGAAAAGACATTCAACTTGTATAAATTTGTTTTTCAGGTGCATTGATGGTATGTATGAAGAAGGAAAAAGATGAAACATACAGTGTTGTGAAGTGTTGGATTAGAATACAGATTTAATATGCAGTGTTGTTGAATGGATTAGAATGCAGTGTTGATTGGATCAGAATAAAGGATTGTTGAGTATATCCGAATGTCAGATTGAATAGAATGGGTATTTGACAGACATATATTTGTATTGAATGAAACAGAGTATCCCTCTGATTTGCTTATTACATTTGTTGGTGATTTGGCTGCCAGTGAGGCACAATATGCCAGTGTGGCTTGTGGTCAGTGAGACCTTTCTATGCTAGTGAAGCTTGTGGTCAGTAAGACCTCAATATTTGTCAGTGAGACAATTTGTATTGCCAGTGAGGCATATTTTTCAGTTAAGCCAGTGAGGCATTTCATGAGTGGTTTTTCTACCCCTGAGGGTTTTCCACTCGGTAAAAAGGTTGTGTCTTAATTTCTTCTATATGTGTGCATATTATTGGTTTGATCATGTTTTGTTTACATCTATTATTGTAAGTCTTGTGCATATAAACTCAACAAATCATTAATGTATTCCTTTCCATCTGTTCTGTAAGAGAAAGCTTTTAAAAAGTTGTAAAATGTTTGAAAATTAATACAACACTGATTCACCCCCCCTCTCAGTGTTGTCCGGACTCCTACAATTGGTATCAGAGCTAGTTTCCCTTCTACAGCTTAATCAGCTTGGGTAGGTCTTGTGTGTGGAGTTCAATGGGTAAGTGCAGGAGAAATAAGAACATGAGAAATCTTAAGCATCATTCTGGTCAGAAGACACAAAATACATCATCCATATCAAATCCAAAGTCAGTTAATAATGATGTTCTTCATGTTGATCCTAATATTGTATTAGAAGAAAAAATTTCAGGAGTTCCTCAGTTTAATGGTTCAAATTTTTCAGTTTGGTATGTTAGAATGCAAGTGTTTTTATCCTCTTTAGGATATGATGTTTTAATGTCTGTTGAGAATGGATATTCTAACTCTACAAATAACAAAGAAGTCCTTGAATGTAATCAGATTGCAAAGAAGGCCATATTGTCTGCTCTATCTAATGATGTTACTTGTAAAGTTATGGATTGTGTTACAGCTCAGGACATGTGGAGGAGATTGATAAAAATTTATCAAGGTAGTACACCTGAAGAAGAAAACAACTCATTATCTGAGAAGAGTAACAATGATGAAAATCTTTCACATGAAGGAGATGAGACTCAATCAGATTTTGAAGAAGATCAGATTATTAGTGATGAAGAACAAGAATGTGAAATAGATATGGAAGGAGAGCTTATATATGCTTTGAGTGAACTCAAGAAGTATAAGAGAGAGAATCAGAAACTAAATTTGTTGCTGCAACAAGAAAGAGAATCTAAAGATAATGTACATTCAGAACTTGAAATTGTATCTACAGATCTTGAAGAGGCCAGATGTCAAATTATAAGTTTAAAAACATACATTGATGACTCAGATAAACTAGTTGCTAGATTAAAGATAGAAATTGAAGAAGCTAAGAGGATAGCTGATGTCTCAATTTCTAACCTTGAAGTTTCAAGGATTGAGAATCTAAAACTGGAAGGTGAAATTATCAATCTGAGAAAAGAGTATGATGGTCTTAAGAAGTATAAGGAATTTGAAGAAAGCACAAGCAAGCTACAAAAACTATATGGAGACACTACTGGACTTGGTTTTGAAGAAGGAGAATGTTCAAAAGCAAGAGAGACTCCTAGAAGGAAAATTGATTCAAGTCATCATGTTGTTACCAGAGAAAGTAAAAGGAAGAATGAAACAGAACAGAAAACCAGAGATGAATTTGTGCACAATCAAAGAAGAAATTTTAGAAAAAGTGCTCCTGTTAGACAAGCATACATGTACAGGTATAACTATTCATTTAATGGTTATTGTTATACTTGTAATCAATTTGGACACAAATCAGTTAATTGCAGAAGGAATACTAATATTGTATGTTTCAAGTGCAATAATGCTAGTCACATTCAAAGAAACTGCAAAATGAATAGAAGGTATGATACTGCTTGGAAGCATAATATAAATACTCAATCATTTGATTATGATTACAGAATAATTTGTTATAATTGCAATTCTCCTGGTCACAAAGCATTTAGTTGCAGAAAAGTATCACCTGATTTGATAGGTTGGAAATGCAAAGAGGCAGAAAAGGTTTGGAGGAAGAAAGCACCTGTGAAAATTTGGAAGCAAAAAGAAGGTAAAGAGAAGTCAGAATCTAAGCTTGTGCATCTTGCACAAGTCATTTCATCTGTTGCATAACAGATAACATGAAGTGAGGGGGAGTTGTTCATGTGCTATCATTTGACCCCAAGAAGTTTCAGGAAGGAGATCATTTGAATGGTGATCTTGTCTTGTTTATCATATTTTCCAATCTTGTGAGATAGTTGTTGAAGATGCTGCTAACTAAGTTGATTTTTAGTGTATATCAGTGATGCAGGAAGAGCTTATTAATGCAGTTGGTATGCAAAATTGATGGACTGGATGCTCATATGGAAGTGCTCTTGATGTTTGACTTTGTGATTACAAAAGGTATCTTGTACAAGAGGATGATCCTCACTCTTTGTTGCAGAATGAATGTTCATTTAGAAGTGATCATTAGGATAATAATTTAACATGTTCTTCCTCATTAAAATGATTCAGAAAGGTATGAGAAAATTGTGTGCCTCTTGTTTTGAAGTGGTAAGGTATGTATGTCAAGCCATGACATCTAGAGTTGCTTATAAAATTGATGGAGTATGACAGTGATACAGGTGTTCATTGGCTTATTATGATTTCAAGGTATTGAAAAATGTTTCAGGAGTCAAAATGCACAAATTGTTCAGGTTGAATTATCATGGTATTGCAATCCAAAGTGTTTTGGAAAGTATTGTTGCAATAATATCTTGTTTTGAATAATGATGAAGTCAAGAGGCAAGAGTTTTTGTTGATTTCAGTATGTTTCAGATATGATTATGTATATATCAGTTTCTGCCAGAGTGTTGTATATCAGATTTGACAGTATAATATGTGCAGGAACAGCAAGATGGTCTATCAAGAAAAGTTGTCAGAATATGTAGGATGATAGTTCATAACAGGAAATTAGTTTGATAATTATATCTATTGCTTTGTTGAGTTATGTTTATGACATGTACCTTGGAGCTTTCAGAAAGGTTTGTTCAAATTGTGTGATGAGGGGTCTACATGTTTTGTGCCTGCAAAATTGTTCATCAAAGAGTATTGGTATGTTTATGATTTTCTTTGCAAAAGTGTTCAGAAGGTTGACTGTCAGTAAATAGATGGTATACTTCAGGTTGATATGTTGCTTCAGGACTAATTCAGGAAGTGGATAAGTGTTGAGTTGAGTTGATTTATGTTGGTTAGTCTTGTCAAATGTTTACCAATGGTATTTCTGAGTAGTAATTTGTTTATGATCTCTAATACATGAAAGATCTTGGAGATTTGTTATTTCAGGTCAAAAAGGTTGTTGATTGAAGAAGAACTGTTTGTTTTAAAAGTTTGTGATGTTATCAGGAAGGAGTGTGTCAGTCTTCATCTTCACAGTGGTATTGTCATCAGATGTAAGTTTCATGAAAGACAAATGGCTTCAAAGATTTTGTGGAGTTGTTCTCAGGGGGAGATAATGGTCTTTGTCATCCGATGTCAAAAAGGGGGAGAAAGAAAAATATACATCAGGTGGTTTTGCCATCAATGACAAAGGGGGAGATTGATGGTGTTAGGTTGTCATTGATGTCAAAAGTGTTCAGGAGCATGAGAAATCATCTTACAGATATAGAGAATGGTTTTATACTTCACAGGTTTGATCTTACATCATCTTGTTTGTTGTTGATAGGAGCAGGAGCATGAGACATCATCTTGTGATCTTCATTCATGGTTTACTTGGTTCATACAATCAGTTGGAGAGATGTGTTCTTTACAATGTCATGATTTATCAGTGAACATGACATATTCTTGGTAGGCATGGTCTTCATTATTCATCAGGTTCTTGACAAGATTGATGATATCAGTTGTTGGTATTCCAAGGTTTGCAATGTGTTGGTTCTTGACAAGGTTAATGAATCCAAAGGATGTCTTAGCATCATGTGTGAGAACAAGATGTAATGTTGAAATCAGGATGTATGACAGGATGAAGCTTCTCATAAAAAAGATGGTTTGAGGAAACTGTTAAAGGTTGAGGTAAATTCAGATGTGATCATTACTACTTCCTTGCATTTAATATGTCAAGTTTCTATCAGGAGATTTGCATCACAATGATATCTTATGAAGTGTTGTTGGATCATCTTGGATCATGTGAAATCAGATATGCATGTTCATGTCTTCATTATGTCTTCAGTGGTATTCTTTGCAGAGTATATTTCAGGATGTGATCATCTCATGGTATTTGTTACAACATAGTTGTTAGCTTGATATAGAGGCATTGCATTTGTACAAAGATATCATAGGTTCTTGTAAGTAATGATCTTCATGGTATACAGTGGCATGGTCTTCAGTTGATCTAAGTGGTATTTCTTTGCAACATGGCATCATGTATGGTTTTCATGTTATCTAAGGATCAAAAGATGGTTCATCAGTTTATTATAGGTTGTTTGGTTAATGTATGCCACAGATAAAGGATGATAGGTGCAAATTAGTTGTTGATGATATGACTTAGTAGAAAGCTTTGCAATAAGAAATGGTTCAAGGTTTATTATCCTATCTTATCTAAATCCTTAAATATTATCAAGTTCCTAAACCTTTATCCTGCCTGTCAACTAAACATGCACTTTATGTTTTAAAACGCTGGTGACTTGGTATAGCGGGTCTGTCACTTAAGAGTTACCGTCTGGAGGGTTCTTCTACATATAGTTGACCGGCCCCTCTCTCTTGCAGACCGGTGACAACGGTGGAGTTACAAGCGCATGGGCGCCAAAGCCAAATCTAAGGTCTAGTTTGAATCTGCGGAGGGCGCGATATCTCCATCCAACGGTGGTGTTTTAAATTTGATTCCTCTTCTATGCAGCTTGCATTTTGACGGTCACTAGAACGTCAAAGCTTGGGTTAACTGCAGATAAAGTTATTTTTGGCAGTTTTAAGGAGTTTTTTTTTTTGCCCGATGTCTAAGGAGAAATCAGTCTTATCTTGAGTGACAAAATAGAATACATGGATATGGTTTAGAGTTTGGCAGTTGTTTAAATGTGATAAAAAGTATATACCTTAATGCATTTAGAATGTTTCTTGTAAAAGCATCAAATGCTTTTATATAAAACAAAAGAAACATTAGTTGCTCAAATAAGTAAGTCTTATGGAGCCCATTTTTCATGAAGAATTTTTATAAGGCATTTTAAAATTAAAAAACATTAAAAATGTTTTTGGAGAGTTGTTCACATTTTATGAAGAATTTTTTTTAGACTCTTTTTACCTAGAGAGATTTTTGGAGATTAAAAGGAAAGAAGAGATTTTCTTTTTGAGATAGATATATTGTCATTTTCGGAGAAGAGATTTTTGTTTGAGAATAAGGCAGATTGAGATAAATTTTTGAAGACAAATTTTATAGATTGAAGAGAAGATAATAAGTTTGATGATTAAATCTTCTTGCAGGAATATGAAGAAAAAGATATTTTTTTTTTGAAGCAGATTAAGATTTCATAGAAGTTGAAAAGTTTTTAATGCAGAGAATTTTTTGAAGAGGATCTGAAGATATTACTTGAGGAGAAGTTCAAGAGTTTTTGAAAAGATAATATTTTCTTATAGAGCTCTGATTGATTTTATTAAAGATTTGTCTTATGAGAAAATATGGATCAGAGATTGAAGATTTATTTATTATTTTGGTTGCAATCAGAGATTGTTTGTTTTGCAGGAATATGAATCAAATTTGAAGAGTTTATTTGCAGGAGAAAAGGAAATGTGTTTTTGCAGAAAAGTGAAATTTCAAAAGTCTTATTGTTTATAATTGCAAAATTTGTGTGATCAGATGCAGGAGAAATTTATGAAGGAATGTGAAAGGTTCCAAGGCAGTGAAAAGACATTCAACTTGTATAAATTTGTTTTTCAGGTGCATTGATGGTATGTATGAAGAAGGAAAAAGATGAAACATACAGTGTTGTGAAGTGTTGGATTAGAATACAGATTTAATATGCAGTGTTGATTGGATCAGAATA
This sequence comes from Cunninghamia lanceolata, assembly GCA_027924645.1. Lineage (NCBI taxonomy): Eukaryota > Viridiplantae > Streptophyta > Pinopsida > Cupressales > Cupressaceae > Cunninghamia > Cunninghamia lanceolata. Next base: position 205,331 of record BSBN01001914.1, on the reverse strand, counting down.
AAGGATTGTTGAGTATATCCGAATGTCAGATTGAATAGAATGGGTATTTGACAGACATATATTTGTATTGAATGAAACAGAGTATCCCTCTGATTTGCTTATTACATTTGTTGGTGATTTGGTTGCCAGTGAGGCACAATATGCCAGTGTGGCTTGTGGTCAGTGAGACCTTTCTATGCTAGTGAAGCTTGTGGTCAGTAAGACCTCAATATTTGTCAGTGAGACAATTTGTATTGCCAGTGAGGCATATTTTTCAGTTAAGCCAGTGAGGCATTTCATGAGTGGTTTTTCTATCCCTGAGGGTTTTCCACTCGGTAAAAAGGTTGTGTCTTAATTTCTTCTATATGTGTGCATATTATTGGTTTGATCATGTTTTGTTTACATCTATTATTGTAAGTCTTGTGCATATAAACTCAACAAATCATTAATGTATTCCTTTCCATCTGTTCTGTAAGAGAAAGCTTTTAAAAAGTTGTAAAATGTTTGAAAATTAATACAACATTGATTCACCCCCCCTCTCAGTGTTGTCCGGACTCCTACACTCTAAACCCCTAAGGCATAAATAATTCCCCTAAACCCTAAACCCTATTTACTTGAGCAACCCTAAACTCATGTAAACCTCAAATAGTGAGGGAGGGAGAGATAGAAAGGTAGAGTTAGAGAGAGGGGATCAAAAGAGATCTAGCAGGATAGAGAGATAGGGAGAGAGAGAGAGATAGAGAGGTAGGCATAGTTAGAGAGAGGGATAGAGGAGACAGAGATATCTCTCCCAGGCTCAGTCTCCTCTATATCTCCCTATTCTCCTCTCTACCTAAACCATAAACCTAAACATCTAAACCTTAACCCCTAACCCATAAACCATAAACCCTAAACCATAAATAATTCCCCTAAACCCTAACCCCTAACCCTTAAATCCTAAAAATGAGAAGCCCTAAACCCTTAAACCATAAAACTTGGTTCAAGCAACCCTAAACCTCTATCTCCCTATCTCTCCCAATCTCTATTGGTCCCCTCGCTCTATCTCTCTCTAAACCCTAAACCCTAACCCCTAAACTTAAGAAACCCTAAACCCCTAACCCCTAATCCCTAAACCCTAAACTTGAGCATCCCTAAACCCCTAAAGCCTAAATAATTCCCCTAAACCCTTACCCTAAACTCTAAACCCTATAATTGAGCAAACCTAAACTCATGTTAACCTCAAATAGTGAGGGAGGGAGAGATAAAAAGGTAGAGTTAGAGAGAGGGGATTGAAAGAGATCTAACAAGATAGAGAGATAGGGAGAGAGAGATAGAGAGGTAGGTATAGTTAAAGAGAGGGATAGAGGAGATAGAGATATCTCTCCTAGGCTCAGTCTCCTCTATATCTCCCTATTCGCCTCTCTACCTAAACCATAAACCTAAACCTCTAAACCTTAACCTCTAACTCCTAAACCATAAACCCTAAAATTGAGCATCCCTAAACCCCTAAAGCCTAAATAATTCCCCTAAACTCTAAACCCTATAATTGAGCAACCCTAAACTCATGTAAACCTCAAATAGTGAGGGAGGGAAAGATAAAAAGGTAGAGTTAGAGAGGGGATCGAAAGAGATCTAGCAAGATAGAGAGACACGGAGAGAGAGATAGAGAGGTAGGTATAGTTAGAGAGAGGGATAGAGGAGACAAAGATATCTCTCCCAGGCTTAGTCTCCTCTATATCTCCCTATTTACCTCTCTATCTAAACCTCTAAACCTTAAGCCCTAAACCCTAAAAATGAGAAACCCTAAGCCCCCTAAACTCCTAACCCCTAAACCATAAAACCTGGAAATAACCCTAAATCTCTATCTCCCTATCTCTCCCAATCTCTATTGGTCCCCTCACTCTATCTCTCTCTAAACCCTAAACCCTAAACCCTAACCCCTAAACTCAAGAAACCCTAAACCCTAAACCCTAAACTTGAGCATCCCTAAACCCCTAAAGCCTAAATAATTCCCCTAAACCCTAAACCCTATTTACTTGAGCAACCCTAAACTCATGTAAACCTCAAACAGTGAGGGGGGAGAGATAGAAAGGTAGAGTTAGAGAGAGGGGATCGAAAGAGATCTAGCAAGCTAGAGAGATAGGGAGAGAGAGATAGAGAAGTAGGTATAGTTAGAGAGAGGGATAGAGGAGACAAAGATATCTCTCCCAAGCTCGGTCTCCTCTATATCTCCCTATTTGCCTCTCTACCTAAACCATAAACCTAAACATCTAAACCTTAACCCCTAATCCTTAAACCATAAATAATGCCCCTAAACCCTTACCCCTAACCCATAAACCCTAAAAACAAGCAACACTAAACCCCTAAACGCCTAACCCCTAAACCATAAAACCTGGAAGCAACCCTAAATGTCTATCTGCCTATCTCTCCCAATCTCTATTGGTCCCCTCGCTCTAACTCTCTCTAAACCCTAAACCCTAAACTCGAGCATCTATAAACCCCTAAAGCCTAAATAATTCCCCTAAACCCTATTTACTTGAGCAAACCTAAACTCATGTAAACATCAAATAATTCCCCTAACCCCTAAACCCTAAACTCGAGCAACGGGGCTAATCACCTAAACATATTCAACCTGGGATGATGGAGGATCAATGGGAAATGGATGTAGAATTCTTGGATCTTGATTAAATCATTATACTCATCGGGATGTGATTCAAGATAGGATCCAAGATATTTGTTTGATTGTCTATGTTTTCTTGGGGACCAAATGTCTCATCATGGGATATTGATGGATAATGAACAGGACTAGCATGGGATGATGGATAGGGCTAATGGGATGATAGATAGGAGTGATGTGGGAACTTACTTGCTCATAGATAAGATCTCAAGATCATAGATAATATCTTGATCATAGGGAGGATAAGCATGGATAGTGCGATATTAGATATGGATAGGGTAAGTGGGGATGCATTGATATTCATTGGACTGGGGAGTAAGAGGTGGTGATGGGGGTTCACTACGAGATGTTGGAGGATTAATGATGGGATCAATGTATAGAGGGGTTGACCATGAGATGGTAAAGGAACTAAGATGGGATTAGATGGGATATTTGGATTTAGATTAGAATGGGTGGTTGGTGTTTCCACATTCTTTGGACTAGGCTAGATTAAAGTATAGCTATTGGGTTTCTTAAATGGATGCGATGGGTTCTTGGATCCAGGATCAATAATCTTTGCATGTTTGACAACATGGCTACATGATGGGGTTCGACTTGGACTTATGATAGGAGACTCTTTAATGAAATGGATAGACATAGGAGTGGATGATGGTGTTGGAGTGGTATACATGTTATTAGGAGGTTCTTTATTGGGCTCAGGAATAGGAATTTGAGTACATGATGTTCTTAGATTTCTTGCTAATAGTCTTTGGGTCACATCCTTCATGGCTTCATGGGTTGATGGACTAGGATATGCATATAGTTAATGGATAATGATGGAAGATGTTGTGGGATTAGGATTAGGATTGAATGAATGGATATAGGAGGCCCAGATGGATTAGGATTGGGAGTGTTAGATGGGGATGAAATTGGATTAGTGGATTTGGAAGGCTCCATATCTTTTCTTTTATTTTTGGATGTTGTAAAAGACTCTTTGGAGAAAAATTTTCAAGCATTCATGGGTTGATGGATTAGAGCTTAGAATGTTTGATGGTGGATTAGATAGTGAGTTATATGGTGGATGGATGATAGGGATTGATGGATTAGGAGATGAGTGGACTAATGCGTTAGTATTACGAGGATTGAAGGGAAATATAAAATAATTCCCCTTTAACACTAACCCCTAAACCCTAAACTTGAGAAACCCTAGAAACTCATAAACCCTAAATAATTTACTCCTAAAGGTCTGAGCAACCCTAAACTCATAAACCCTAAATATGCCCCTAAACCTAAGCAACCCTAAACCTCTCTCTCTCCCAAAACTCCTAAACCCTAAATAATACCCCTAAAATCTAACCCCTAAACCATAAACCCAATCAACCCTAAACCCCTAAACCATAAATAATTCTACTAAACCCTAAACTTAAGCAACCCTAAACTCATAAACCTGACCAACCCTCTCTCTCTCTCTCTCCAAAACAAGAACACTAGGACTCTCTCTCCCCCCTTATCACCATATCTCTCCCTTGTCTTTCTCCCATCCATCTCCATCCTCTCTCCCTCTTCCTCCCTCTACTCTCACATGTCAACAAAGAATATGGAAACAAGAAAACTAGGACATGCAAAGAGGGAGGAGGATATAAATTGGGATGATGAAATGGAAACAAGATAATTTATGAAATTTCATTGGATGGGGAGAATGAGGAGGAGAGGTAGAGAGGGGAGGGAAGTAGAGAGTGAGAAAGAGGATAGGAGGTAGAGATAGGAGGGAAGTAGAGAGTGGGAGAGGACCGTAGGAGGTAGACAGGGGAAGGAAGAAGAGAGAGAGGGTAGGAGGTAGGCAGAGGAGGGAAGTAGAGACTAAGAGAGAGGGTAGGAGGTAGACAGGGGAGGGAAGTAGAAAGTGAGAGAGAGGGTAAGAGGTAGAGAGGGACGGGGGAGAAGAAAGTGAGAGAGAAGGTAGGAGGTAGAGAGATGAGGGAAGCAAAGACTCAGGAAGAGAGTAGGAGGTAGATAGGGGAGGGAAGTAGAGAGTGAGAGAGAGGGTAGAAGGTAGATAGGGCAGGGAAGAAGAGAGTGAGAGGGTAGGTAAGAGGTAGAGAGGGGAGGGAAGTAGAGACTCATAGAAAGGGTAGCACATAGAGAGGGGAGAGAAGTAGAGAGTGAGAGAGACGATAGGAAGTGCAGCTACCCTTCTAGACATGTATGTAAAGTGTGGAAGAATAGACAAGGCATGTCAACTATATGACATAACACCTCAAAGAGATGCTCTATAATGGAATGCAATGATTACAAGATATGCAAAAAATGGATTTGTTGAAAAGGCTTTAGAAACTTTCAAGCAAATGCAATTGGCATGTGTATTGCCAGTTATGCTCATCATAACGCGAGCACATTATAATGCACTCGCGTTATGTGAAATCACATAATGTGAGTGTGCTATAATGCGATCACATTATTGATTTCACATAATGTGAGCACATTATAATGCACTCGCATTATGCTTAGCTTTGTTTGACGTGTACTTTTATCAATTTTTAGCAAAATTTGGAGATAATCTGTAGCGTGCTCCCCATCAAGATGGCACTTTTTTCAATGAAAACTCAAAACAAATACTACCATAATCTTAAGCTCTTTGTTAGCTATCTAACCATATAACTTTTTTCACATTTTGGGTACGTTTAGTGTTTCATCTTAAATTTCTTTTGTTAGTGTGTCTAGTTTTTGTCAAAAACCAGTGTCTAGTATTTTTGACTTTTTTTAATTGTTCATCAAAAATTGAAATAAGTTATATTTTTAGAAACTAGACTCCATTCTACACGAATTCAAAAAAAATTTCAATTTTTTATTAGTTTTCAAACATTTTAGGGGGAGCATGCTCAAATTTCTATTTTTCAGGATGTGTCCACTTTAAAAATTACTAAAAAATCAATTATTCATTAAAAAATTATTAGAAAAATCCAGGATAAACTAAATGGTGTTACCTAATTTCTCACTGGAGCAATTATTGAAATACTAAAAAAAGTTAACATATTAGGGCGGGCATACTAGATGCTATGTTATGTTTTTTTGAGAAAAACAAGACCAATTTGTGTGCTCCCCCTTTTTGAACCCCTTAATCTCAACCATTTTTGGAAAAAAATAGTAGTTTAGAAACTAGATTCGGAGCACTACAAGTCTTTTTTTCATTCCATCTTCAAATTTTGAGTGTAGCTATCTTCAATTTCTCATCCAACATTAATGTTTCCTAATTTGAGAAAAAAAGTGGCAACTTAAGACCCCATTTTGGTCCCTCATCTTTGTTCACTTACCCTGTTGCCTATGCCAAAATGGGATCTGGGGAACATGGTGTGGACAACCATCAAAGCATAAATGATATAGGAATTTTGTCACATGTATTGTATTTGCAGTTGCCCTTGTAGACATGTATGGAAAGTGTGGAAGCATAGACAAGGCACGTGAAGTGTTTGAAATGATGCCTCAAAGAAATTCATAGTCCCACAGAATGCAATGATTGCAAGATATGCACAAAATGGATTATTTGAAAATGATTTATAAACTTTTAGGAAAATGCAATTGGCATGTATAAAACCAATTTCTTGTAATGATAATTGATCATCATATTAAATATTTAATATAAGTTATCATATACATTATGTCATGAACATAACATCTAGTTTATATACAAAGCCATATAGGCATGTCCAAACAAAGCCATACAGGCATATATACAAAAATATACATTGGTAACATACAAAAGTATGTATACAAAGCCATCTAGGCATACAAAAGATGTCTCAAAAACTAGTTTCCTATGCACTTTTATGAAATAATCAGTGGCCCTTGCTTGACCATGAAGATGGAGAACCAATTAGTGACTCATCCTCTCTCTGTCGTCGAGTAGACCTCCTCGACAGACATTCATCCAACTCCACCTGTTAATACAATCAAACAATATACACATTAATGTAGAAAATGTATGAAATATATAACATCACATATGTAATCAATCACTTACCACCAACCGATGATCACTCTCCATCATCTTGTCTCTCTCTTCATCCGTAGTTGGATGGGCTAGAGTTGTGACCTCCTGTGAGAAGCATCAAGAAGAAAAATTGACCAAACATAAATATCATTTACGTACATCAAATGACATGAGATAAAACAAGAAATACAAAATTATGACATTTTCATATTATTGGCTCATACCTTGGTCAAAGGATTTGAAGACATCATGGCTGCAACAGTGCCTACCTACATTGACTCACAAAGATGACGAGGAGTCTCCATATTCAAAATCTAAAAATCAAGTTCAAGATTATTCAACCAAAATAAATACATAACATTATTTTAAAAATGTAGAATGATTAGAAATAGTTAAATATACCTTTGTATAAGTGGTGGATTTGCATCCAGGGGACCAAGGAAATCATGGAGGTGTCGGTGACTGTTGAAATCATCAAATTATCACAAAATATTATTACTATTTACATATCTACAATAATTATGATCATGTGATAAATTACATACCTAATGACTTGAACTCCTCTCATAACCTACCAATGGATGACTAACAGAGGCAGGATGAAGACTCTCACCCTGGAATTTCATTGCACAAACAATTACATACATTAGTTTTGACTTATAATATAGATAGTCATATAAAATTAATTACAAATTTCAAATAACAATATATTAAATCAAGATGAAACTTGTACAAAATTACCTGAGAGTCAATACCAAATGTATGCTATAAGAGATCGTTGGTGAGAACAATCTCATCTAATATGGCTGGCTTCATCAATGGATGTTGCCCCTGCATTGCGCAACATCCTACTGAGAGTCTTGTCGTATGTCCTGCGTCCCATAATCACACAGGTTCCCACATGAACTACACAAATGTGGGGACAAATGATGCCTACTTCTCTCACCCTCATCGGCCTAGGTAAGATCATTGGCATGTTGTGCTAGAGACTATGTGAGAGTAGTCAATGAATGTAACGTCTCCACCTCAACACTCTCCTTCAAAGTCAAAGGGAGTGACCTACGTTCTGGCCTCAACAGGAGTCTAGGTACACAGTTTTCATCTCACCGAGTCCCCTCTCTATCTTGGACAGAGCCACCACCTCTACCCTGGAACTCACGAATGTCAAAATAATTGGGAATCTTCTTGAGGATGAACTCACAATAGAGTTTCCTCAAGAAATATTGTGGCACCTCATCATTGTTTCATGGACGCTCATTGAAGACCATGTACCATCTATCCCAAAAGTTTTGGGATATTTCTTCATTCCTACACCAATGAATAGGGAGCCGTTTGCAAGTTTCTTCTAATCTTTGGCCAGTTTTGGGATTAATAAAGTGTGCACATAATTGAGATTTTGTAATTTTTTCATTCTTCACTTGTTCATATGACAATTTATCAGCATAGTATTGTTGGAGTCCAGGACAACATTGAGAGGGGCGTGAATCAGTGTTGTGAAAACTTTTAACTTTTTGCAACTTTTAATTTACAAGACAAAAAGAGAGGAAGACATCAATGAACTATTAAACACATATGCAGATGTATAATAATGAAAAGTATGAATCAGGACCTATGAGTAAAAAATTAGAAAACACACACATAGAGGCAAATCATAACAAATGGATTACTGGAGTGGAAAACCCTAATTAGATAGACAAACCACTCAAAATGCTTCACTAGCTTAATCAAGAACCTCACTGGTTACAATCAGGTCTCACTAACCATACAAGCCTCACTGGCTACAAAGAGGTCTCATTGACCATACAAGCCTCACTAGCACATAAAGCCTCACTGGTAAATATGATCACTATCATCAAAACTTATTGCTTAGTGTGCAAGAAATGATTGCAAGTCAATCTGATTTGCACCATTACATAACCTGTCTTCTCTGAGTTTGCATATACCTTTGCAATCATTCTCAATCCAATCTGAATATCAGTCTCATGATCTCTGCACAATCAATTCATTTGATGCACAAGCAATTGCATATTGTCTTCATGTTTGACATGGTTGAATCTGTGAGTTTGTTGCATAATATCTTCAACCCATGTTTTATTCATCACATACAAAACATAATATTTTATCTGTATTTTCTCTTTAACATAATTTTCACAAAAATGTCTTCAATACCGCATGTTTGTCCACACACACACTTCCTCATTTTCATAACCTGCATATTTATATTATTTCTCATTAAACCCTTGATCTTCCACATTTAGATCAACCTGCATTTTCATTTTCTCTGCATAAAACATTTTCAAAGAAAATCCATTTTCATTCAAAAACCTTATTCACAATGTCATTAAGATGAAAAAGATTGCATCTTCCTCTTCTTTGTACATTCACTTCCTCCTACAATCTCTTCATCTTCCTGCAAAAACAAAAATTCATTCACCCGCAAAGAAAAAAATCTTATTCACAATGCATTTGCAATACTTTTCTTTTCAATATTCTTCAATCTTTTTATCTTCTCCAATCTGCAAAAAAAAAATTATCTTCTCAAAAAAAAAATCTTCAATTAATTTAATCAATCTGCCTTTAGCTGTAAAAAGATAAAAAGATTCTCCAAAAAAAATCTCTTAGACTTCTCAAGTATTTAGAAAGATAAGAAAAATATCTCTCCTTAAAAAAAACTTTCTTTTTAAAGCCTTTAAACTGCACAAGAAAAAAAAAATCATAGTTGGTGGAGTAAAAATAGAAAGAAATCTCTTAAAAATCAAGCCTCCATAAATCATTCCTATAAAAGGCTCCACCATATAAAAACCAATTAAATCTTCAATTAAGTCTTTTCCCAAAAACTCCTTCTATATCTATTCAATATCCATGAGGAAGAGTTTAAAAATAGAAAACATGATCTCCTTAGAATAAGGCTTTAAACTCTCAACATACTGCCTTTAAAATCTCTTTAAAATCTCATATTAAAAGACTAAAATTAGCCTTATCTGTAGATGACATTTAGTGGCACATTAAAGTACATTCACATGGGAGAAGATCAAATTTCAAATGTTGGCCTTCGATTTTAAAAGGCCTGCTCTCTCCATTTTAAATTTGAGCCTTTGATGTGCATTTCCTGCTCAAGCTCCTTATGTGGTGACTGGTGTAGATGGTAGACTAGGTGAAGGAGCCAGTTAGGTCACATTGATAACCCCTTTAGAAAGTCACTTAAGTGACTGTGACCTGTGATAATAGGTCAACTTCATTTTATAACAAAAAGTGCATGACCATTGTGACTGGCTAAGATAAGGGTTTTTAGTAGATATTTAGGATTTTGTTTCCTAAAAAAAAACATATGCCACTAACCTCTTGGCTTTAACAATAAAGATTTAAAAAGATTTTGTCACCATGAAATCACTACAAGCTTCAACCAGACACAGGAGCTCTGTGATATTGACTGTCAAGAAAAATATGATAGGGTTTTAGAAACCTAAATCACAAAGTGTATGATCAATGCTAAACTCAATAACTTGAGCCTTTATAAGTTGGGTTCCTTCCAAGATTCTAGGACTTTGAAACATAATAAGAGTGACACATAAAAAGTTCAAGAAAAAAAACTTATTTTGACAGAAGGATAATCTAACATCTTCAAAGTATGAAGGCATATAAAGGCAAGCATAAGGTAAGGAGATTTTGAACCATCAAGACACTGAAGGCAATTTTGTTTAGTATTTGTATCTTCACACCATAAAGATATCAAAGCAACCTAAATGAAACCTCAACATGTTGAACTAAAACATAATCCTCTGACTAAGATCATCATAGCATCAAGAACCTTATCTGAACCTCTCAATTAGTATGAACTTGCATCAACTTATGCTTCACTGCAATTGATCTAACTTGATGATGCGTTCAACCCACTTGAAGTAGGTGATATCAACTTGATGTGTTCAACCCACTTAAAGTATGTGATATCAACTTTTATATAGCCTATCAAACTTTGGCATCAAACTTGAAACTAGGCATTATCATCAAACTTGAAACTGGGTATTATCATCAAACTTGTGAACTGTCCTGATACTACAAGTCCTATCAACACATCAACACATCAAACAACATCATAAGAACTTTGACATCAATGATAACTGCAACACCTTTTTGAAATCAATGACAATTAATCTCCAAACTCCCCCTTTGTCATTGATGGCAAAACTACTTGATGTATTTTCTCTCTCTCCCCCTTTTTGACATCGAATGGTAAAGGATAGGATGCTCCCCCTGTCATTTAACTCCACTGAAAGATGTTAAAGTTTAATCATAACATTTACAATCACATTGCACTATGAAGATTTTAAAGACAAACTTTTTTTAACCTGTTATCTTCCCCTTTGAACCTGTGATGATCTGAAAACAACTTTTCAACTTGAGAGAAACAAGTCACCATGAAGCACACACTTGAAGATATACATCCTGAAGCAAAAAACATAAGAGCAACATTATGTGAAGCATACCAAACAAGGCATCAAACCACTTGTTATAAACTGCCCATAGACTATACCATTCTCTGCATACATAAATGAGATATGTTATAGCAAAAAAATCTGCACAAAAGAGCACTGTCCTCCTAGTATGAAACATGCATATATATGTCAGCACAATATCACTTCTTATCACAACACCAATATGAATATGAAGATGAAAAACTGACATCATTGAGGTCCTTTGATCACTCCTTTTGACAAGGTGAAGACTACCCTATTTTTGCTATCAAAATACAAACTCCTGATGACATCACTTGTGTTTGTAAAACAAAATTTTTAGGATAAACAATTCTTCCACAATCACCAACACTTTTTGACCTCAATGACAAATCTCCAAGAACTCCCAAATCATAAAGTATGATGTATGATTATGATGGCATCAAATTGACTCCTTTGAGATGACTCATATGAACTTGAACTCCATGCAAAGATATTATAATATGATGCACAACAATGTAGGCTTAAGAAGCAACATTCTATAAATAATAGCATGAAGACAATTCATCACAACTCATGAAGGCATGATAATCACTTTAGAAATGACCTTGCCAAGACTTCCACCAAGATGGACAATCAACCTACAACAATCTGCAACCAATCTTCTCCTGTACACACTTCTTGATATGATAAAGAATGAAGACCATCCTAAAAGGAATGAAGACTACCTTGATGAAGACCATCCTCTTGTTCCTGCACATGACACTTTTTGCAACACAATGTCAAATATGATATATACAGAACCACTATTGATACCTTTGTAAAACCAAATGTAGAGACATGTGCTATGAAGTGACTTCTTCCATTTGCAACTTTCTCAACCAACATATGCTAACATATGATGAGAACTCCTTGAGTACACCCAAGATCTTGTCTTTCAAATCCTAGGACCTGTCAATCATCATTCAAATCAGCCCATGCACATCAACAAACTAACTGCACCATCAAGTTCTTCCTACAACAACACATATCAAGAACACTTTGAACTACAACATCATGACATGAACAAGATATAAATAGGACCAAGTCACTCAACATCATCAAACACTTTGTGCATTGAATCCCTGAACATTTTATCAACATGAACCACTGATCACCTATATCATTGTCACACACTGAAGATCAACATAGTTATCAACACCATTAATAACTTCATTTCACAAGACTGATATGAATAGCATCTTAGTAACCATTATCAGGCATGAATCCAAAAACATAATAAACAAAACAAGATCATCATATTGATAAACATCAAATGATCTCCTCCTAAAACTTCTTGGGGATAAGTGATAGAACATTGAACAACTCCCCCTCACTTCATGCTATTCCTTATGCAACTGATGAAGTGACTTGTGCAAGATGCACAAGTTTAGGATCTATCTTCTCTTAACCTTGTTTCTGCCTCCAAACTTTCACAGATTCTTTCTTCTGTTCAAGTTTCTTCTCCCAAACCTTTTCAGTCTCTTTTCTTTTCCAACTTTTCAAATCAGGTGATACATTTCTATAACTATTTGCTTTGTGTCCAAGAGAGTTACAATTATAACAAATTATGTTGTGATTCCATGTATGAACATACCTTCCATACATTTTGCAGTTTCTTTGTATATGACTAAGAAAGTTGCACTTGAAACATACAAGATTAGTATTCCTTTTGCAATTAACTGCTTTGCGTCCAAAATGATTACAGGTATAACAATAACCATTAAATGAATAATTATACCTATACATATAAGCTTGTCTTACAAGAGCAATTCTTCTGGAATTTCTCCTCCTTGATTATGCATTTTGACAAACTCATCTTTGATATTCATTTCAGCTTCAATCTTCTTTTTGCCTTTAGGAGCAGCAACATGATAACTTAGATCAATTTTCTTTCTAGGAGTTTCTCTAACTTTGGAACATTGTCCTTCTTCATAACCAAGTCTAGTAGTGTTTCTATGTTGTTTTTGTTTACCAAGCATCTCATGCAACTTATTTGTGCTTTCTTCAAACTCCTGATATTTCTTAGATAGAATCTTGAGACCTTCATAATCTTTTCTAAGATTGATAATTTCAGCTTTTAATTTCAAATTTTCAATTCTTTTAACCTCAAGGTCAGATGTTGTTACATCAGCTGTCCTCTTAACTTCGTCAACGTCTACCTTCAGACTGATAATTAAATTGTCTAATTCATTAATTTGTGTCCTTAAATTCACAATCTGATTTCTTACCTCTTCAAGATTAGAGAGTGCTTTGTCTTTGAAGTCTTGTTCTTGTTGTAGCTACAATTCTAATCTCTAATTCTCCTTTTTGTATTTGTTGATCATACTCAGAGCACATATGAGCTCTCCTTCAATGTCAATCCCACAATCTTGTTCATCATACTCTTGATTGTGATCTGCTTCTAAATCTAATTGAGTCTCATCTCCTTCATGTGAATGACTTCCATCATTGTCACTCTTCTCAGATAACAAGCTGTCCTCTTCTTTATCATCACCTTGATAAATTATTATCAATTCCTTCCACACATCTTGAGCTGTTTCACAATGCATAACTTTACAAGAAACATCATTAGATAAACCAAACATAATAGCCTTTTTTGCTATATGATTACAATCATAAGCATCGTTATTATTTGCAATATTAGGAGATTGAGAGGAAACACAACACCCATTCTCAACTAACATCAAAACACCATATCCTAAAGAGGATAAATATACTTGCATTCTAACATACCAAACAGAGAAGTCTGAACCATCAAAGAGAGGAACTCTAGAAAACTCTTTCTCTAATTTAATACCCGATTCAACTTGTGAAACATTTTGATCAATTGATTGTATATCAATATATGAATTTGATATAGATGACGTCTTTTGTTTCTTTTGACCAGTATGAGGCTTGACATTTCTCATGCTCTTATTTCTTCTACACTTTCCCATGGCACTCCACTAACAGAACCTACCCAAGTCGATTAGAATTCTATAGGGAACCTAGGCTCTCATACCACTTGTTGGAGTCCAGGACAACACTAAGAGGGGGGGTGAATCAGTGTTGTGAAAACTTTTAACCTTTTGCAACTTTTAATTTACAAGACAAAAAGAGAAGAAGACATCAATGAACTATTAAACACATATGCAAATGTATAATAGTGAAAAGTATGAATCAGGACCTATGAGTAAAACATTAGAAAACACACACATAGAGGCAAATCATAACACAAGGATTACTAGAGTGGAAAACCCTCATGGGGTAGAAAAACCACTCAAAATGCTTCACTAGCTTAATCAAGAACCTCACTGGTTCCAATCAGGTCTCACTGACCATACAAGCCTCCCTGGCTACAAAGAGGTCTCACTAACCATACAAGCCTCACTAGCACATAAAGCCTCACTGGCAAATACAATCACTATGATCAAAACTTACTACTTAGTGTGCAAGAAATGATTGCAAGTCAATCTAATTTGCACCATTACATAACCTATCTTCTTTGAGTTTGCATATACCTTTGCAATCATGCTCAATCCAATCTGAATATTAGTCTCATGATCTCTACACAATCAATTCATCTAATGCACACACAATTGCATATTGTCTTCATGTTTGACATGGTTCAATCTGTGAGTTTGTTGCATAATATCTTCAACCTGTGTTTTATTCATCACATACAAAACATAATGTTTTATCTATATTTTCTCTTCAACATAATTTTCATAAAAATGTCTTCAATACTGCATGTTTGTCCACACACACACTTCCTCATTTTCATAACCTGAATATTTATATTACTTCTCATTAAACCCTTGATCTTCCACATTCAGATCAACCTGCATTTTCATTTTCTCTACATAAAACATTTTCAAACAAAATCCATTTTTATTCAAAAACCTTATTCACAATGTCATTAAGATGAAAAATCTTTCATCTTGCTCTTCTCTATACATTCACTTCCTCCAATATCTTCATCTCCCTAGAAAAACAAAAATCCATTGACCTGCAAAGAAAAAAATCTTATTCACAATGCATTTGCAATACTTTTATTTTCAATATTCTTCAATCTTTTTATCTTATCCAATCTGTAAAAATATTTTCATCTTCTCAAAAAAAAAATCTTCAATTGATTTAATCAATCTGCCTTTAGCTACAAAAAGATAAAAAAATTCTCCAAAAAAAATCTCTTAGACAGTTTCTCAAGTATTTAGAAAGCCAAGAAAAATATCTCTCCTTAAAAAAAACTTTCTTTTTAAAGCCTTCAAACTACACAAGAAAAAAACTCACTGGTGGAGTAAAAATAGAAACAAATCTCTTAAAAATCAATCCTCCATAAATCATTCCTATTAAAGGCTCCACCATATAAAAACCAATTAAATCTTCAATTAAGTCTTTTCCCAAAAACTCCTTCTATATCTATTCAATATCCACAAGGAAGAGTTTAAAAATAGAAAACATGATCTCCTTAGAATAAGGCTGTAAACTCTCAACATACTGCCCTTAAAATCTCTTTAAAATCTCCTATTAAAGACTAAAAATAGCCTTATCTGTAGATGACATTTAGTGGCACGTCAAAGTACATTCACATAGGAGAAAATCAAATTTCAAATGTCAGCGTTAGATTTTAAAAGGCCTGCTCTCTCCATTTTTAATTTGAGCCTTTGATATGCATTTCCCGCTCGAGCTCCTTATGTGGTGACTGGTGTAGATGGTAGACTTGGTGAAGGGGCCGGCTAGGCCACATTGATAACCCCTTTAGAAAGTTACTTAAGTGATTGTGACCTGTGATAACAGGTCAACTTTATTTTATAACAAAAAGTGCATGACCATTGTGACTGGCTAAGATAAGGGTTTTTAGTAGATATTTAGGATTTTGTTTCCTAAAAAAAAACATATGCCACTAACCTCTTGGCTTTAACAATAAAGATTTAAAAAGATTTTATCACCATTAAATCACTATAAGCTTCAACCAAACACAAGAGCTCTGTGATATTGACTATCAAGAAAAATATGATAGGGTTTTAGAAACCTAAATCACAAAGTGTATGATCAATGCTAAACTCAATAACTTGAGCCTTTATAAGTTGGGTTCCTTCCAAGATTCTAGGACTTTGAAACATAATAAGAGTGACACATAAAAAGTTCTAGAAAAAAAATTATTTTGACAGAAGGATAATCTGACATCTTCAAAGTATGAAGGCATATAAAGGCAAGCATGAAGGTAAGGAGATTTTGAACCATGAAGACACTGAAGGCAATTTTGTTCAGTATTTGTATCCTCACACTATAAAGATATCAAAGCAACTTGAATGAAACCTCGACATGTTGAACTAAAATATAATCCTCTAACTGAGATCATCATAGCATCAAGAGCCTTATCTGAACCTCTCAATTAGTATGAACTTGCATCAACTTATGCTTCACTGCAATTGATCTAACCTAATGATGTGTTCAACCCACTTGAAGTATGTGATATCAACTTGATGTGTTCAACCCACTTGAAGCATGTGATATCAACTTTTACATGGCCTATCAAACTTTGGCATCAAACTTGAAACTAGGAATTATCATCAAACTTGTGAAATCTCCTGATACTGCAAGTGTTATCAACACATCAAACAACATCATAAGCACTTTGACATCAATGACAACTGCAACACCTTTTTGACATCAATGACAATTAATCTCCATCAAGTATTGTCGACATGTCTCCCTATAGTCTTGAAATTTAGTGATTTGTTTTATCATCGATTCGGTGTCGAAAACAATCTCCTCTAATGACTTTACAGGTGCTCTCCTATGATCAGTGCTTACACTTGGATTTTTTAGTGTTTGAATAAGAGTTTGAAGATGTTTCTTGTTTTCTTCTATTATCCCTTGGTAGTTTTCCTGAGTATCCCTTACATTGTGAGGACATGAAGGTGGGTTTTGAGGGTTTGGAGGGTTTTGGGGCTTGTTTTCACCCTCCTCAGCTGGATTTCAGTTTTATCTTGCCTCAATAACTGTAAATGTAATATAAAAAACTAATCAAACATTGCAAAAGTAAAAAATTCTTCTCAGACTAACAAAAATTAGTCAAGCCCTACCTTCTTCAGCTGCTAGACCCTCCAAATTTACGACGTCTTTGGTGATGAGGTGGCATCATGAAAATGTTTATTTCTCTCTTGCACTTGCTTGGAGAGACTTCCCTTGAACGCAATCGTGCTTTCAACACCATTTTTTTCAGATTAACTCCTTCGGCCATGGGTGATTGACAAGAAAATGAAAATGCACTCATGTTTTGGTCTATTTTGGACCCAAAAGTCCCATGTTGGCAACTTTTTGGTCCCCCATCTCTTTGCATATACCCATATATCGGTGGATTATGAGGACAGTAATCCTAATCTGGTGTTGTAAATTATTAGTATCTCATTTATAGATTTGTATCACATTGGTGGTCTATGTAAAGATATAATGATGGTATCTCTAATTTTGTAATGTAAATCCTTTGTTCCTCAAAAATTTTAAATTGTATTATTTTTTGGTTAAAATTCAAGTACTTTGCATGTTTACATTGTATTGGTTGGACATTATGTTACAACACTATAAATTCAAAAAAAATAGAGTGCTTTGTATGTTTTTAAGGAAACTGTAATGCGAGTGTGTTATAATGTGCTCACATTATGACTTGGTATTTTTGAGTCATCCCAAGCCATAATGTAAGCACATTATAATGTGTTTGTGTTATGTCATATTTTGCTTCAAAATGGGATCTAGCCACTTTTTGGTCCCCCATGTTGGTGTACATGCTCCTATCTCTAGGGATCGATAATGCACATGATGCTAGGGAAAAATAATCTTGCAATATGAAACATGTAATTAGTTGGATGTTTTGTTTCTAAAAAATTGGCTCTGTGTAAACAACAATAAGTGCATATCATAGCGAAATGGCATTACAAGTAAAGAAGGTGTCATTGTTACTTTGGATTCCCAACCATATTAACTAAGACTCCTCCATTCTTCAACCACCCATGCTGGAAAACAATGTCGACATGGAACATAAACTTTTTAATGGACCACACCTTCCATGCCTCTCTCTTATGGGACTGTCCTAATTTGAGAACTTTGGCACAAGGAAACCAATTGCAAGCTCAACTACCTATAGGAAAATGCATCATTTTATGTTTGCATATAATTATAATCTTGTTTACTTATTTATGACTCTTCCTAGAATAAAAGGAAGGTAGTTTTAACTGGCATGTTTGCAGTTTCAAACATGGACTAGAATATTGTAGTAGTGGATCGACAATAACAACCACAAAATAATTTTTACCATAAGATCTAGTTATAACATATAGTAACTATGAAATAACAAGCATACATAAAGAGTAGGAATTCAAATAAACTAACAATAACACTTTCTATATGCCATGGTGAAATTATCGTAACTGTAAAAACTATGATCATAACCTAAAAACAAAAGCAAAAACCAAAATTCAAATTGGATTCCAAACGATTTTAACAAGAAATCAGTGGGTAAAAATCTCTTCCCACATTTAGAAAAGGAAAGAAAGAAAGCACCAAATCAATATCATTTGTGCATCAAGGTAAAATGTCTTGTTCAAATTATTAAATTTACTACTTCAAAATCATCTTGACCCGAGTTAAAATGAAAGCAACTCCTCAAATTTTCTTGTTGCCTTTGGAGTTACTCGCCGGCTAACGTACGTTTTAGATGGATTAGGAGCCCTTAATTTTGGATCTACGCTCCGACGGGGTCTTCCTCGTAATTTGTTAGGTAAGTGGTCATAAAAATGAAAAAATCACCGACTCACCAGTCACAAGTCACTTATTACATTTTGCAGACTTCAGACAGTGATTACGACATTCACATGGAAAAACGAAGACGAAAAGAAACGTACATGTCAGACGTGAGTTCTTCGATGTCTCTCCTTTACACTTTTTTCCGCACCGAAATTGACGGGTCACCTTTTTTTCTTGACGCGATCTGAGTTCGGCGCAATGAATTTTTTAACGTATAGTTGTTATGGGGTCGGACAACTGGAAAGATTCCAAAGTGATAAGGAATCCACAGTTGAGCTGCAAATATTTTTTCATTCGTAAATCCATTCGGGATGTATGGTTGATGTGAGTGATGGCATGCATGCTTAAGACTCCCAGTTGCACGAAGCTTAAGTGCAAGGAAATCGTTGATAGGGTAAAATGTTAAATAACAATATAATTATAATTTAAATATATAAGTTTTAATCATAAGTTTCAAATATGAAGAACAATTCTTGGAAAAGGAATTTGTGGGCACCCACAACCTACATTAAAATTAATTTTAAATTTCACACTTTTCATTACCCTCTATTTATTTAATTACCCAACTATCACTTGATTTTGCTTTTGTCAATTTTGAGTAATTGTAAATACTTTCACAAGAAGATTAATAGGAAAAACCATTATTGCAAGAAGTATCTGCCATAAAAATTCTCATAATAATGTATCAAAAGCACACTATAAAAAAATCTTGTTAGAAAATAACTCCCCAAATCTAATTTGTTAAATATTAAAATGAAAGTACTTTAAGAGGTAGTGGTAGAGCACAACTTGTCTGTGGATTTCATTCAACATGGTCAAGGATTGCACAATACCTCTACATTGTGCAGAGGCTTTACTCTTGGAAGTGGGAGTTGAATATGTATGACAAACAGTTTGAGAGAGATTTCATAAGTTTCCACGTTTATTGTGTTTATTGAGATTTATGTGTACAACTATAATTAAATTATCCAAACTCTAATTAGCTAGACAAATAATGGTGGTTAGGTGGTTGAATAAGCATATTAGTGCACTACTGATAATTTTCTAATTCTTTGTTGGCACGTTTCTTTTTAAATATATTTTTCTTTTTTTTTACCTTCACATAAAGAAAGAGACTCAAAGATTGTAGTTAAATTTATTACTACTGGAATAAATTTCGTACAATCATTATTACATTAAAAAATACATAAACATAACATTTACAATTAAAAATGTTATATGCTAAGTTATCTACACTTAGATTTCATATTGTTCTTTGGTTACATCCATAAAGGCCTTCACTAAAGGAGCTCAAATAACCAAACAGTGTAAGGTGTAGATTCACTCTTGAGAGCTTGGAGTGCATTCATAGAGAGCTTGGAGAGGATGTAAAAGAGTTATTTGAGCCACTTTAAACAATTCTATTTTAAATTACGGAATCAAATTATTTTAAGAAAAAAAATTTGAAACAAAATTTTTCGAGACATGGAGAATGTAAGATGTCACTTAGATGCTAAAACACATTTTGTGATATGAGAAAAATGCTTCGAAAAGGTGGAGCATTTCTAGCGTAGAATTCAAAAAGCATTAGTCAATCTTGGAAGATGTACAGGAGCAGCTACAACATGCAAGTGGTCTTGTACAGGCATCTGACGGAGTGGAAAAAGATAGTTTTTGTTGCTAGCAAAGGTGCATTGTAGTGAAAACTATGGAACAAATGACACACATCAACTATTTTTATTTTAAAATTAGTCATCAAATGTTATGAAAGTTGTCCTTTCAAATGTCATTTACAATATTCAAATTCAAATGTATTCGTGAATAGAAAGTGTTGAAACCAGAGCTTTTGAAGACTAAGCAAAATATCGAACGAAACTCGTTGATCAAACACTGGAAAAAAGATTCTCTGGCAATGGTTTTACAAAATAGTCTATCAACTAAATATATAAAGATAAATAATGACTGTGAAGCTCTCAATATTTTTATTATTATTATAATCATATATCGATGAAAGCGTATTAGAGTGAATTATTATTTGGGTCTAAATGGAGAAGAGCACACTAAGGCTATGAGTTGGAAAGCTATTTTGCCCCCAGTCAGATAATAGCAATGCAAGTGCACCAAATTTACTATCTTATTCATTTTCCTTTCAATCTTCTTACCTTCAGATATTTGTTCATTGTGTTCATTCTGAAGATTTTTACAATCTTAAATCTGAACACGTTATATTGGAGGGAATTTCAACCAAGAAAGAAACAAATAGAGAATAACATGAGCTACTCAATGGTTTGATTATGCAAGACAATTATACAAAAATGAATCAAAGGTTGAGGCCCCACCACCCCTCCCCTTGGTCAACATGGCAAAAATGCTTTTCAACCTACAAGAGGTTAAGATTGGTATTAAGAAATTGGGTGTAGGAAAAACAAAGGACTTGGTCAAGCTTTAGGCAAAGTATCTAAAATGGGGGGGTGAGAAATATCACACCTCACATTATGAGAATATTCAACATCATTCAACAAGGGTTCCTAATTGACTGGACCACCAACCTAGCAATACCTCTTTTTAAGAGTGGTGATGTTAATAATCCTTTTAATTATAGGAAATTATGATTAATCACTTGTTTGTGAGATTGTTTGGTAGCATGGTCAAAAATAGAATCAACAAGTGGGTAGAAGAAAAAGAAAAGAGAGCAAAAGGGTAAGCAAGTTTTAGACCTAATCATTCTACGTTAGATCATGGAATCACTTTTTGGCACATCATTGAAAAATTTTGGGTTAAAAAGGAAGAAGCATACTATTGTTTTATTGACTTCAAGAAAGCTTTTGATATGGTCCTTAGGGATAAGTTATGGTGTAGAATGGAGGACCTTGGTATTTCAATACATTTTAGAGTGGCTAGCCATATGCACTATAAAGAAGTTCAAGACAAAATCAAAACTCCAACAAGAATTTGAAAAAGTTTTAGGAGTGATATTGGAGTCAAGCAAGGGTGCCCTCTATCCCCTACTCTTTTTGGCTTATATATTAACAAGCTTGAAGAATGGTTGAATTTTCAAGGAGAGGATGGTGTCCATTTGGGAGAATATGTGATAAGACCTCTTTTATATGCAAACAACCTTATTTTGATTGCTAAATTAGCTCATGGGTTACAAGAGAACCTATATGCCCTTGAGCACTAAATTACAGAGTAATGGGTATGCAAGTCAATATTAGCAAGACCAAAATCATGATTTTCTCCAACAGAAGAAAACATATCCAACATAAGTTCTACTTTGAGGGAAATACTCTTGAAGAGGTAACTAAGTACAAATACCTTGGGATTGACTTCAACAACAAGCTTAGTTGGGAGGCTTACAGAAAGAAAAGAACTTTGTCAGGTGGAGAGCATTGTATGCTCTTCAAAATAGATGTAGAGAAGAAGAGTTATGGGACTAGAAAACTACTTAGATTCTTTTTGGGCTTTTAATAATTCCAATCTAGCACTTTAGGGGTATGAGTTGTGGGCTAACAACACCTCAGATTCAAAGTGGAAGAAAATTGAGACAATTCGAAAGTGCATGATCACAAAAAAGCTCAAAACAAAAGGTTTGATTCCTTAT
Source organism: Cunninghamia lanceolata (assembly GCA_027924645.1). Lineage (NCBI taxonomy): Eukaryota > Viridiplantae > Streptophyta > Pinopsida > Cupressales > Cupressaceae > Cunninghamia > Cunninghamia lanceolata. The sequence continues at coordinate 182,868 of BSBN01001914.1, read as the reverse complement.
GAGATTCTACTAGGTGAAATAGGATTGAAGCAATTGCTATGGTGTGTTTCATAAGATATCTAAAAATAATTGAATAGATGGAAGAAGGTAGATGACTTAGGGTTGTCTTCAATGACATCATGAGCAAGAGAAATAAGACATGGATGAAGCAAAACAACAAATGGATGAGCAATTATAATTTTTACTTGAATGCATGTCTCACAAATAGCAAAGAAATAAAGGCATTTGTCATAGATAAAGCTTATGTGGGTAAGGTGCTAGGGAGAAAGAAGAAATATTATCTTGAGGAATTCAACCCCACATGTGATCATCAACAAAAAGCCTACATATGGGCTAATATTCCTTGGAGAGAAAAGATTCTTATTGCTCAATTAACAACTAACTCTCATAAACACTGGTGTGAAACAGAGAGGTAGAAAAGACCAAAAGACGCATGAGGAGAAAGAGTGTATTTTTAGCACAACCGAGGTAGTGGAATAAAAAAACACTTTATTTTGGAGTGTAATGCCTATAAGGACATCAAGACCAAATATGTTAGTATCTTGATAGATGTTTGATTGTATAGTTTATTTAGCAAGGGGATAGTTGAGAAAATGGGGGAGCTCATCATCACTTTGAATAGAAGAAGAAATGAAATGTAGAAAGAAAAAATGATAAGGCTAGCTATCCCATAGGCAATTTTTAGCCTCATGGATGGTAAAAGTTATTTTATTCTATTCTTATATTCAAATTTCTAAACATGCAAGGTGCAAATTGATTCCCAACCTTGATGTGCATTCCATAGATCTTTGAGTGAATGTACATGTCATCCTGTACAATATGTTTGACAAGGAAATTTAATCTCAATCTTGTGGCTATAACCTTTGAATATTTTATTATTATAATCATATATAATCTATTGTATGCATATGTACTTTGCTGAGCAACTATATAAATATGTAGATTAACTAGTGGTATTTCTTTTGTGATAAGAGTAACAAGTATTGTTTTATGCACAATCAATTCAATAATTGTATCATTGTTTTATTAAAGACCATTCATAGTTATTAGTGATGTATGGAATAAGTCTGTTCAATAATTCATGCTTGCCTTTTCCTTTGCCAATTTGACTAGTTTTAAATCTCTAAAACTTTTGGACCAAGCCTAGAAATTGAGGGTATGTAGGTTATTTTATTTCAAAACAAAGCAATAAATTATAAGGAATAAGTAGTAGTAAGTAGCAAAGAATAAACCATCCTCAACACAAAGACAACATATACAAGACTAAAATCCAATACAAACACAGATTCTGATCAATGAAAAATCGAATCTAGATCCAATAATAGGACTAAAAGAAGCCAGCAGAAAAATAAATAATGTATAAGATTAAATGTGAAAGAATTCTGAACAAGAAAACTCAATTGCTATTATCATGAAGCTATCAAACATAGCAAATGAACTATTGAAAAATGACATAAGAACCTTGTTATGAATCAACACAACCATAACAACCTTTGCAATAATTAGGATCACCACCATCACCTTGAAATCCATCTAGTCAATTGTAGATATGAACCTTCCCCCTCCAAATAATAATTTGCTCGAATAACCATTAAGAGGAATGGTGTAAATACTTAGTGCATGTGAAGTATGGATCAACAATATGTAATTCCCTTCTAAATTTATGGAATAGAAGAATCAATCAGCATTATATGATCTCCTTCTAAATATGTGGAGAAGGATTAAGATACATGCATTGGACATATACCAAGACATCCTAAATAGTTTCTAGTAAAATTGGTATGCTAAATATTGAAGAACTATTGATGATGGGAGTTCTGTAACATTGTTCCAAGAACCATGTAGAGAGAAAATCCTTGAAAATGGTTGAATGTGACTCAATTTGGTCCCCCTGAAAGGCAACTTATTGAATTTTTATTGACAACCTTGGAGGCTTTTAATAGTGCTGAAGAATGTGGAAAAAAGCATCTATAAATCTAAACAACTCTAAATACAAAAGGCTAGAAAATAGATATGATTGAAGACAATTGGAATGAATCACAATTCAATAATTGGAAGAAGAGTAGAAGAATCATAAAAATAACCCTAAAATAGCCCTATTTTCTTGAACATTCTGGGGAAATTTTTGATTCAACCCTATTTCCCTATTTGTGAATGATTGCCCTACAAATCTTTAATTTGATGGCTGATTAGATCTGACTAGGAAGTAATCTTCTCATTTTCTTTGCCAGTGCCTACAAGATGAGTGATAAAATTAGCAAACATGGTTGTACATCTAATTTTCCATAAGTAGGAGAGAAAAAACATGTCTTATGGAGTCAAAAACAATATTTTTCATCAACCCTAGGCCAAGCAATGCCTCCTTCCAACTAAGTGTTGGCCAAATAAAGTTGGCAAGTCTCTAAAAACTGCATTCCAAAGAATCTTAGCAATGTTATACTAAAGTTTATATTCTAAATTGACTGTGAATTAATGTTGAAGTATATAGCTATAGATTTAATGAGAGCCCTTTAATATATTTCATATTGATAAAAAATGATTTAACATGTAGGCCTTTTGTGTTTTCCATATACTAAAGTTTATATTCGGAATTGATCATAGATTAATGTTGAAGTATATAGCTATAGATTTGATGGGAGCCCTTTAATATATTCCATATTGATAGAAATTAATTTTACATGTGAATAATATGAATATTATTTATTAAGAAATCAAAATGAATAAACTATTTAAATAACATAATAGAAATACATAATTGAAGATGGTAAAAGATTTGATTAAAAAATTATTCAATAGCTTTACTAAATTTTATACTACAATCATTTATTTATCTTTCTCAACATAGTACTCTAGCTATGTCATGTAGATCTATTCCTCCAAGTCATCATGTAGGAATGTTGTTTTCACATACATCTATTCTATCTCTAAATCAAAAGTTGCTACTATAGATAACAAGAACTTGATAGTTGCAAGATTAACGATTGGGGAAAAATATCACCAAAGTCTAATCCCTTAATCTAGGAATATCCTTTTACAGCCAATCTCACCTTGTACTTTTCAATAATGCTATCAAAATTGATCTTCCCAATTGAATACCCATTTACATTCAACTAGCTTTCTTCCTTCTAGCAATGGTACCAAATCACATGTGTCGTTCTTCCTCAACATAGCTATCTCCTCATCCATGGTCACTCTCCAAGACTCAAAATCACTCATATCTATTACCTCCTTCTAGTTTTAGACTCATCAATATTAGTAATTAAAGAAAAAATACATCTCCAATTAGGAGGACTATACCTATCTAGTTGCTATCTTTGCCAAGTGAACCTCCTCAAGAACTAAGGTAGAGATTCTACCTCCTCTTTGGAGCTCTATAAACTATTTGAGATCTTCTCTTCTATACGTCCTTCATGGGCTTCTAGTTTAACATTCTAAGTCCTTAAGGGTAGTTAAAGCACATATTTTTCACATTCTCTATTGGATGCAATATTGTGGAAGAAGGCTTAGTATCTCTAAAACACTTGTTTTATTAAAAACTCTCTTGGCCATCAGCTCCTAAAACTTGTACCCTTTCACATTGACACTATATATAATGAAGATACATTTCATTGACTTGTTCTACAACTTTGACTACTTATCCTAGCGCACATGTGCATATTCCTCACAACCAAAAACATGAAGATGCGACAATGAGGGATTTTTATCCATCTACACCTATATAGGCATATTTTCAATAAGAGATGATATAGGAGACTTGTTAACTAGGTAACAAGTCATAGCAACTACTTCTACTTAGAACTTCTATTCCAAGTCAACTCCACTGAGCATACTCTTAACCCTCTCCAACAATGTCTTGTCCATCCTTTCTGCAACTACATTATACTAAGGGGTATATGGAGTTATCTTGTGTCTTTCAATTTGTGCTCCTTATATAATCTATCAAAATCTATAGAACAAAACTCATTGTCATTGTCAATTATCAAAACTTTAATCTCTCCACTAGTCTAATTTTATATAATGGATTTAAACTCCTTAGAATAATTGAAGACTTAAAAATTTACTTATGAGAAAATACACCCATGTCCTCCTAGAATAATCATGTATATATGATACATAGTACAAAGAATTAGAAATAGAAGGAACATTTATAGGACCAAATACATTTGAATGAATTAAATCTAACATCCCAAAAGATTTGTGAGAACTCAAGTAAAACTAAATGTGTTTTTGTTTACCATATATGTGATGCTCATAGAAATCAAGCTCACGAGAATAATCATTCAAATGTACTACAAATATTTTATAAGACCTTTCTCACCTACATGGCCCATTCTCTAGTGCCATAACATACTTGTTCCTTTGAAGAAAGAGCTTACATAGGTGCCCAAACTACATGACCATTAGAAGTGGATACATTGTACCTCTTTATTGTTGGCTTTGATGGTGATTGTGGTAAACCTTCCCACTATGCCATTATTTTCATACTTAGAAAACCACTCCTAATGGGAAATTAGATGAAAGGAAGCACTTGAGTCAATCAACCACACACCTTTTGATACATGAGTTGCTAAGGCTATGACAAAGGCATTTGCATTATCTTGAGAATACTCTTCAAACTCATCATATGAATCATTTTCTTTTTCCTCTTATCTTTGTTGCATCTTTATGGTAGTGCACGAGCTTGTCACAGTTCCAATACTTAGCCTTGGACATTCCAAGAAATTTAGATCTCCCATAGGATTCGTGTATTAAAATAACTTAGACAAGAGAAGAATATAATAGGAAATATTCTACAAATACTTGAGAATAATGAACCTCTTTGAGGGGTTTAACCTCCAAAAGTCTCCAATAAGAACACAATTCACAATATGATGATAATAAACTAACTAGTACCTCCTGTATATACCATACATATGCCATTGATACCAACTAGGCTGACTTAACTACCTTTGTAAATTCATAACAATTGACTTAGTCAAACAATTTAAAATGCTATTTAACAACAAATTTAAATATTCACATTAAAACAAATGTTGACATTATAAGAAAAAATATTTAAATTCATAACAATTAAAACCAACTCAACTATATAATCTAACCTTCACTTTGTATATCATAATAAAATATACAATTACCACCTTAATAGTTTTATAAAATTAGAATTTGTAGAAAACATAAATGTTGAACTACTATAATTCCAATCCCATATATGAGTTAATGTAAAACAATACAAAGATTTTTTTTAATATATAAAAAATAAATTTATTTTTGAGGAATAAGTTCATGCAATGATTCATGTAATAAGTTCGTTCAATAAGTCATTGAATCAAGTCCATGCAATAGTTCATTGTCCAAGTCCATGCAATAATTCATTGAATAAGTCCATGCAATAATTCATGCTTGCTTTTTACTTTGCCAATTAGATGAGGAATATTTGTTTTATATGTTTAAAGCTTTTGGACCAAGCTTATAAATTGAGAGTATGTGGGTCTTATGTGTTTGCTATTTATTAAAGTTTATATTTTGAATTGATCACAAGTAAATAATTCATTCATTGAAAGTTTGTCCAGTTATTTATGGAACAAGTTCACACAATAACTCATGTTTGCATTTTACTTTGCCAATTAGATGAGGAATAGTTGTTTTATATGTTTAAAACTTCTTTTGGACCAAGCTTAGAAATAGGGGGTATGTGGGCCTTATGTGTTTGCCATATATTAAATTTTATATTATGAATTGATAACAAGTAAATGCACCCATGCTCACGACAATAATGAATTTATGCAAAATTGATTATTAAATGTAAAATTTAGGATCTCTTAATTTAATGGAAGTATTTATTTAAAATTTAGACTATTATATAGTTAGTTTTAGCAAGGTTTGAAGGATCATAGAATTTAAGAAAAGGTGTTTCAACTAGAAACTTCACCTTGTATAATTACACTTAATCTTATTTTTTTAATAATAAATTTTCATATGAAATGTGAATATGATCTCAATCTCTTGCTTACAAATTCATAATATTTTTATTATTATAATCATATAAAATCTATCGTATGTCTACGTACTTTGTTGATTAACTATATAAATATATAAATACGCAGTTTAACTGGTTGTATTTACTGTGTGATGATAATAGCAAGTATTGTCTTATGCACAAGTAATTCCATTGTTTTATTTAGGTGGAATGGTTTTGCTTTTCCATGTGCTTCAATCATAAGCCTTTCCGCCCAAAAGATTCTACTTCCTTATGTGACTGATTTGGACGTAACCAATGGCGAAGAAGTTGGATGTTTTATATAATAGAGTTCTAACCAGTATTATACACACCTTGCAGCCAAGGTTTGAAGTTTGAGTTTCATAGTTCAGCTATTTTATTTCCTCTGAGTTTGGCCTGCAGCACTTGAATAGGAGGTAGATTTGCCAAGTTCACAGAACCTAAAAGATGGAATCTGTACTTGTAGAGGCAGCTGTTGGAAAAGTCTGCGAGATGGCCGTTCAACAAATCGTTAATCACATATCTCTAGTGATGAACTTCAGAGAAGACTTTGAAGGGTTGAAGAACAGAATTGAATAAATCAACTATTTTTTGAATGAAGCTGATGAAGAGCGCAGTGAACAAAAGAAGTCTGTGAACAATTGGCTGAAGAGCGTCCGTGACCTTGTCTGGCGGGCTGAGGACATACTTGAAGAATGTGCTGTTGAATTTATGTATGGTAATATTACTCAGTCATGCACTTTGAGTTTTAATCAATTGTGTTTTCGCCTTAGGATGGGACAAAGAATTAGAAAGGTCAAAGCTCGAATGAGCTCCATTGTTAAAGAGGGAGACGAGCTGAAAATATCCCACAGCATACTGTCTCATGCAGAAGCAACAGCGTCAACAAGTGCATCAGCACAGGGGAAGAAAACCAGTCTTCTGCCTAGAGATTCCCGTCCAGTGGCAATAAATTCCAAGGTTGAGCACATTCTCAGCTTGTTAGAAGACCCACAACTTCAAGTTATAGCTGTCGTTGGTATGGGCGGCTCGGGGAAGACATTTCTTCTCCAAAATGTCTACAACACAATAAAATCCAGGTTTGACAAGTCTATTTGGCTCTCTATCTCTAAATCTTATTCTGTCAAGAATTTGCAACATGATATAGCATCCCACATGGATTTAAACATTGCTGCCGTAACTGAGGAGAGAGCGGCTGAACTGATTCATGGCCGTCTGGAAGGAGAAAAATCTATTATTGTCCTGGATGATCTGTGGACACTCTCTACTGAAGATAATCTGATTGATAAGCTTGGTCTGCCGTCTGATAAACATTGTAAAGTTCTGGTTAGCACAAGAAATAAGCAGGTTGCTGTAAGTTCAAATGCTCATATTTATGAGATGAAAAATTTGTCATATGAAGACAGTTGGTACCTCCTCTATCCCTGATTAATGGATACAGGGATAGAGGAGGTACCGGAGTGTGTGAGACATCTGAAAAGTCTCTTGTTTCTTGCTATGCCTTGACAGAAGTGCGAGAACTTACCAGTATGGATAAGTGAACTTAAATGTCTTCATCATTTAGAATGCGAAGGTGTTGATCGCATGCCAAAGGGAATATCAAAGTTGGCCTCTTTGAGAACACTGCGATCAGAATGCTTGGTGCTGTCCATTGAAGAGGACGAATTCACGAGGTTAGAGGATTTGGGCAATATGACTCAGCTTCGAGAATTTAACCATGACATGGAGTGAAGGATCCTTGCGCAGCTGGTGAATATGCGCTGTCTGGTAATCAAGAATATTGGTGAGGGAGCGGAGCTTCCGCAGTTTCCGGAGAATATGAGAGCAATGAAACATCTGGAAAGTCTTACATTAGAGAGATTTGTAGTGCCATGTTGGATATGTGAGTTGGCAAATCTGAGGGAATTGGTCTTAAATGAGTGTGAATGTAGTGATTATCCAGAGTTGCAAAGAATGCTCAATCTGGTGAGCTTGTCATTGTGGATGAATAAGACGTGCAGAGAATTGCCAAAGGAGTTAGAGGAGTTCCCGGAATTGGAGGAGGGAGCAATGACATGCCTTGAGGTGTTAGGTTTATGGGAATGTTACAAATTGAAGAAAGTGGGAAAGGGATTGGAGCGGTTGAAAAGACTGAAGGTGTTCTCTTATGGATATTCAGGGTGGAATGAATGGTGGGAGACCTTTAAGGAAGCCCGAGAATATTGGAATAAAATCAAAGCCATCAATCCCCAAGTAACTATTATTGATCAGTTTGACTATTACTGATCGGTTTGTGTAATTAATGTCTTCCCTCATATTTGATTTAAATTAAAGTTGATTGTGGTTAAACTTTTAAGAATTCAATTAGTTTGTGTAATCAATGTCTTCCCTCATATTTAATTTAAATTAAAGTTGTTCGTGGTTAAACTTTAAAGAATTCAATTGTTAGTAATAATTTTGTGTACTTAAAAGTCTTTCTTTTTTACTTATATTATGTGAGGTTAATTTTATTTTTTGAGTGCCTTCAAATTTTTAAGTAAACACAATTCTTAAAAAGTAAAAGAAATTTTATCTCTTAAATAAATAGGTTTATAGAAAATGATTATATTTGAGATTTAGTTTGAGATATAAGAAGATGGTTTTTATATTTATTAGGTCTAAAGAGTTAAATTTATTTAATTTGACTATAATTTTTTAAAATTTAACTTAAATTAATTTAATTAGTATAGATATTTTAAATGTATTTATTTAAAAAAAATTAAGAGATATAGTCTCAGTTATTTATTTACTTAAGAGTTATTTTATTTTACTTCCTAATTATTTGTTTTATTTGTAATATACTTATTTTATTTTTGCATGTAATTTTTAATTATATGTTACTTTTTAATAGTTTTAATTTTGTTGTTTTAGTTTTTTAAAAATACATGTAGTTATGTTTTGGTTTTATGTATACATCACATGTTATTATGTGGCTTGTTGTCATTGTAGAATGTCTCTTAGTGTAATAAAATATATGCACATAACTTCAAATTAATTTAGATTAACTAATTAATTAATTGATAATTTTTGTGGATGAAGATAAATTTGAATTAAATGTTGTTTCAAAAAAGTAGATGTAAAAGATAGGGGTACTTAGCTCTTGAAGATAAATGACTTTAATAACTATTCCAAAATTATTTTATCTTTCACTTAGGAATGCTACCTCTCTATTTATATGTTTCCTCAAATTCTATGTATGGTATGTGCCCTTGTTTGGGGTCAATTACACACTTCTAGACCACTTTTGCATCCATGTCCATCTATCTTCTACCATGTAAATTTGAATATACTAGTTCTGTACTCCTAATTTCTCATTCACCAAATTCAACCCTATCTACTCTATTATTTAGACTAGTTATATTTATGAATACCTTTAGAGGGTTGTAAGAATCATTATAGGATACATTCTCCTAGGTTAACCCCTATAAAAGACTAGATTTATAGTTATGCAAATGATTGATAGACAACAAGCAATGTCCTAAAATGAATAAGCAAACTTTAATCATTTTAATGCACCAAATTGAAGTGTTCTAATGCTTCCTCCTTAAATGTGTAACATAAAAATTGTGTACCCTTGTAATTTCACGTTGTGTTTCAATTCACTTTGGTGTTCGCTCCCGTAGTATGAACTTCTAGGTCGACTTGAGCCTAGCCTTGGCCTATTTTACCTCTCACAAAGGTTTGCGAAATTTCATATCACACATTTATTTCTTTTAATTTTCTAAGAACATGTGTTAAATATTGATGAGTTTCTAAGGATGCAGGCATGACATGCAAACATCTTCCAGATGCACTGACATTCTAAAGATCCCAAAATTTAAATTGTTGATTCTCCTTCCTTTTATCTTGATTACAATAGTGGTAGTGCTCATACAGTAGTGAAATGGCCTTTGTAAGTGTGCTCGAACCACTTTAAATCCTTATTCTTTCATGCAAAAGTAATAAATTGGAAAAATAATTGCTCTCATTATCTCTCTCTCTTCTTGCAACTCTAGATTATTAAAAAAATATAGACCTTAGCTCTTCTAAATTGCAAAACCTCCTATTTTATCTTTGTGGGTTTCCTATTTGCATATTGTGCATTGTGGAGGCTCTCTTCCAAGGATTTGGAACTGTTTATACATAGATTTGGTCGTCCCTATTGTTGAGAGTCTAAAAAGTCTTTTGTTTGAAGGTCAAGAAGGATTGGAAGTCTTGCATGGCCTTGCTCATATAATACATAAAAACATTCTATCTACATCTAGTTGTGTTGAAATCATCACTAATGTCACTTCTTCTAATCAAATAGGGACTCAAGTGTCGGCACCCATATCTACACCCCCTATTCCTACATACACTTCTACTATTCTCACCACTACTACACAACCAAGTAATAGTGCTACCACATATGTTGGGTTGTCTATTGGGAATCTTTTATGCCATTATAGTACCATTTCATATAATTACATAAATTCCACACCTAATGTTACTCCACTTACATCTAAATCTCCGATCACATTAAAAAAGACTACTCTGACATTGTCACCTAGTCCTTCAAATTCATTCCAATCTCTACCTAATTTAGCTTCTCATCCTATCATACACCAATTGTTGAAAAATATGACCTCCATCTAACAATAATTGGCTAGCATAAGTAATGGTCCACCTAAACCTAATATGACAACACATTATATCTATAGCCCTTTGTCCTATTTGATCCTAAGAACTCAAATGATTGAGAAGTTTGAGACCTATCATTTTGAGAAATATAATGGGAAGGGAGACCCTAACAACCATGTGGCAACCTTTAACGCTATGTGTAGTGATTTCTTCTTTGAGGATGTGATCTTGGAAAAACTCTTTCCTAGGTCACTCAAGGACACAACCTTGGATTGGTTTTTCTCTTTACCCCCTAATTCTATAACTTCCTTTTCACAATTAGTCAATAAGTTCCTTGAACATTTTCAAGTGAACATTGGACCTCAAGTCACTTTGACTGACTTGGTTCATTGAAAACAAGGAGCAAAAAAAAAATAACAGATTTTATGGGTTGTTATCAAGCCCTCTTCTCACAAGTCCAATATTCTATTCTGAATGCTAATGTGCAAAGAATATTTATTGGAAACTTACAACCTCACATCTGTGATAAGATATTGTTGATGTGATATGATTCTTTCACTCATCTTTGTATGGCTCTTTGTGATTACCAAATTTTGGTTTGTCAGTATGAGCATAATCCCTCATCGGCTCTAGTTGGTCAATTTGAAGCCTCTCACAATCATTCATTCAAAAGACAAAGAAAAAACTTCACCAAGATCAATACAATTTCAACTAATAACATAAGAAATCATATGGTGGCAGTGTCATCTCCTACTCTCACCATGTATAAATTTAAATAAAAAACAAGACACTTCACACCATTATCAAAGTCTCTCTACTCTATAATGATAAATTTTGAATAGCAATCTCATCAAGCTCCCACCTGTTAGACCTCTTGATCCAAGAAATATGAAATCATCTTCTTTTAATTTGAAGGCCCTTTGTCAATTTCACCACTTAATTGGCCATGACACTGAAAGATGTATGTGTCTTAAACATGAAATTCAAGACCTCATCGATTCCAATGTCATCCAGGTTGCCAGTATGAACCACAAAGGGAATAAATTGGTGGTTTCTCCTAATCAAAATCTTCAAATATATATTGATCCTTTACCTCATCATCAATCTAATGTTGTATATCTATCTGAAGAACAAGATTATGAAGGAGATATTTGCATGGTGGATGCTCACCCTCATAAAGAGTGAGTGGAATAAGAACCTACTATATATTTTATTCCACTTGATGCTACTATTAAAGCTCCTAGTGGACCTCTTTACATTACTATTCAAATCAATGATAAACATATTCAAGGTGCTATGATTGATCCTATATGCATGGTAAATGTAGTAACTGAAGAGTTTCTTTACGTGCATGGTTTACATCGAGATACCTATGATGTATTGGAGATGGTGATTAGAGCACATGATTGGTCTATCCTTCCAACTCTTGTTGCCTTGACCATTGATGTCAAGGTTGGGCCAAGAACCTTGTATGTTAATTTTGTCATCATTCCTACATTGGACTTATTTCATGTGAAGTTGGGTCACCCACATGGGCTCTACTCCATGAAGGCGGTCCCCTCTATGGTTCACAAGTGTTTAAAGTTTCCATTTGAGGGACGTTTGCTTGATGTGCATCAAAGTCGATACATACCTATTACTCACAAAGGACACTTTAGACTTTACTACTTCTGGTCACAATGAGTTGGAGTCGCTCAAGCTAGAGAGGATTTATTCTTCTTGTCATATCAAAAGTTTAAAGAAAAGAAAATAGAAGAGTTGTCACTTAGTAACATACCTCCTTGTGATGTCCCTAGACCTTCTCGATCTTCTGAGGCTATGACAATAGTTTACCCTATCCTATAGGTGGTGAATGAAGTTAAGCCCCAATCAAAGGTTCTTCCCCATCTCTGAGTGTTTGGTAAGTATGCTAAGATTCCCCCTCTTCCATCCCTCCAAGGACAATGAGGCAACCTTTGAGCACAAAATAGACCTCCCCACAATCGCAATATAACTTTTGTACCATCCACCTTTACAAAGACTAGTGGAAATAAATCAGTTGCACAAATGTTATTTCTTGAGGTTTCTCAACCACTTGAGGATGCTCATGTACTTCCACCTATATCACAAGTTGAGAAGGAAGAGCATCCCACATTAAGGAACCCTTCCCCCATAGTCTCCTAGCCTTTGATGCTCCCTCTTGTTTCTTCTAATGTTCTTGAAGCAAAGGAAGAAAAGGAACCCGTGTTGGAAGACATTATCCAGCTCCCTTAACAAACATCACAAATAAAGCTAAGCGAAATAGGATCATGAGAGAAAAAAAAGTGTCATCATGCTATCGGTTATCTTGTTGTAGGAGAGGAGAATCTCCCTCATAAGCATTTATCACTGATGGATGCGAAAGAGACATCTACTACTGTCTTTTCTCCTATAAAGAGAGTTGAAGCTTCACAAACCACTATGGAATGTATTGTACTACATTTCAATAGTGAATATGAAGATAATACAAGTATGCTTCTTGTTCCTTATACCTCACCTGCTATAATTCCTCTTGTATCTTGTCCACCTTTCCAAACAGATGATGACCAAGATTGGGAGGAGGATGATTTGCTTTAGGTTGACTCGCAAATGAGGTCTCTTATTTTTTATATGTCATGAGTGCATGTAATTGTCTTTCTCTGTGATGTGTTTCTTGATATTTTATTTATGTTGTTATTGTTGTTGTTAAGCTCTCTTTGGATGACCCTTGACACCCTTGTAGGTTTAAGGATACAAAGGGACTGAAATCCATTGTGACATTCTCTCTATTTGTATCATCATTCTTCTATTTTTTGTAATTGGTATTGTTGTTATGTCCTATGGGGATGACACAAGGTGTAGGATGCTTCAACATTCTCCCTTGTTGACCCAAAGGATTTTATTGTTAAGTGTGAAAAAGGAGAATGACAACAACTAGCATGTAAAGTAGATCAAACCCTTCTCCAACATAACATTCAAGGACAAAGATGAGCCAAATCCAATCCAAATGAAGGAGGACTTAGTTGATGACCTTGTGCTCTTATTTTCTATAGATGGATCAGATTTAACTTAGTCTTTTTATCAAACCTTAGGTTAACAATGCCTTAAACCCTAGTTTCACAATGATTTGCTTACAACAGATAAAATACTAGAAACCTAGAAACTAATTGCACAGTGAGGATTAGAGGGATGATAGAACCTGTTTCCAAAAAGTAGGGGTGTCGGAGGATGATTTTGATATTGCCCAAGTCCTGAGTGGAGGACTAGAAAGTTGATTCAAATGTTGCCTTGATGCCAGATCTAAAGTTAGAAAAGGAAAAAAGACTAGGGTGAAACCACCCAAGTCCTAGATGAGAGAATATTTCGTAACTACTATCGATTCCTAAAACCCTAATCTACACTCAGTCTTCATGTATCTCCATATCTTCAAGATCTTGCTTCTGTAACTTGCACACAAGACAATAAGAGAGTTTAGGGGGTTATGGTTTTTAAGGACTTGCCTTAGTCAGATTTTGGGATAGAATTCAAGCTTCCCAACACTATTGATTAATAAAGAGAGTGTACCCTTATAAGATAGAGGATGAAAACAACAATGATATGATGACTTAAATGATAATAAACAAACAATGATATCACCTATGTTATGAAACCCTTAAGAGGATCAAGATCCTTCAACTCCTAAGGAGAGATAGATGATAACTCCAAAAACTACAACAACACATAATGACAATACACAAATATGCTCTAGAATCACAATGAATACTTCCAATGCTCTTTGCTCCAAGATCTCAAGTTAGCTATCACTATCACAGTCTATAATGAATTCATAAACACAGTTATATATGCTTTCCCACTCATAATCATCAAATTAAACCAAAAGAGCTGACAAATAGAAACCTCTAGAGAGGTGCAAGGATGACACATATTCAAATTACCCTTGACCTAAGAGGAGAGACTTAGGAGGTACCACCCAAGTCTGTTGGTCTCCTTTGGGTTTGGGTTAAGCTAAAGCATAGGAGCCATGACCCAATTTCATCATGGAGTTAGACAATTTTGCATTGGGAGAAATATTTTGAGTGTATAATGTAAACAAGGGGACCTAGGAGCTAAACAAGGAGATAAAAAGACATGTGGACACTTTCTACTCATTAACATTTAGCCCCCACTTTAATGTGTGTATGATCTTACAATTAGTACATGCATTAAAGTATGGTCAAAACACATCAAGCATGTCAAACACTAGAGACAAAGTTTAGAAGACTATCTCTAGCCCCTAAACTTAGGAAAACATGAGAAGACACATGACAATCACGCAAAACATGAAGAAGATAGTAAAGAACCACGCAATACATGGAGAAGGCATGAGTGCAAACACATAGTACACAAAGCATACATGGAGAGAAGACATGATTAAATGATTATACAATACTAACTAGGGAATGGGGGAGCTCATTGCTATGTGCCACCATCAAAAACATGCAAAACACATAGCATGGGGGGAGCTCATCGCTACATGCCACCACAAAACATGCAACACATGGCATGGGGGAGCTCATCACTACATGCCACCAAAAAACATGCAAGACATGCAGGGAAAACACGTGAAAAACACACAAAATACACAATCATCATAAAGTGTGTCATAGATACACTATACATCTTATACACAACAAACACGAGTGATGGGGGGAGCTCATCACTACACGCCACCATCTAAGACACACCAAACATACCTGACAGTCGAGATACACTACCACAATTGCTAAAGATATGATTAAGCGTGAGTCACACAAGACCCAACCTTGCCTCTTGCGAGAGGAATTTTAAAAGGATGTGCAACCACTCAAGGGAATACACAGTCCCACCTTTTGTAGAAGGGCTTAAGCATACAACCCACCTGCATCATGGAGGTGCCTTACAATGAAAAGGAAGCATGTGTACAAAGTATACAACCCCACCTACATCATGGAGACACCTTACAGTGAAAAGGAAGCATACACAACACAAAAACAAAGTATACATCCCCACCTGCATCACGTAGACGCCTTATAGTGAAAAGGTAGTATACACAAACACACATGTACACAACCCCACCTGCATCATGGAGATGGCTTATAGTGAAAAGGTAGTGTATGTAATACAATTTATGACAATATCCAAATCAAGCATTTATCATAATAAATGCCCCCACCTTAAAGTGGTTGCTCCCACTTGTCGGTAGCAATCATGTTTAAGGTAAGCTTGAAAACATGGGAGGGAACAACAGTGTTTGCAAAGTCCATGCCCCAATGTGACATGTGCATACAATTTCCAAATTGTTCCCAACAATCACAATAGAAACACATTAGTATCATATGCTAACAACAACAATATTTATGTATATGAAAGATCACAGAGATCAAAATAAGCTTTGGTTAGAAAATCTTAGCTAAGATAACAACCAAATCATCTTAATGAATAATTTATATAGAAATAAGGTACCAACATGTAATTCACATAAACCAAGGCTATACTTGTAGGTTCAGAACTGAATATAGCCGTGAGTTTATACTTCAGGTTGAAAAGAAGCTAGGTGTGCGGAAATTGCTTCCTACACTAATCTATTGAGGAGAGAGATATGCAACTTCAAATTTATCCTAACTATTACAGCAATGTTAAACCATTAACATGTGATATTGTAGAAAAACACAAGAGCTAGAAAGTAGACAGAAGAAGAGAGACAAATATTTACGGTGGGGAAAACCCTTATCGGGTGAAAAACCCCACACTCAGAAACCTGCACAATGTATTAACAAATCTAAAAGAATGTTTACAATACACTTGCAATGCAAGCTTCAATGGTCTTTGACACTCATGTCTAGAGTCAATCCGGTAGCATAACAATACCTGTAAACCTGTGATACAAACTCCATCTCCAAGCACCTGTTTAAATAGGAAATATAAGGCAATTTTGGACCTTTCTTGGAATGGGTGTCCAACATGGCTTCTTGTACCAAAACCCATGCCTAAGGAGACTTGGTCAACATTGTAGAATGTGTCTAACACTTGTCCATAGTTCCCATCCCAAAGAGGTCGCCTATTTCAAAAATGGGCTATGGCAGATGCTCTTACGACACTTACGATCGTCATAGAATCTGTCATAGCGGTTACAACTTACAGCTGTAAGAGAATCTATCATACACATGCTATAAATAGCATATTCTCTTACAACATGTCATATTACACCTTGGGGCACCCAAATATGCCTTATTCAAAGATGCTTCATGACACATTTCATCACCTGTCTTACAACCTTCTATTTCTGACTCTTGCATGTCATAGATTTGTCATAGGAATCCATCATAACCATTTTAGTCAAACATTCCTTACACAACATGGAGGATGCCGACACATGGCAAAATATTCCTACCACTAAGTGGGATGCCTATCTCCTCATGTGAGGACAAAATAACAAGTTGTCATATTCCATGTAGGATTGACACATCACCATGCCACATCCCACAACATGACAATATGGAATTTCCAAATATTTACAACATAGGCAATTAAATAATAAATATAAACATTACAAATGTAGAGAATTACCAAGGTTGAGACATCTTAATTCCCAATATTCTCCCACTTTTCGAACGCCTTGTAAGAGCTAATAGAAAAATAGGATTTAACTACTATAGGCCGAGAGGCCCATAGACTCTCAAAACCATTTGACCTCCTTTGTGCTCACTGGTTTCGTGAATGCATCTGCAACATTCTTCAAAGTATCTACCTTCTCCAAATTTACCTTTCCATCCTCAACCATGTCTCTCATGAAGTGAAATTGAACATCAATGTGCTTGGTTCTAGCATGGAAAGTTGGATTCTTTGCAAGGCAAATTACACTCTGACTGTCACAATTGATCGTGATCTGACCTGCATCAACACCAATATCGAAACACAATCTCTTAATCCAAATGGATTCCTTACAAGCATGAGTTGCTGCCATGTACTCAGCTTCTGTTGTGGACAAAGAAACAACATGTTGTCTCTTACTCATCCAACTAATAGCACCACCAAATAGTGTAAACACATAAGCACTGGTGGATCTCCTGCTGTCAATGTCACCTGCCCAATCTGAATCCTCAAATCCACAAATATCAACAGAATGCGGAGGTCCTAAAACATTACCATGATAGCAAATGGAATACTCAGAAGTACCCCTCAAATATCTGAACACTTGCTTAATTGCATCCTAATGAACCTGTCTAGGATTAGCCATAAATTGACTAAGGACTCCCACTACTTGGGCAATGTCTGGTCTTGTGCAAACCATAGCATACATCAAACTACCAACATCACTAGCATGAGGTACTCTACTCATGTCCTCCACCTCACTAGGAGATTTTGGACAATCCTCAACAGACAACTTTGTCCCCAAAGAAACGGGAACACACAATGGTCTATAATCTGCCATGCTGAATTTGTCCAACACGGTCTTCACATACTTACTCTGGCTTAACCAAAGTTTTCTATTAATTCTGTCTCTTCTGATTTCCATTCCTAGAATGTACCTGGCTGACCCTAAATCTTTCATTTCAAACTATGCTGACAACTGAGATTTAAAATTAGAAATCATATTCTTACCCTTCCCAATGAGCAACATATCATCAACATACAGTGCAACAATGAGAATACGATCACCATCAAATTTATAATACACACAGTGATCCGATTTTGATCTCACAAATCCAATTGACGACACAAAGGCATCAAACTTCAAGTACCATCTCCTAGGGGATTGCTTCAAACCATACAAAGACTTCTTAAGTTTGCAAACCAAATTTTCTTTACCATTCACTATGTAATGCTCTGGCTGTGACATGTAGATTTCTTCCTCCAAGTCACCATGAAGGAAAGCTGTCTTCACATCCATTTGTTCTACCTCCAAGTCATAAGCTACTGTGAGTGACAATAGGAATCGAATGGATGTTAGATTTGCAATGGGAGAGAAGATCTCACCATAATCTATACCCTCCACTTGTGAATACCCCTTCGCAACCAATCTGGCCTTATACTTCTCAACACTGCCATCTGCACCAATTTTCTTCTTGAACACCCATTTTCATCCAACGAGTTTCCATCCAGGAGGCAAAGGCACCAAGTCCCAAGTTTGATTCTTTTCCAAAGAAGCCATTTCTTCCTCCATGGCCTCCTCCTAGGAACCTGCATCCTTCATATCCAAAGCCTCTGGTACAGTTCTAGGTTCATCACTGTTAGTAAGCAAAGCATAAGCACAACTAGAATCAAGTAATGTAAAACCAAACCTTTCAGGTTGCTTTCTTATCTGTGTAGACCTCCTCAAGAGCTGAGGTTGAAGTTTAGCTTCTTCATTTGAGCTTTTAGAGCTGCTAGAGCTCTCCTCATCATCAGGTCCAACATTGTCTTTCTGTCTAAGGGTGAGAGGAAACTGAACAACATCCTCTTTCTTTTCTTTTTCTTCTTGCTACAAAACAGTGGAAGAAGGTGTAAGCTCTCTAAAGATGACACTTCTGCTATACAACACTTTTTCAGCCACGGGTTCCCAAAGCTTGTATCCTTTCACACCAACACCATACCCAATGAAGATACACTTAACATCTTTGTTCTCCAACTTTGACCACTTCTTCCTAGGCACATGTGCATATGCCTCACAACCAAAAACACAAAGATGCCTTACTGAAGGCTTTCTACCAGACCACACCTCCATGGATGTCTTTCCAACAAGAGCTGATGTAGGAGATTTGTTTACCAAATAGCAAGCAGTGGCAACAGCTTCAACCCAAAACTTTTGTTCTAGGCCAGCTCCACTAAGCATACTCCTAGCCTTCTCCATCAATGTCCTATTCATCCTCTCTGCAACTCCATTTTGCTGCGGGGTGTATGGAGTTGTCTTATGCCTTTCAATCCCAAGTTCCTTGAAATACTTATCTAATTCTGTAGAACAGAACTCACCACCATTGTTAGTTCTCAAACATTTAATCTTTTTACCAATCTAATTTTTAGCAAAGGCTTTAAACTCCTTAAACTTGCTATAGACTTCAGATTTGCTTCTAAGAAAATAAATCCATGTCCTTCTACTGTAATCATCTATAAAAGATACAAAGTATACAGATTTTGATAATGAAGGAACATTAACAGGACCAAACACATTAGAATGAATGAGGTCTAACACACCAGAAGACTTATGAGAACTTGAGTAAAACTAAACCCGGTTTTGTTTTCCATAAATGCAATGTTCGTAAAAGTCAAACTCAAGATTACAATCATCTAACCCTTCTATGAGGTTCTTATTTTTTAGGGTACGCAGACCCTTCTCACCAATGTGGCCAAATCTCTTATGCCATAACATTGTCTTTTCAGCAGGAAGTTTAACTTCCAACGCATGATTACAACCATCAAGATTAGAAACAACAGATTTCTTCACTGCTCATTCAGATGGTGGGGATGAAGTGACTAATGCCCTCTTCCTTGAGTCAGAAGAACTATTGCATTGTGAAATGCATGCTTCCAGTTGAAACAGAGTACCTCTCTGAGTACCCTTAGCAAGCACCATAGATCCTCTAGTCATCTTGCATCCTTCTTTCAAAAAGACAACCTGTACACTTGCATCATTCAAACTACTTACAGAAAGTAGGTTTCATGCTAAGCCTGGGATGTGCATAAACCCAAAGATCCCCTTCACTCAACCATCAAGGAATCGGATAGAGACTCTTCCACGACCAACGATCTTCAGATGAGAGTCGTCACCCAGATACACCTTTCCACCATCGAACTCCTCATACTTAGTGAACTAGTCTCGATGCAAGGCCATGTGGAATGATGCACTAGAGTTGATTAGCCACAATCATCAGATGCATGGGTTGTCAGGGCTGCGATGAAAGCATCACCGTCATCTTGTGATTTGTTAGAATCTAAATTAGGAGCTTTCTTCTTTTTCTTCTTCTCCTCTTTGCATTCCTTTCAGAAATTCTCAGTCTTGCCACAGTTCTAACAAAGAGCCTTGGACTTTCCAGAAGACTTGGATCTCCCACAGGATTTGGATCTACCCTTCTCATCTTTCTTGTCCTTCTTCTTCCCTTTCTCCTTGGGTCTTCCACGAACTGCAAGGGCCTCTTTGGCTACCTCAGAAGACTTTCTCTGCATCTCTTCAGACAATAGTGAAGAAACCACCTCTTCCATTCTAAATGTGGATGTGGTGCTTCTGATTGCCATGACAAGATGATCCCATGAGTCTGGTAGAGAACAAAGCAGGGTCATACACTAATCCTCCTCCATCTTTACACCAATAGATGTCAATTTTGCAACCAGCATGTTGAAAGCATTCATATGTTCAGCAACGGATCCTCCGTCCTCCATTCGAAGAGAATACAACTTCTTTCTCAGAAAAAAGTTTGTTAACTAGGGATTTGGCTTGATATACATCCCCCAACTTCTTCCAAAGGAGTTTTGCAGTAGTCTCCTCGTGGACATTTAACAACACAGAATTGGCAAGACTAAGTCTTATGAGACCCTTAGCCTTCTGATCCTTAAGATCCCAGTTAGCTTGTGACATTGCAGCTGGTTTATTTCCGTTCACACTATCCCAAAGGTCTCGGTCAACTAACATGTCTTCCATCTTGAGCTTCCACAACTCAAAATTACTGCCATTGAACTTCTCTACTTGAAACCTCCCTGATGTGCCTGCCATCTCCTTGCTGCAATAAGATATAGAATGCTCTGCATAGACTCCCACTCAACCTAAGATTAGCTCAAAAAAACACCTACCCAGCAACTAGGACCAAAGGTGATCAAGCTTTGATACCAACTGAAAGGAAGCTAGGTGTGCAGAAATCGCTTCCTACACTAATCTATTAAGGAGAGAGCTATGCAAATTCAAATTTATCCTAACTATTACAGCAATGTTAAACCATTAACATGTGATATTACAGCAAAATACAGAGCCAGAAAGTAGACAGAAGAAGAGAGACAAAGATTTATGGTGGGGAAAACCCTTATCAGGTGAAAAACCCCACACTCATAAACCTACACAATGTATTAACAAATCTGAAAGAATGTTTACAATACACTTGCAATGTAAGCTTCAATGGTCTGTGACACTCATATCTAGAGTCAATCCGGCAGCATAACAGTACCTGTAAACTTGTGATACAAACTCCATCTCCAAGCACCTATTTAAATAGGAAATACAAGGTAATTTTAGACCTTTCTTGGAATGGGCGTCCAACATGGCTTCTTGGACCAAAACCCATGCCTAAGGATACTTGGTCAACATTGTAGAATGTGTCTAGCACTTGTCCATAGCTCCCATCCCAAAGAGGTCACCTATTTCCAAAATGGGCTATGAGAGATGCTCTTATAACACTTACGATCATCATAGAATCTGTCATAGCGGTTACAACTTACAGCTATAAGAGAATCTATCATACACATTCTATAAATAGCATATTCTCTTACAACATGTCATATTCCACCTTGAGGCACCCAAATATGCCTTATTCAAAGATGCTTCATGACACATGTCATCACCTATCTTACAACCTTCTATTTCCAACTCTTACATGTCATAGATTCATCATAGGAATCTGTCATAACCGTTTCAGTCAAACATTCCTTACACAACATGGAGGATGCCGACACATGGTAGAATATTCCTACCACTAAGTGGGATGCCTATCTCCTCATGTGAGGACAAAATAACAAGTTGTCATATTCCATGTAGGATTGACACATCACCGTGCCACATCCCACAACATGACAATATAGAATTTCCAAATAATTACAACATAGTAATTAAATAATATATATAAACATTACAAATGCAGAGACTTACCAAGGTTAAGACACCTTAATTCCCAACATAGGTATCTCAAAACCGAGTGTAGCTACAAGGTGAGACAAAAGCATTTCAAAGTGTATAGAAGCAAATTTATAGTATTGAAAAGGTTTGTTACAACAAATTCACAACAAGATACATGATCACATCATGACACAAAAGTGACTATACTAGTAAAATGTCAGTAACAAATTACCCCTATGTTCAAAAATGGACAGGGTCCATTTTTTCTTGTTTAGGGATGCATGATCATTATCAGAAGTGTATATTTGTTGTCATCATCACTGACTAGTAGAGCCACAATTACGATGTAAGAATTAAATCATGAAAAATTAGAGAGGAGACAAAAGTGACTTAGGGCCACAACGTGGAAGGATGCCCCAAATCACCCTCCACAATGTTATGCCCCCAAGACACCACACACAACAATTTGTAACAAGAGAAGTACAAAAGAATAGAGAAACAAATAGAAGGAATGCCACAATGGAGGCAGTCTCCTTGTATCTGTGACATTACAAGAGTATCAAGGGTTATCCAAGGAGACCTAAACAAACATTTAACACAACACAGGAGAACACAACACACCACCTATATCTAAGAGGAGGCCACTCTTGAGAGAAACTCGAAGAGGTGATACATCAAGTGTAGATAAATAAGGGAGAAATACTTACCTACTAGCAGTTGTCCTTAATCAAATAATCTTCTTCCCAATCTTGATCTTTATATGAAATAGGTGGTACATAGGGTACTATAGCCCAACTTGAAACTTCTTCCTTTAGTTCTTCCATTTCTATCTTTGGTATGTTTTCTTCTTGCGGGGACATTTTTTGAGATAATGCTTGGCACTTTCTTCTTATTTCCCTTGCATTTATGTTTCTTCTAGTATTGCTAGTTATATTTCTCAAGGGATTTTTCTTGTCAACCATCAAGGGTTCATGAATTTATGCATTGTGTGTTTGTGAAGATGAAGCCGGTACAAAAGTGATTTTATGATTTTGGGATGGATAGCTTCTCTCTTGATTATTTTCTTCCAATCCTTGTAAGGATGATAGAGGAGGAACCTCGGCAAAATATCCCTCTCCTCTTGGTTAAGGTGAATCCTCCAACTTAGGTTGCTTTTTAGGAATTGTAGTCTCGGAGGACCACAAGGTTCCAGGAGCATTCTTTGCATATGATAGTTTAGATATTTTCTTTGCTTTAAATTTTTGATATTCCAAGAAAAATTGATCTTCTCTTGGTTGATTTCCTTGAATAGGCTGTGGCAAAAAATAATCCAAATTGAAAATTTTTGTGAGTGACTAATGGTTTGAATCCACTATGGTGAATAACATGCACTCAACCTTTGTGAGGGAGCTTTAAGCACTTGTAAATAGTGGATGGAACTGCTTTCATGGATTTTAGCCAAGGATGTCCTAATTTCACATGAAAGAGATACGAGGTGGGATTGATGATAAATGGTTGTTCTAGGGTTTTTCCAACCATCTTAATTGAAAGTGTTATCTTTCCAATTGTCGGTAGAAAGTAACCATTATGTGCTTTTATCATCATGTTTATCAGATTGTAAGTATCTTGTACTAGATCATGCATATATAAAAATTCTTCTATGATAACATATGTCATGCAATTGGGATCAATAAGGACTCCTCTTGTAGGATTTCCATTTATTCTTGCTGTTATATAAAGAGGACCATTGATGTTTCTAATAGTTACCTCATGTGGTGTGAAGGATATGATAGGTTTGGGATCCTTCCTTTTCTTGTTATATTGGGGAGGAGCCACACCACCCTTGTTTTGATTAGATGCCATGTATGTGAGACCTTTGCACACCAAGACACTAGTTTGAGGAAATTGGGTTTTTGAAATTTTTGAAAAGATAAAAAACACACTAATTTCACTAGAAAAAAAGTCATGACGATGTCAAAAGTGTTGCACAAGAAGTCAATATAGACAACTTTAAAATTTAGCTCAAAGAAAAGTGAAAGAGATGTCAAAGTTCTTATGTTGAAATACATAATGTGTAATTGCAAAAGGATAACTTTTTAAATCAACTATGTAAAATGATGTGAGACTATTATGCAAATTTAGATTTAATGAATGATGTCACTAATATGATCATGCAAAGGAATTTAAAACCCTAATGTAAAACTTTACCAAAATGCAAGCTTTTTGAAGACCTAAATATGCCCTTTTTCTAAGGTTATGCAAGATTTTCAATTGAATGATGAGAAATATGCAATAAATCAATGAAAGATTTTATTTTAACAGTCAGTAAGATACAAATATTTAAAGCTACGGGTTCACCAAAATGTTAAGTGTGAAAAAGGAGAATGACAACAACTAGCATGCAAACTAGATCAAACCCTTCTCCAACATAACATTCAAGGACAAGGCCAAGCCAAATCACTTCCAAATAAAGGACTTAGTTGCTGACCTTGTGCTCTTGTTTTCTATAAATAGATCAGATTTAACTTAGTCTTTTTCTCAAACCCTAGGTTAACAATACCTTAAACCCTAGCTTGACAATGATTTTCTTATAATGGACAAAATACGATAGAAACCTAGAAATCAATTGCACAGTGAGGATCAGAGGGATGATAGAACCTATCTTCAAAAAGTAGGGGTGTCAAAGGATGATTTCGGTACCGCCCAAGTCCCGAGTGGAGGAATTTTCCAGAGGTCCCAACTGGAAAGTTACTTCAGATGCTACCTTGATACTAGATCTAAAGTCAAAAAAGGAAGAAAGACTAGGGTGAAACCACCCAAGTCCTAGATGAGATAATATTTTATAACTGTTGTTGGATCCTAAAACCCTGATCTACACTCAGTCTTCTTGTATCTCCATATCTTCTAGATCTTGCTCCTATAACCTACACACAAGATGAAAAGAGAGGGTTTGGAGGGTTATAGTGTTTAGGGACTTGCCTCAATTAAATTTTGGGATAGAATTCAAGTTTCCCAACATCGTTGATTGATAAAGAGACCGTGCCCTTGTAGGGTAGAGGCTAAAAACAATAATGATATGATGATTCAAATGATGATAAACAAACAATGATATCACCTATGTGATGAAACCCTTAAGAGGATGAGGATCCATCAACTCCTAAGGAGAGATAGATGATAAATCCAAAACCTACAACAACACACAATGACAATACATAAATCTACTCTAGAATCACAATGAATGCTTTCAATGCTCTTTGCTCCAAGATCTCAAGTTGGCTATCTCTATCTAGGTTTATAATGAATTCACAAACACACTTATATATATTTTCTTGCTCATAAGATTCTTCAAATTAAACCAAAAGAGTTGACAAAGAGAAACCTCTAGAGAGATGCAAGGCCAACACATTTAAATTAGCTCTGACCTAAGAGGAGAGATTTGGATAGTACTGCCCAAATCTTTGGGCCTCTTTTGGGTCTGAGGTAAGCTAAAGCATTGGTCCCATGTCCCAATTTCATCATGGAGTTGGGCAATTTTGCATCGGAACAAACATTTTGAGTGTATAATGTTAAAAAGGGGACCTAGGAGCTAAATAACGAGGTAAAAAGACATGTGGACACTTTTTATTCCTTGACATCTATATTTTTTAATTTCATGTGATATTTCTTCCTTTGTCTCCATAGTTCTACTAGTTGACAGATTACAATAGTTCTAAATATCTAGTCTTAAGATGTCTCCTATTATACAACCATTCATATATTGACGCCAGTTAGGTAGATCACTTTATGATTTTTTAGTATAACTTATTTGCTTCTTTTATCTTTTGATTTATGTAGTATCTTGTTTCTATGCTTGGTGCCATACCATGAATACACAATCCATTAAGTATCATACTCATAGCATCACCTCAGCTTGCCTTTTTGTCGGGGCAACCCCTTTGTGTCATGTAGTTTTTGGGAACACCTCTCTTATAGGCACGTGCTTTCAAAAAGTTGTCATGCCTATCTTGTGGTTTGTTCTACCTTAAATAAATTTCTCCTTGATAGGAGTTAGCAATCACTTTAAGGTGGGGGCATACATCATGCTATGCTCTATGGTTGGCTACATACTATTTTATTGTAATCGACATGGAACTCACCTAGTGATTTGGTGATCCTCACTAGCTTGTGATATTTCCTCTTTAGTCTATGAGCCACCTAGTGTAATGAAGTTGTCTAGCCCATGTGCTTCATGTCATTTGTCATGGTCACCTAGTGATTCAATGATCCTTACTAGTGTGTGATCCACAGTGGCACTTCTTTTCACATGACCTCTAGTAATAGAGCAAGCTAGCGTTAGAGTCATGTTCCTTGTATGTTTGTTTCTATGTTTATTTATTTAATATATTGTTTTAACTTGTATTCCTTAATGATTCCATGTGTCTTCTATGCATTTTTTAATGTCTTATGTGTATTCTTTATGCTTTATATGTATGCCTTGTCTCAAGCATGTATGCATTAAGTATGACATGTATTACCTTTATGTATGGTATATCTTTCACATGTATTCCTGTGAATGCTTTTAGTGCTTCATGTATGTGTGAATTATGTGGCAATATTTTACATGTTTGAAAATCTCTTTGCTTATGTGTTTGCAACCTTAGAATCCTAAGCTTGGGGGCTGCTATGGCCCACAACTTGGCAGAATTCTTTGCTTCTATGTTTGTATGTTTGAAATCTATCTTCTCCTTCCTTTAGTGTGAGTTCAAACGTAACTTCATACCTAGTAGGAGATAAATGTTATGGAGTAAAATGTGTACGCTGAAATTTTACACCTTGTTTAGCACCTGGTTGGACCTAAAATATTACCTCTGTTAATAAAGACCTATTTTAACACCTTTTTGAGCATAAAATGATAAAATCTCAATCCTAATGAATAGACCTAATAGAATAAACTTAGGACTGGACTAATCCCATGATATTTGACACTCCCCAATGTTTGTGGGGCTAAAGGACCAATGCGCCTAAGCGCCCTAGGCCCAAATCAATGTTTTAGCCCCTCTCTTATGGTGTAGGCTTAGAACACCTCCCTAGTTTGTACAGGTTAGCCACATTTAGTTTTATTTATCGTTTATGAGTAGGAATGCATATATAAAGGAGTTTTTTTATTCATTTTACGATGAGAGATGACTACTAGATAAACAAGAGAATGATTGGAATTACTTACATGTTTTCATATTCTATGATAAAATGTCCTTCATACATGGAATTGTTATCTAATTGTGGATGTTATGAATTTTCTGTGTAGGTCTTGAAGGAAGTTTCAAGCCTTCTCCATCACTCTCCTTATTGGTGCATGATCTTGAGCATCTACTCCAACTAGGGTTCTACATCTTGTGGTAATCATCATCATATTCATTCATATTTCTATCATATATTACCTGGATCTAGCCTCTACCCTCCTAGGGCACACACTGTTGGATCTAATCATCCCTATACTAGAGGTAGAAACACTAACATAGGATTTGACTAAGGCAAGCCATTATACACAACACAAGCTTTTCCTCTTTTCTTGTGTGCAGGTTGGAGATACATGTTTTTGAAGATAAGATCTGAGAAGAAGGAGGAGCTTCTAGGTATAGCTATGGTGATACCTCAAGATTTTGCTAAACCCTAATTAGGGTCTAGGGAGCCTAAGCACCCTGGTCTTTGGTTCCTCTTCTTCTAGATCCAAGTTATAATCTGCTTCTTGATATCTGATGTGCTTTTGGTTTCAGAAATATGTTTTAGACAGTTATTTATCAGCATATCTTTGTCATTTATGGTTTGGCCATTCACCCTAGCTTGCTTGCTTGATCTTGGTTGAATCTGGTTGACTCTTATCTATACAACAAAAGGGCAGAACCCTTATAGTTTAGATCTCCTTCATGGTTAGTAGCCAAGCTTGGTTTGTGTCCTAATATTGTCGAAGAGGATTTGACCTAGTTTAGCTTCTTAGGCTAGATCACTCTTTTCCACTAAACAAATGTAAGAAAATGATTTATGAAGTTTTCTATGTAGATTCAATCTATAATTTTTTTGCATTTTTAAAAGAATTTTTTTTTGTCATTTATTATTATTATTATTTAATTAATTATTATTTTTTGAGTGACAATATTCCATAACATATAACTTTCACTAAAAATAAAAAAATCAATGGTTTACTGGAATTAGAACATTAGCTCCACTATCTACAACATAGATATTTTTTGGTAATTTTTAATTAAATACTTTGTTTATTATTAATTTTTGAATTAGTACTAACAAATTTTTTAGACCCATATTATTCTATAATGCATATCTCTTAGCATACATATCAAATTATTATTTTTTTAATTAAAAAAAGGACATCTATATGGAGTGTATTGCATTATTTTTCAAGAGATTTTTATAACATTGTTTGTTATTTTCCTAGTGGCTTGAATAGAGGTCACTATTTTTCATAATAGACCTACATTCATTGTAGTTTTTGGAAAGGCAATATTAAGGGATACATACTTTAAAATGGCATTTCCAAATGACTTCATTTGGTCCCCCAAAAGGTGAAGAAAATTCTTTTTTTTGTTAGCATTTTGATAGGTGCAGAGGAGACTATGTTGGGGGTTTGGTTTAAGCCTAGGGTGTTATATCTAATGGGATTTTATCTAAAGGGGGATTGATCTAACCACTTTCAATCAAACCCCCTTATATGGAACCTCTCTAGGATTAAATAATTAATTTTTCTAAAAAGTATGTGATTTCAAGAAAATGTTAGGATGTCGCACAAGTGGGACACACTATTATGGGATCACCCCTCCCTAAAATACAAAATCTAGAGAACACAAAAAATCAAGAACAAGAAGAATCAAATGAAGAACAAATTTAGGAATATGAAAACATCCTTCGGTAGATTAACCAAGAAAGTGAAAGGAGTCATTTAGAATAACATAGGAACCAAGAACATAGTCTTCTCAAAGCTCAATCCTTGAGTTAGAACAAAGAAGACTTGATATTTTTTATCTTTATGCTACCAATTAACTTGATTGTCTTAGGGAAAGCTATACTCCAAGACACATAGTAATTTCAACAACTACAATCTTGCAAAGTTAAAAGAATATGAAGAATCAAATGAAGAACAAATTTAGGAATATGAAAACATCCTTAGGTAGATTAACCAAGAAAGTGAAAGGAGTCATTTAGAATAACATAGGAACCAAGAACATAGTCTTCTCAAAGCTCAATCCTTGAGTTAGAACAAAGAATACTTGAGATTTTTTTATCTTTATGCTACCAATGAACTTGATTGTCTTAGGGCAAGCTATACTCCAAGACACATAGTAATTACAACAACTACATCTTGCAAAGTTTCCAACAAACAACAATCACAAAAATAATAGGAAGAAGGAGAAGAAGAAACAGATGATAGTGATCATGGTGAGGGTGATGTAGATGCCCCTCTGATAGGCACGATCACCATGACCAAGGCCCACAATGTCATCCTCCCTAGGGAGATAGACAACCTATGAATGTCATTGCGACTCCACTACATACTACTTGTAGAGTGGGAATGATTTAAGGGTCACCTCTAAAAAGGTTCCTAGTCCCCCATGTGTTACCTTGGGGCCTAACTCATTTATGTCATGCTTGGGTCCAAATCCAAACATCAAAGTTACAACTTTATTACTAAATAATAAATTGGAACTTTATATTCTTTTATATATGGATTTGGATCTCATATTCTATGTGATTTCTTACTATTAGATAGAGTACTTGATGCTAGTAAATTTTTATACATGGTAAAACAAAATTGCATCCTTTTTTATTTCTCCTCTTATAAAACTCATTTATTTACATTAACAAATGTCAAACCTCAAACTTATATTGAGCCATCTTACTCATGGTTTAATATTTATTATAAATTTATAGAAAATACATTTTAATGTTTACTTCACACTATTTTACTGTATTTACAATTTGAATAGAGTAATAGGTGTGCTTCTACCATTTAGCAATTTACACATCGTTCTATGGGGCAAAAGCCAATTCACTATTCATGAGAAAATAATTAAATCAAATATAGAAGATTAGTTCACTAGTCCTCACAAAGCATCAATTAATATGGAAACACCTATACTAAATGACATTTAGAATCTCTTCTAGTTAAGGATGAATCTCTTCGAATTATGGGATGAAGTTCAAAAATGGAATTCACTAACTATATGTTTGTAAATAATTAGATAAATCCACCAAATGTAAAAGCATTCCATGATTGTTACTTATCCGAATCGAATAAAGACATTTAATTTTTTTGATTTTAAATCTATGGTTGTTATTTACATGATTGATATAGTTGGAAATTATCACTAATCTCTTTACTTGCATGTTATGTAATTGGCTTCTTATTTAATGTATTTGGATCACACTCTTCACAAAAACATTTATCCACTAAAGTTTTGATTACATAATAAAACAAAACTTCTCACATTGACTTAACTTCCAATCCATGGAAGTTTATATATCACACTCTAGATAAAATGTTATCTCCTTCAAAGAATTAATCACACCATATTAAAGACTAAAAATCTAAAACCTCTCACACTTGCTTCATTTACAATCTACATATGTTTGAATCACACTTTACACACAATCATGTCTCTTCCAAATATTTAATTAAATCATAATATAATCAGAAATTTTCACACCAACTTCATTTTAAATTTACAATATTCAATGTATTATACCTATCAATATAGCCCCATTACATCTTGAGGTACAATTGCTAGTATATAATTTTCTACTAATTTGAAAGATATTTTTTCATTAATATTCACCTTGTAAGTTAAAGATCCTCATTTTCTTACATTATTGTGGCTAACATCAACAATATTGAACTAACTTAAAGGAGAGTGTAAGGTTGTTATTCAATCAATGTAATTGTATAAATATAAATAAAATATAAAAATGTTATAAGACTAAACGATATTAAAATGTTTCTTAATAATTCTTCAATATAACAAGAGATGTATTGCATCTATTTCTTATCATTGGCTAGTTTTTATGTTGATTCAAGATAAATATTGTGAAATTGAAATAGTTTTTGTTATAGTAGAATTTGTTGTCAAAATTACTATTGTTGTAATAAGCTACCAAGGGTGTGAATTCTTTGATGGATATGCAATTGACTTACTAGTACTTCCAAAATGATAGGATATAATCCAATTAAATTTTGGATGCCCTTTCTCTTAGACCAAATAAATAATCTAAGATCCAAAGTAGCATTGTTTATATTTAGATCTTTAATTTTACATTTTTTGATGCATATATAGAGTGAGCCATATGCAATTCACGTTTAACTAAATTTTATGTCACATTATTTCTTTCCATTTTCAATTAACAATTAATTATTAGGATCCCAAGAACATTTACAAAAATAAAATTCAAATATGAGGTTTGGACACAAAATAAAGATTAAGTAGATGCAATAGAGTTTCTCCATTCCTATTGATGAGGATACAACTATGTTGGAAAACCTAGTCCTAAATTAAACTAGGTTAGATTATGTGATGTGGTTTGTTATCTATATAATTAACTTAATCAAACAATTTAAATATTTTTTATAACAAATTTAAACTAGGTCAGATTGTGCAATGTGGTTGTGGAATTCTCCAGAAACTTTGAGTCGAAAGCTTGTATCGATGAGCCACAAAATTCAAGTAGTCGCATGCTCAAACCTAGGAGATCACAAACACAAAATCTGTAAAGAAAAAGAGATGAATGGATTAGCTTCCAAAGGTAGTACATATAGGGAATAATCGACTAAGAATAGTTGAGCCAATAATAGAAAAAAGATCACTAAGAATAGTGGTGCTCCAATAATGGGAAAAGAAACCAATTAACTTAGACAAAGCTAATCTAGGCACACCAAGAATAGCTCAAGGTAAAACATAGAGTAATGTGCCCACCTAAGTAAGCTTAATATATACTAACATCCCCCTTAAAAAAAGCTTAGGTGAGCTGAATGAAGATGAGTCCCAGCAACTAGGCCTGATTAGGTAGCCAAGTACAGTGCAATACAATGCAATCTCTCATAAAGTGGAGAAAGGAAGAAAACCTTGTGGAGAAAAACTTCCCTCCAAATGAGAGAAAAGAAAATGAAGAGGTCAAGGAAGCCTCCTCGAAGATGATAACTCTGCACCAAGCTTGAAAACATGTCGCTCTGACTATGATGATGCAGATATAACCCCCCATAGGAGAGTAAAAAGGAATATGTAGCCTTGCCACAATGAAGTAAGCCCTATGCCAAAAGACAATGCACATGTATTAATGCTTAAAATGATCCATTTGTGGACAATGACGTTGTATGCACTTAAAATATAAATTTCATTAAAAGATTTGAAAACTATTTGCAAGCCCTAAAAATTTATATCAAATGCACCATCAAAAGATCAAAAGCTAAGATAAAATAAATGTTACCAAATACGCTTAAAATGTGTTTGCTCTATTGCCAACATAACTCAGTAAATTGACCTCCTTTGCTAAATGGGATAGGTAAGGTTTTTATATTGTTTGGTGAAAGTGGTTCACAGGTGGTTAAACCATAATGTTGGTTGAATGGTAAGAGGTAGGTACAATATAGTTGAGCAGATTTTAATATTTTAAATTTTTACGAATAGGTTTTAGGTTTAGGTAAATAATAAATTAAGTTTGTTAAATTTAATTTATTATTTATGGGAGGGACGGAAAAGGAGAGATTGAATTAATTAATTAAACTTAATTAAATCTTATGTGAGGGATAATTATTAGGATTAATTAAGGGTTAATTTAGGGAATAATTAGGGATAATTAGGAATAATCAGGGATTTGGGGATAATCATGTTAGTGTAGGTTTTAAATTTTTTCCTTAGGGATATTTCTTTTTCCTACACATCATTAAGCTTTCTTAGGTTTATTAGGTGTGGTTAATATGAGTACACATTGTGAAATACATCAGCTACATGCATAACTCTCTCCCACACATCGGTAGTTGAGTTAAACATCCTCTTTTAGCTTTTTGTGCCACCTCTCATAACCACTATTCTATCTTTACGTAAGTATGTTATGATGTAGTTAGAGTTCTCACACTCTTTTGGCTTTATGTGCCACCTCCTTTTCGTCTTCACTTGAGGAGGTTATGCCACATGTTTTGTCATTTACCAAGTAGGTAAAACCTCCCACCTTTTATGGATAGTAGGAGTTAATGCACCTCTTGGATGTATATTCCCTGATTTTGCTATATATACAACACTCTCCTCTCATAGTAGCTAGTTGAACACAAGTTGAACACTAGTTTAATACCTGTTCGGTGAAAGCTCTGCGAGAGTATTGAGAGTATTCTCAAATTCTCTTGCATTGTCTCTATTTTTCTCTCTTTTTAGATTCTCTCTTTATTCTTCTATTTTGATCTTCGATCATCTGTTGACTGGAGTGTATGTGATCTATGACTGACATCAGATCTTGGCTCAATTCTCGCTTCTTGCAGAATCTAACATGGTATCAGAGCTTGTTTGTTTGGTTTAGTTAACTTTTTGTAATCTAGCTATTTGAGAGATTTGAGACTATTAGATTGCTAATATTTTCTCAAAAACCTAGTATGCTCTTCTCTTGCATCCTCAGATGATCTGGGGAATCAGAACAGTTGAAGGGAAAATAAGCATCTTTATACTCTATTTTGCATATTATGTTCCTGTGAGATCTGGGTGATTGTAGAATTTTGGTAATATTGGAGGTATTTTCAGTCTTTCCAAAGTGTCTAGAAGGTTTGAGAAAAGTCAAGATTGGCTTTTACTTCACCAAAATCAGATACTGGAGGACACAGTAATAATTTAGAGTAAAAATTTGAAATCATTTTATTGGAGCCGTTTTCATTTTTAGTTTGTAAATCTAGCTTTTTCTCACTAAAAAGAAAACATATTTTTGGGTTTTGTTCCTAGGGTCAAAAAACCATCTGGGTATCTATTACTTTTTGCATAGATTTGATAAATGTTGTAGAAATTGAGTCAGAAATAGGCGTGAGTCATTCCTAACGGGCAAATTCAACATCAATTTTTCAAAAGTGCATAACTTTTTCCTCGGGTGTTGGATTTTCACAAACGAATACTTGATGGAAATTTAGAAATGAGAACTTTCCATCCACTAAGGTTTTAAGAAAAAAATCCATCCTTTATTATTAGATATTGCAAGTTGAAGCTGCTACACATTTTTTCTTCAACATGCCATAACTTTCGCCTTAGATCTTCATTTTTAAAAAATGAATAGGCATTGGAAAGATATTGAAAAGTAATACACAACTGAAAGGTTAATTTTTTAAGATTTTGTATCAGATTAAAATTGTATAAAAAATAGTAATTTTAGCCATTATAAGTTGTAAAAGCCTTGTAAGTGCACTAATTATAAATTGCCAACATTGTAATATCTGGGGAGGTAAGTTTTGAGACTAGTGGAAAGGGGGGGTGTCTTATGTGATCTCTTTGAGTTACATGTTTTATGGGGTTGTTGTAATCATTTTGGGGGTTCGTCATGGATTTCAGTTATTTCCATCCTTCTGTTGTTAAGTTAACCGAAGAGAACTATTTGTCTTGGAAACAAGGGATAAAGAATCAATGCCTTGAGGAGGATCTATTGCCCTATCTCCTTGAACTCATTCCTGAGCCAAGTGGCTATAATTAGAAGAATGCATGGTTTAACAATAATGACATGGTCTATGGACTAATATGTATTACTATTTCTGAGGATATTCTACATCACATAGAGTACATTGAGTGCCCTTTCACTACTTGGACCATCATCCAGCAGTTGTATGGAGAATTTGGATCTTCATCTGATAGTGATGTTTCCTTGGATGACCAGGCTCTTGTTGATGATACTGAGAGTTTTTTTGCCCCATCTTGTGTGACATACATTGATACTCCATCTTTAGATAGAGCACCTGTTGCTTCATCAGATTCTAAAGATGCTTCATTGAGAGCTTCTAGTGATTCTTTGCAGCAAGAGCATTACAGTCTTCCTGATTGGGATTCCTATCTATCAGATATTGCATATTTGTTTGTGGAGTCTCACATTTTAGATTTGGGATACACCATTGACTGCATTCATCTTCTCTTTGATGAAGTTGAATCTTCTTCATATGTTTTGAAGGAACATTCAAACCCTCATGTTCTTTATCTTCTTACATCAACTTCTACAATGACATATTTTGTAGATATTCATGAGTCTTATTCGACTTGGTTGTCATTTATGTTGACATCTTCTACAAAAGTACCTAATTCTTAATAGTCCAGTTGGCTTACCTATGGTGAGCACCATACATCCATGATAACTATACCTAAATCTTGCATGGTACCTGATTCATCTTATCAATATTTGTCACAATTTGACAAGGGCTTAGAGATCATTGAGCAACATTTGGAGAAGGCATATTTGTCTTCATAGGAGCTATCTTCATCTTTGGATCCTATTTTATTTTAGTTTCCACTTGGTTTTGGATTTTCACTTTCATTAGTGAGGCCTAAGACTCCTGATTTGGTTGTGACATCTTTCGACATCAACATGGAGACACTTGAGCAGAGTTTTGAGATAAGATACATCATGAGGCTTCCTTCCTCACCTTGCTTCTTTGAGTGGGAGTTACTTCTACATTCACCATTGGAGTTGTTTTTTCCAAAGGGGAGAAATGTCATTTGCCACAAATGGATCATCTTCAACATTCATATATGGGCATCCTCCTTCGACATCGGAGCTACTTCATTATGGGGGGGGTTTCATAGTCTCTTTCACTCTCTCTACTCTGGGGGTGTTTTCTCTCTCTATTTAGGGGGGGAATTCTTTGTACATGGGTACCTCACTAAGCTTCACTTGCCAGGACCCATATCTTTTCACCCACCTAAGTTACGCTTAAGGGGGGTGTTAGTGTAGGTCTTTTATTTTTTCCTTAGGGATATTTCTTTTTCCTACACATTATTAATCTTGCTTAGGTTTATTAGGTGTGGTTAATATGAGGACACATGGCAAAATACATCAACTACATGTGTAACTCTCTCCCACACATGAGTAGTTGATTTACACATTCTGTTTTGGCTTTTTGTGCCACCTCTCATAACCACTATTCTACCTTTACCTGAGTATGTTATGGGGTAGTTAGAGTTCTCACACTCTTTTGGCTTTATGTGCTACCTCCTTTCCATCTTCACTTGAGGAGGTTATGCCACATGTTTTGTCATTTACTAGGTAGGTAAAACCTCCTACCTTTTACGGGTAGTAGGATTTAATGCACCACTTGGATGTATATGCCCTATTTTTGCTATATATATAGCAGTCCTCTCACGGTAGCTAGTTGAACACTAGTTCAATACTAGTTCAGTGAAAGCTCTGTGAGAGTATTGAGAGTATTCTCAAATTCTCTTGCATTGTCTCTATTTTTCTCTCTTTAGATTCTCTCTCCATTCTTCTATTTTGATCTTCGATCATCTATCAACTGGAGTGTATGTGATCTATGACTGACATTAGATCTTGGCTCGGTTCTCGCTTCTCGTAGAATCTAACAAATCAGGGATAATCAGGGATTTGGTCAATTTTGGATGTCTACATTTTGCCCCTCTTTGAGATGATGTTGCAAGGCAATGTCATTTCAAAGAAGATTAAAACATAGGTTTTGGATTGATAAAAGATTGGGTAGAATGGGTTGGACTGGATTGATAAAAGATTGGGTAGAATGGGTTGGATTGGATTGATAAAAGATTGGGTAGAATGGGTTGGATTGGATTAGATGGGGCTCATAAAAATGAAGGATTGGTAGATGATGCCCCCTCAAGAGGATAGGCATGGATGAAGGAGATGGATATGCTCTTGAAAAAGGAAAGGAAAGGAAAGGAAAGAGATAGAGTTATGCTGATTGAATTCAAAAAACTTGATGTTTGATATAGCATTGGACATTATGTACCAAGGTATAAAGAAAAAGGTGAGGATATGTCAAATGCAGAAAAGATAGAAAGTCACTAGCAAACATATGCCTAAGCCATCACGATATGAAAGAACATGATGACAAAGTGGTAGGTATGTTGCAAAGATAGATACAGATGCAAGACAATAATGATATAGTACACACAAACAAGACAAGAAAAGGATGCACAAATGATTCAAAAACAAACAAGGTGATTGCCCCTATCAAGCTAAAAACTGATGATCAATTGGATTGATTGATGATTGATAGTGTATGGTTTCAGGAAATGAAACATGTCATATAAGATGCTTGGTCTGGTTTTGACAATGTGACATCCTGTATAAGACAATTGATATGATTGATGATGATTGATTGCTTGATAATGTTTGGTTTCAAGAATGAGACACCTCGTATAAGACACCTAGTCTGGTTTCAAGAGTGCACAACAGTATAAGACAATTGATATGATTTATTGATAGCGTTGATGTGGGAACAATTTATCCCAAGAACAATGTGAGGATTGTGTTGTTGATGTGGGAATGATATATCCCGAGAACAACACTAGTATTGGGAATGATATATCCCATTGACGATGATGATGATTGATCGATCAGGATTACAACAAAGCTAGGAATAAGACCATGGATGTGATTGGATAATTTGGCTAGATTGGTTGACAAGATTGGAGTGGGTGGGATGAAGCTTTCCTTGAATTGCTTTGGATTGACAATTTATTGTATTACTATGGGTGGAGTTGCAATGGATTGTAGTAGATTAGGATTGGATTGCATTTGGGTAGGATTGTGGTCTCTAAATGATAACTGGTGACAAGGGGGCACCAAGTCTAGAAACACGAATGGGAAAGTTGGGTGATTTAGGCCAATGAACATATTGGATTGGATGGATGATGGAAGAGCTAATGAATGAAAGGGAGATTAATGATAGATGGATGGGTGAAGGGAGTAGTGATAACATATGGATAGGAAATATGTAGGAAAGATGGGTGGATAAAAAGGTTTGGTGATGGGATAAATGTAGGATTTGGATGGATAAAAGGATGGACAATAGGATAAAGGTAGGAGTATGAATGGATACAAGGAGTGGCAATAGAAGGATAATGGATGGGAGATATATGATAAATGAACAGAGGAAGCCTAGGATGTGATCTCCAAGGAGTACATGTCACATAGGAATAACATGCCCCCACGCGAGATATTATGCCTTAGGATTTGGTGAGGTAATGCTTATTAGGATACATGATGGGGATAATGCTTGGAAGGGATGAATGGACTTAGTAGTAGATGGATGTATGGAGGATATGTTTAGAAATGGATGGGTGGAATTTGGAGTATGAAAAGAGGTGTCAAAAGAAAATTTTCAACATTTTGTCCCTACCCCCATCAAGATTAAAAGAAGGGAAGATGAATGGTGCAATGAGGAAGGTATGATAGATATGATGGGTAAGGATGCAACGTAGGACGGAAAATGATAGGATAGGATATGAGAGGGGATAGATAGAATAGGATAAATGAGACAACATGCCCCCAAGTGTAAATCACATAGATAACCACCTACACATGACGCTTGTTTACTAGGTTTTCATCATGGTACTTACCGAAGGTGCCATAAAAATGGTTTTCACCATTGGACGAAAGATTTATCTTTAATATTTTGATTGTTTTGGTAGTGGATAGTTGGATGGAATAGATAGGGACTCAAGGTGTAAATCACATAGATAAGCACCTACACATGACACTTGTTTGCTAGGTTTTCATCATGGTACTTACCCAAGGTGCCATAAAAATGGTTTTCACCATTGGACGAAGGATTTATATTTAATATTTTGATTGTTTTGGTAGGGGATAGTTGGATGGAATAGATAGGGATTTAAGGTTTTGTTCCCATAGCAAGATGGTAATGTCCCATGATGGATAGAAGTCACTCACATAGACTATGTCAAATATCATTATGCTCATAGATGTTGGTAGGGAATTGCATGAGAGAGAGAGATGGATTAAGTGGAGAGTGGATTTTGGTGTGGATTATGAAAGGTTAATGCAAGGATGAATATGGGATAGTGGATTATGATGTGGACTAGGATGGAAGGATAATGGATTAGAATGGAGATAAAGAGATAGATAGGACTTATGTAAAAGCATGGACCATAGGGATATGATGGAAGAGATAAGTGGGATAGTAGATAGAAGATGGGGAGATTGAGGTATGTGGGAATGTTGTGGAGTGGAAGGGAACAAAGACCAATGATTGCACACACCAAATTAAATTTTGAAGCTTTTTATTGGAAGGGGGATTTGGGAGTAATGGATATGTTCTCTTATGGGTTTGCCTATTTAGGTCTTTATGGTCCCAAATGGACTTATGAATTTTAGGATTTTGTGATGGGGAGCAGGATGTTCGGGATTTTAGGAGTGGGGATGCTTTGTTTGAATTAGGTACTTTTTTATTGTGGACCCAAATCATTTTGGCTTTGAAATTATCTTTTTGAGATGTGGACTTGGGTAGCCTTTTTGAGTTTTGATTTTACTTTGATTCTTTGCATTGGTTCCCTATGGCATGAGGATTATTAGGATGTTTTGCTTTATGGGTGGAGGCATCCAAATTTTGACTATTGAATCCCATGGGGGTTTTAGTGATAGCTTCATGTTTATTCGATGTGTGCATTTGTCGATCATGATTAGGAATTGTAGGGGATTTATAGGAATGGGATGTATGGATGGAGGGATTAATGGATTTGTGGTTAAAGTGATAAGGGGATTTGAGGATGGAATATTAGGAGATAGCAGGAGTGGAGGTAAAGTGGATGGAGGAATGTTAGGAGTTGGGAGAAGTGGAGGTAAAGTGGATGGAGGAAGATGGATGGTCACATGCTTTTTGGGTTTGTAGGATGATGGAGGAAGGATGGAAACATATGTTCTAGGAGTGTGATAGGATGTATGGGTTTTGGGGTGGAAGGATTTGGAATTAGGAGCATGGAGATATTACCAACATCTTGAGATTGTTTTCCTTGAGGTGTATATCCAAGGCCATATGATCGTGTAGGGATTTTGACATGGATGGGCTCCAAAATACATTGTTCATAAAGATCTAGGCCTTATTCATTGTTTTAGAGTATGCAATGCCCAATGGGACTAAGTGCATTTTGGACACTAGACTTGAGCTCATTAAGTGCATTTTGGAGACTAGACTTGAGCTCATTAAGTGTGTTTTGGAGACTAGACTTGAGCTCATTATTGGATGGAGAAGGTGTGGTGGTACACAAAGGTTGCTTCTCTCTTAGGGAAGAACATTCGTGAATGAAGGTAGTAAGACCAATAGGATATGATGGTGAATTTGCAATATGGTCAATAGTGGATGACCAAGGATAATTAGGATTTTGTTTATGCTCATTATTCTCATGAAGATCCAAGTTATTTGTTTGATCATCTATGCTTACTTGTGAGCCAAGTGTCTCATCAAGGGAAGTGGATGTTGTTGGATCAAGGATAGGGCTAGATGGAGGATGTATAGGAGTAGTTTGGATATCTTGATCATGGATAGGTTCTTCATCATAGATAATATATTGATCATAGAAAAAATATAGGTTATGGATAGGTAGAATGGAAGGGCTTTGATCTTGATTTGGATAAGGTGTTAATGTTTCCACATGCTTTAGATTAGACCCTTGACATAATTCTTGATTTTTGATCAAAGTGGAACTGGGAGACTCTTCTATATGCTTAAAAACATGAGGGTCTAATGGACCTTGACTTGGACTCATGGTGGAAGACTCTTCCATAGGCTCAATGGATTGTGGACTACATGATGGGTTTGGAAGATTAAGCATGATGTTTGAAGGTTTTTGGATAGTTTCAAGGATAGGGATTTGATGACATGAGGCTGGTGGTTGATTCCTTGCTAGTATCCAATGGATCACATCCTTCATTAGTGTATGGGAGGATGTACAATATAATGTGTATACACCTAAAATGACACGACTCAGTCTAAATAAATATTCTTAATATTTATTTCATTCTAATTCTTCTATCAATAAATAAATAAACAAATTTACTTTATTTATTTCATATTCCTCTAAGTTAATTAAATATCAAAATATTTAATTACCTCTTCTAAAGTCAAAATTAAATAAAATCCTTTATTTAATTAAATTCTTCCAAACAATTAATTAATTCTTAATTATTTAAGTAAGTCAATCATTCTTCCAAATTTAAATAAATAAATCAAATTTATTTAAATCCTCTCAATCTCTAAAAATAAAATATAATCAAATATTTTATTTATTCTTCCAAATCATGCACAAACAATTAAATAAATTTATTTATTTAATTTGCTTTCTTATCTTCTAATTCTTCCAAAATCATTCTAAATTAAATAATATCAATTATTTAATTGTTTCTTCCAATAATATCTTCTCTAAATTTAAATAAATCAGTTATTTATTTAAGTTGTCCATTTCTTCTAAATTGAGTTATCTCTAAATTTAATTCAATCACATGTGCACATGCAATTAAATATTCTTAATATTTAATAAAGCAAAATATCTTCTCTTCTGCATGCAAATCCCTTCTTGTTTTAAATCACTTAACTAATTATTATATTCTTTTAATTGATTTAACTCTTCAGTTAACTCATTCTTCTATTTTATTAATTCCTCTCATGCAAAATAGAGGACACATGTCCTCTTCCTATTCATTGCACGTTCCTCAACTATTCTATACTGTTGATCTTCATTCTCCCAAGTCTATAAATTGAACCCTATTCTTCCATTTCATTCATCCAAGATTTAGCATTGTTACTCTGTAGGAATCACAGCACGCCTTTGGCACCCACATCATTGCTTTCTCTTGTGATCACCCTTGTTACTATATCACTACCATTGTTGTGAAGCTCATCTTTATGGCAATATTCTCATAGCCGTTCTCCATTGACAATCTTGGAAAAGCAAAGAAGTGCACTCTCTGAGGGCCTTATTCATACAAACAAGATCGATCGAGATAGGCGACCAATGGAAGCTATGAATTAAGGAGGTTTGATTTGTTGTTGTTCATTGTTTATTTGAATCTCTTAAGTTCACTATTTCATTGAGTTTTGGGTATCTTGATATTTGATATTATTCATTTGATCCAATTTTTCCTTAAACATTCTGGTGCCCACCATGGGGCCTAGCCCCAAATTTAACCCAAAAACTAAGTTTTTGTGTTTTAGAAAGCCGTACACAAATAACCCATCTGACACTTCCTAACATGCATCTGCATTTTGTTCCCACACATTCACCAGTTCAGTGCATCTATCCTCTGTTCCAGGTCATGTACCCTCTATTGCAGTGCATTCATTAAGACAGTGCATATATACCCTAATATAGCACATACATATCATTTGATGGTGCATCTGATACTTCAGTGCATCTACAATGTCTTCCAACGCTTTTGACCTCTGTTGCAGCACATCTGTACTACGGTGCCTCTGTACTCTGTTACGACGCATTTTCTTTCTGTAACAACGCATCTAATTTTAGCAATGATTTCTAGGTTTTCTTTGGAGTTCGCTAATACTAACATCTTTTTGGTAGGAATACCCTTGATCTATTTTGTAGGCTAGGCACTAGTTTAGTATCATATAGTTGCATTGGTTAACTCACACTTTGGTTTATAAACGGGAAAGTAAAACGATGATCATGCAAATCTCACGTAGTTTTAACTAGGGAGGCGGTAATTGAATCATTGCTATCTTGCATCATTGCTATATTGCTATCCTTTCAAAGTTAACAACTCATTGCTATCTTGGGAAAATTAGACCATTACTATCTCGTTAATCACTTCAAAGTTAACAACTGGTTAAAATTGAACTCATCATTGCTATCTTGGGTAAAATTGGACTATTGCTATCTAGCTATACACTTCAAAGTTAACAAATTCTTGTGCTTGCCAAAGTAGATAGCTCATCTAGTTTTTCTCATTTTAAATAGGGGAAAAAGAACCACTGTATTCTGTGTTTTGGGAATGATACCAGGCCTATGCTCTCCCCTATCTTGGGTGACCAGAATGTCAAACATATCATTTTCACATGTGTTTTTCCTTTAGAGGGGCCTACTCTTGGATACCGTTCATCCAAGTAGGAATGACCCTAAGTGGTAACAAGCTAGAGCCAAGCTCTACTAAGCCACTATAAATAAATTGTGTTTGGAGCAAAAGCTTCAAACAACGAGTGTAGTTGTGTTATACTGACAGCCAACCTCCCCCAAAACCCTTCAAGGTGCAACCCTTGAAGGCTAGGAGACTCCATAACGGAGAGTAGTGCTGCCATATGTATAACCACTTGAACAATAGCCCTTACTACTTAGCCATTGTCTAGTATATGAAAATCCTTCTATTTGTTGGCGCAAAAGGTGGGACCTTTGAAGCTGCCCCGATTCATGTGGTTCTTATTTGAGATAGCAGGGACAATCCTATGGTTCAGTGGAGGTACGAGCCTAAGGAAACCCGGATCTGGTATGTGTGAGAAGTGAGTGCTGTGGAGAGGAGCCAGTGCTACCAAGATCCTGTAGCTATCCTCTTTGAATATGCACAACTAGGGGACTCAACAAATACTGTCTTTTCCAACCTAGGATTATTCATGCTTTTCTTTTTCATCTAAATAGAGTTAAAAATCAAAAAAGTTAAAAAACCATAAAAACATTCTTTGTGTTTTATGTGTCTTCTTGCCATAATTAGAGAAAATCCAAAAAATACCAAAAACATCAAAAATTTCCAAAAAATCTTGTAAAAAACACTGAAAAACTAGAGTGGCACATTCGTCCTCTGTTGTAACGCATCTGATCTGACTTGTAGTGCATTTGCATAGACTTGTAACACATTTATACTGACTTTTGGTGCAT
The DNA here is from genome assembly GCA_027924645.1 of Cunninghamia lanceolata. Taxonomy (NCBI): domain Eukaryota; kingdom Viridiplantae; phylum Streptophyta; class Pinopsida; order Cupressales; family Cupressaceae; genus Cunninghamia; species Cunninghamia lanceolata. The sequence continues at coordinate 138,605 of BSBN01001914.1, read as the reverse complement.
TTGTTGCTTTTTGTGGCACATCTGATTCAGTGCATGCATAACAATGGGTACTTCCCCCATCATTGAGAAGAAAATTTTGATATCCTTAGATGCCCATTTCAGTCTTGTTCATGATTCTGAGCTCAGGTTTTACCTTGCAGTCATTCTTTCATCCATTCCGTAGCATATCATCTCTGTTTCGTCAGTCGTCTAGTCCACCGTCACCCAAGGTCTTCCAGAATAAAGTCAATAGAGATGTCAACAAAATTAGAGGCAATTGGTGAAGCACTCTAGTATTTGCAATTGCAAATAAACTTAGGTCCGTCACCCCAAGATTGTATAGCAATTGCTGAAGAAATCCAAGTCATACAACAAGAATTTGTAATCTTACAAGTTGAACGTGTCAGTACTAGCTACACCTCACCCCAAAGTCATACATTCTTATCACGTCTTAATGATACTCTTGACAAGGAAAACACCACCTCAAGTGGGAAATCATATACCACTCCTTCTACTAGTCCTCCATCGCCATCTGCTAAAATGCCTATCCCACAGTATACTGGTTCTACACCAGCACCAACATCAAGTTCCCCCAACTCTAAACCAACAAACAAAAAATGCTCGGATGATTTTTGGGAAAGATGTTTTCTAGATTTACACAGCAAAAGAAAAGCTAGGGAGAACTCCAAATCCACTCCTCTATTAGCTCGCTCCTCTACCCCAACGCCTACAAAGGATGTGATCTAAGGTCTACTAGCAGAGAGTCAACCATGTCCCCAAATTCTGGTCCTCGACCTTATCACAGAGTCTTCAAGCATGTCCATTACTCTAACCTCATCATGTCACCTGCAACCCCTCGAGCATATTGAAGAACCTCCTACCATGCACCAAAGTCAAGGTCTGTCGCACCTTCATATTGTTGACCAAAATCCTATCCAAGAGTCCTTTACCTCCACTCCAATTCAAGGACATCAAGAGTTATGTCAAGAGCACACTTTAGAACATGTGGAAACATCAAACTCTTATCTAAACCAAGATCAAAGCACTCCCATCTGACCCTTATGTAACCTTTATCTTTTCGATGATCTTATACCTATACATGAGCAAGAAGTCCAATTTCAAACCATTCATAACCTATCTCTCTTTTATGATCAAGATACTACCTTTGAGGAAGAAGCTATCCATGAGCAACTTGATCTGATACATGAGCAAGGGATCCAATTCCAACCTCTCTATAACCTCTATCCTTTTAGTGATCAAGATATTATCGTTGATGATGAACCTATACAAGAGCACCTTAATTCTATCACGCTAAATCCTATCTATGATCTAGATCCCACCTACGATGAAGAGCCTATCTATGATCAAATGGACCATGATGATCCTTTTAGCCCACTTTATGTGTTCCATGGTCCTGAGCCTATAACCCCGTCTAGCCCTATCCAAGATCTAACAACTTCCATTTCCCTTGATGAGACACTTCCCTCCCAAGCAAGCATAGAAGATCAAACTAAAAATAATCCTCCACCATCCATTATCGACCATACTGTAAATCCCCCATTGTATATCCTTGGTCTTACCGCCTTCATTCATGAGTGTTCCTCCTTAGAACACCAACAACCATTATCCTCTATCTCATCGTCTTCATCCAATAAAGAACTTGTGTCTAGTGTTCCACCTACACATAATCGTGCTGTCCACCACATACTCCAACATATGAACTATCAAGGTAAAGGTTTAGGCCTTCACGAACAAGGTATTTTGGAGCCCGTCCATGTCAATGTTCCTCCTCCTTCATATGGCCTTGGATACACACCCCAAGGTGAACAATCTCAAGATGTTGGTACTTCCTCCACTCCTAAATCCACCACTTTCCATCACAAATCCTTTCATATCCCCAAAACATATGTCGCCATTCGACCTCCATCATCCTATAATTGTCAAAAGCATGTGACCATACACCTTCCACCATCCAATCTAACTCTGCTACTTCCAACTCCTAATATCCCTCCATGCATTTTCCCACCACTTCTTCCAAAACCTTATCCATCCATCTATGAGTCTTCTAACAATCACAACCATGAGCAATAGATGCACATGTTGTCTAAACAAAGAACTTCCTCAAACTCCACTTCCACCATCTCAAGAGAATTCAACCATAAAAATCCGGATGCCTCTACCTATCAAGTCAAAAATCCTAAGAGTCCTCATGACCTAGGATACAAAAGCCAAGAATCAGAGAAGCATCCTTCTCAAGAGGGGCATACACCCACACACCTATACACCAAGCTTAAAAAGGTGTGGGTCCTTATCCAACAAATGATTACTCCAAAAGATGCACAAAAGTTGCATACACCCAAGCCCATACCTTCACAGGTACTATCTAAAAACAAAATGGCTTGGGTACCTAAGCAAAAAGCCCTCAAGTTACATGAGGCATCTACCTCTCAAGAATCTCAACCATCCACTTTCTCCCTTTCCATCCAAAAGTCTCCAATTCTTCCATCCCACATGATCAATAACAATGATACCCAAAACTTAATTAAATAAAGAAACAAAGAGATCAATCAAACAAAAGAACTTCAAAAACCTTTGCAAACCTCAAAGCTTCATAGCTTCCGTTGGTTGCCTATCTTGATTGATCTTGTTTGTATGAATAAGGCCCTCAGAGAGTGCACTTCTTTGCTTTTCCAAGATTGTCAATGGAGAATGGCTATGATAATATTGCCATGAAGATGAGCTTCACAACAATGGTAGTGATATGGTAATAAGGGTGATCGCAAGGAAAAGGAATGACGTGGGTGCCAAAGGCACACTTGAGTCCTGCAGAGTAAAAATGCTAAAGCTTGGATGAATAGAAATGGAAGAATAGGGTTCAACTTATAGAGTTGAGAGAAGGAAGATCAACGGTTGAGAATGGTTGAGGAACGTGCAATGAATAAGAAGAGGACATGTGTCCTCTATTTTGCATGAGAGGAATTAACAAGAATAGAAGAATGAGTTAAAGCAATTAAAAGAATATAACAATCAGTTAAGTGATTTAAAACAAGAAGAATGGATTTGCATGAGGAAGAGAAGATATTTTTCTTTATTAAATATTAGGAATATTTAATTTCATGTGCACATGTGATTGAATTAAATTTAGAGATAACTTAATTTAGAAGAAATAGACAACTAAAATAAATATTTGATTTATTTAAATTTAAAGATATTATTGGAAGAAATAATTAAATAATTGGTATTATTTAATTTAGAATGAATTTGGAAGAACTAATTAAATAATTAATATTATTTAATTTAGAATGATTTTGAAAGAATTAGAAGATAAGAAAGCAAATTAAATAAATAAATTTATTTAATTGTTTGTCCATGATTTGGAAGAATAAATAAAATATTTGATTATATTTTATTTTTAGAGATTGAGAGGATTTAAATAAATTTGATTGATTTATTTAAATTTGGAAGAATGATTTGATTTAATTAAATAATTAAGAATTATTTAATTGTTTGGAAGAATTTAATTAAATAAAAGATCTTATTTAATTTTGACTTTAGAAGAGGTAATTAAATATTTTGATATTTAATTAATTTAGAGGAATATGAATCAAATAAATAAATTTGTTTACTTATTTATTGATAGAAGAATTAGAATGAAATAAATATTAAGAATATTTATTTAGACCGAGTCATGTCATTTTTAGGTGTATACATAATGGATGGATAATGAGGCTGGAAGGTGTAAGATTAGGATTCGATGGAGGGATAATGGTATTGGATGTGATAGGAGTGGGGTTAGGATCAGGTGGATGGAAAAGAGGATTGGATATAATAGGATTGGGATTTGGATTGGGTGGAATATTTGAGGTTTAGACTTTAAGTGTGTTCTGGATTGTCTTAATGGATTAGGATTTAGAAGGTTGTAAGGGTTATGTGATGGAGGCTTTACAGAGATGGATGGATGAGGGAGACTAGTAGATGGATTGGTGTATGATTCTAAACTTGAGGTGGTATCTCCCTTGTCAAGAGTATCATTAAGATGGATTGTGGATTCTTGATCTTGGTGTGAGGAGTGACTAGTACTAGCATGCTCATGTTGTAGAGGATTTGGAGATGGATATTGAGGAATATTCATGAGATTGGTTGATAAGGAGGGACAAGGTTGACATGACGATGGGGGTGACTCATGGGATTGGGAAGGTATGGTGGATGATGTGTTAAATGAAGTTTGTAATTGTGGTTTTTAGGCTAAGATTTGTTGTTGTTGATGGAGGGCTTGTTTTTGTTGGATTCATTGTTGAAGATATGAGGTGAGGGGATTTGATATGTGTGAAGATGAAGCATGGGTAGGAATTTGAACTTGTACGGTTTGAGGTAAAGTTATTGTTGAATAGGTTTGGGGTATGGATAAATGGGGTTGATATGAGTGGTAGATTGGTTGTGATGAAGATTTGTATGAGGTGGATGGAGATGACTCATGGGGTTGAGGTGTTGATGTAGTAGGATGAGAAGATTGATCTTGTGTTGTTTTTCTTGACGTAAAGTTTTAATCACATCCCAAAATTAATCGGTAAGATTTTCTAGGGTTATGAGGGGATGAAGGTTTGTATGAAGTTCATGGGGATGACATATAGGATGGTTATGTTGATGTGACATCATCATAAGAATCTCCAATGATGAGATGGACTAAGGACATATGAGGGAAATTATCTCTAAACATTGCCTTAGTGGTAGGATTAAAACCATCATAGATATGTTTAAGACCTTGTATTTCCTCATATTCTTGGATTGATAGTAATGTTGGTGGAAGTGAATATGGGGGAATATATGGTTCATGAGTATTAAAATATGCATCATGATCTACAAAGTTCTCATCATCATTAGGAGTGAATTTTGGCCCACCATGGCGTATGATTTTGGGTTTTGGATTTGACCTAGATTTGTTGATGATCACAACCATTTTGACGAATAAGGATTTGCCTAGGTTCAAGGATGAGAATATGAGTAAGATGATTAGAAATGAATTAGGTGGGAAATGGATGGATTAGATGAATTGATCAATTAAAGGGCTTCTTAAGATTCAAAATGATAGATGGTGACAAGAATGCACTTCAAGCACAAAAACACAATGTCCAGATGTCTAATAGGAAGTAGTTATAAAGCGTAATGTATATGTTCAATAGACCCTTAAGGCCAAATTTCCATAGGTCTAGACACAATCGAATACACTTGAAAACAATGCTTAATCTACCTAAGGTCAATGGCCAAAGGTAGCTTGTTCAAGCCCACAACTTGGAATCTCCGTCGATATAAATGTAGGAACACCTATGTGGTGTATACACTTTTTTCTTTGCAAGAGAGGATAGGTAAGGGCCTCCAGGACTCAAAGGATAATCCGATCACCCTCTCCTCAGAAATCCAATAAGTAGCTTACACTAATCTAAGGATTTCTATCTCATCTCAAGGGAGCCATATGGTGAGTAACTTCAGAGAATGAAGCTATTCTCTTGCATTGAACAAGACACCAACAACTCAATCAATAAGGTAGGTTTCTAACTTAAGGTGTCTAGTAAGAATTTGGGGACTTGATGCTCATTCATTTGACAGTGACTTAGTTAAGAGCCTATCCTAGCCACTTACATCAATCCTTCAAAAGGAAAGAATGGGGTTAATGTATCTCATACACAAGTGTATGTGTATTGGGGAACTATCGAAATAAGTATACGTTGCCAAGAAGTCTATGACTTTTGTCTCAACCATTTATATAGTGGACCGAATTGAAAATACCACTTAGAGTCGTTGCTTGGGGTGAATTCCTCTTTTCCCACCAAGGTAGGTTCTTCTAAAAAAGAAAAATAAGATAGAACAATTTCTCTTACACCCAAGATCTATTAAGAGGCAAGGGGAGAGGATACTTTTATTCTACCTTAGGATCTACTAACACAAAGTGTATAAATGCACCAAACACATCAAACACTTAGATGTGTCTTGGACAGGCGTAAAGGATAAGGTAAATGATTCTGCAAAAACCCACACGAAATGTTAATACACAAGAAGAAAGAAAAATGTTTGATGTTGCAAAATGAAAGTCTAAATTTCAAATGATTATACCTAAAAATTTGTGATGAATTTGACAAAATAGATTGTTCCACAATGTAGTTCTCTGATCAAAAATGAAAAAGTTGTGATAGTTTGAGCGAAACAGCCTCCAAGGGCTAAAAATTGGTACTAATGATAGCTCTCCCCTGTGTACGGAGGCATTTCAGTATTCCGCAGAAGGAAAATTACAAGTGTGCACAAATAGCTATGCAAAGGATCCAAGATTTAATGCTTTTAATTTGAAATGATATGGTCTAGGATTATAAAATAGTTTATTTCTATTGGTGTCCCCATGTCATGATTGTTAAACATAAAATAACCTTGACTATTGTTTATGTTAAAGCTTATGGTTTAAAATAATGGTGATGAATAACAGAACATGGTTCGTATTAATCTAACATGCCATATTATGCCATAAAATATTGGGAGCACTGATACCACAAATTAGAGACTTGCAAAGACATCAAGCACCAATTACATCAACAGTTGTCAGTTATGATAACTATCCAAACTTATTGTAAATCCAAGATTTTTAGTTTACTACATATAATGCATGATATTTGCCTCGATCAGCCCAATGAATATTAACATTAACATTACAAAAATAAAAAAATAAATTGCAGGTGTTTTGCGGTAATCAAACAATCCTAGCCTAAAATATAAACCCCGATTAAATTACGACAACAATTTTAATCATTATTAGGGCTCAAAAATGGTGAGAGAAACAATACTGCAGCAAATAAAAAGGAAATAATGATATCAATGAGAAGACACCTGATTTCAATGCTTACTCCTTCATCTTCAAATTCTCCACCAGCACTAACAATAGTGGCTGCAACAATACCCACGTTAATAACTAGTGCTTATACATAGGGGGTTCAGTGATAGAAATATGCCAATAGGTACAATAGACAAGTTTAGACTATTTTCACAATGTGAATGCTTTTATGACGTGAGATAACTTCTTAGACACTATAATGTTTACAATAAAATAATAGCCCTAAATATTTTTTTTACAGCGTGAGACAATTTTCTGAGCACTATAATGTTTACAATATGAATGAAAGACGGCGAATATTTGTATGGCGTGAGACAATTTTTTAGCACTACAATCTTTACAATATTAACAAATGACATTGAATAAATTTGTACGGCATGAGACAAATTTCAGCACTATAATGCTCCCATATAAAAGAACAACAACCAACACACACACACACACATATTTTACCGCAAGAGACAATTTTTAAAGAATTATAATGCTCACATATAAATTCTTTTCAATTAATAAAAGCAGTTATCAGCAAACAAAGATCAAAGTTAAAATGGTTAACAACAATTCAATGAACTTCATTTAGACCTTGAAAGGCCAATCTGCCTAATGAAATTGTCAAAACTTTCTGAAGATTTTGATTTTGGGTATCAAGTTGGTGGGCAATCTACCTATAAATGACTTTCATGATGCCAAAGCATTTGTACACTTGACCTAGAAGCCTAAAGTCATAACTCTATTGATCAAAGGAGAAGTCTTGATGGACAAATTGACAAACTCTAGCTACACACTTGAAAGAGTATTATGGACAATAGGAATCAATGTCAAGAAAACATGGAGATAAAGTAAAAAGAACAAACTCTCAAAGTTTTATCACCTAGAACTTGTATGTTAAAAGTTTATCATCCCTTGTACACAGTCTTCTCATATGTGCAACATAAGTATGAGCACGACTACTGCACCGATGGCAATAAGGTGATACTTCTATGGGAATAGACACTTCTACCCATCTAACAAAAAGAAATCAAGTTTTATTACACATCAGGTAGTATTGCACAAATAACCTCTGGATAACACAATGAACCAAACAGACTATATAAAGTGAAAATTTGTTATTTAGATCATGATGCCATTACATAAAGGGTAGTAGGGATAGTAAGAAAATACAAATCAAATTTTTTAAAAAAAAAAAAAAATTTCAACTTTTCCAAAACAATAAGTGTTATTTGTTTTCCTTAGCCTACAAGTAGCTCAGGATTTGATGGTGGGGTCAGATTTAGAGAGCTAAAAAAGATGACCTCCAAGACTTGTCAGAAACCTGCAGAAACTCAACCAAAATACTTGCAAAACCACCAATTAAGAAACGACGTGTTCACATTAGGTTCACCAATTGTATGCACTTAAAATATAAATTTCATTAAAAGATTTGAAAACTATTTGTAAACCATAAAATTTATATCAAATGCACCAATAAAAGATCAAAAGATAAGATAAAATAAATGTTACCAAATAGGCTTAAAAATGTGGTTGCTCTATTCCTAGCATAACTCGGTAAATTGGCCTCCTTTGATAAATGGGATAGGTAAGGTTTTCATATTGTTTTCAGGTGAAAGCAGTTCACAAGTGGTTAAACCGTAAAGTTGGTTGAATGGTAAGGGGTAGGTAAAAGATAGTTGACCAGATTTTAATATTTTAAATTTTCATGAATAGGTTTTAGGTTTAGGTAAATAATAAATTAAGTTTGTTAAATTTAATTTATTATTTACAAGAGGGGACCTAAAAGAGGAATTTGAATTAATTAATTGAAATTAATTATAAATATGTGAGAGATAATTATTAGGATTAACTAAGGGATAATTTGGGGAATAATTAGGGATAATCAAGAATAATAAGGGATTTGATCAATTTTAGTTGTCTACAGACGTTTCTCCCCTTAGGAAGAAACAACTCCAATGGTGAATGCTCAAAGAAACAAGGTGAGGTGGTAAGTCTCATGATATATATTATCTCAAAATACTACTCAAATGTCATCATGCTGATGTCGAAATGAGTCACAAGCAAATCAGGAGTCCCAGGCCTAACTAAAACAAGTGACCTCTCAAAATCATGTGAAGACTGATGAAGAACAAGATCCAAAGAACTTATGTATAAAAGTGGAATGTCAATGCATGTCATGTGGCTACAAAGCAAATCCCATGAGATGTTCTATGAAGAATTACTGGAAGCCCTTAGTGAAGCCTCTCTAAAATATGTGGTAGTAGCAGGTGTATGTATACTATCATCAAAAAGAAAGATGAGATCTTCCAAGGTGTCATCAAGATCTGATATGTGAGACTCTATAAACAACAAAGATATGTATGGTAAAAATTTGTCCCAATGAGGTGAATCTTGAATATGACCCTTTTGTAATGAATCTTTGGAAACTCTTGAAGGAGAAACATTGAACTCATAAATAGCAATAGGTACTATAGGAGTGTCCTTAACTGTAGATGAAAGAGATAAATTCTTGATGTTCTGGTGCAAAGAGTGATGAAGGGTAGTAAATCATAAAACATAAAACAACACAAATTGTACACAGAAAATATAATATTCTTTTATTGATTTGGACAACTCATTACATTATAGAAGCTCAAATATAATCAAAGGAATCAATCTTCTATAGGGTGCAACACATTACAGCTACCTATCATCAGGCTCTGTAATCTTTAGCCTTCTATAACCCCAAATTAGTTAGGGTTTTTATTTTCCTACCTTTTCTTGACTCTACACTTTCCCCCTTATTTCTACTACTCCCAAGAGTTCCCAAAAATGGTCATAAATAGCCCCTTTTGGTGGCCAACAACCAAATTTTGAATTTTGCATCTCCCTCCAAAAATAGGTCAACTTCCGGGAGCCATAACTTTTTATCCAGGAGTCCAATTGATGCACTGTTTGAAGCATTAGAAATCTCATAGAGTTATCTATGCACTAAAAGCCTACTTTGCTAGTTCCAGCCATTTTCGGGCCCGTACGGGACCGTTTAGTGCCTCAAACCTAAATTTAAATAATTTTCAAGTATTTTTCAAGAAACAAAAACTTTAATATCTTTCAACTCACAAATGATCTTTGTGTGATTCCTTTGCCAAAGGTCTTATTTTTCATTTACGAAGCTTCCTATAATTTTTCTCTCCAATCCATGCCCAAATGTAAACTTTTCTAAAATGGCAGTTTTCAATTTTTAGTAGTTTAAAAAATTGAAAGTTCTACATCATTATTCAAGTGATTATGGAACTAGAAATACTAATTTTGAAAATAAATGGAAACAACATCAATAATTTTGAAACATCATCTTTTTCTGGGTGATGCAAGATTACCCTTACACCTCTGGATACTCCTGCATCAGACACCCAGGGTAATTTTGAGAAGTGACCCTGTCACATCTCAGGTGTTTGATGAAAACCTCAAATGGTCAACTTCTGCCTTATATAACTAGGAAGAATCTTCAACAGGCCTTCCTTTCCACATCACTAGATATTCTTCATATTGCATATTCTGAGTACTCCTTCCCACAAGGCTATCCAAGATCTCTTCTATCTCCTCTTGTAAAGTACATGTCAGAATACTCCACTGTTTTTCTATTGGTCCATCCTATGTTCCACCTTCATGATATTCTGATAAGTCAGCAATGTTGATCCCACTCGGCAGCTCTACCTCATATGCATTTCCTGAGTCATGTTTCTTCAAAATTCTGCATGGTCCAAACTTCTTCATTTTCAACTTATTATATGTTCCAACTAGAAACCTTTCTTTTCTCAAGTGAACCATGATTTCATCTCCTACCTGGAATTCCTTATATCTCCTCTTCTAATTTGCCTTAGCCTTGTACTAAATATTCATCTTATTAATGTGTTTTCTCATCTCTTCATGTAAATTCTTCAGGTATTCTACAAAGTAATCAGCTTTAGCATTTGTCTTTTCTCCCTTATCTAGCTTCCTTAACTCTGAAGCATTTCTTAGACTATTTCCATATACAATCTGTAATGGTGATTTACCAATATTCCTATTGATAGAATTGTTGTAACCAAATTTTTCCTGTGGTAAAATCAAATCCCATCCCTTGGGCTTATCTCCTACTAAGCATCATAGCAGGTTACCCAAAGTCCTATTCACCACTTCTATTTGTCCATCAGTTTGTGGATGGTGTGCAACACTAAAATTCAAATTTGTCTTCAACTTCTTCCACAATGTCCACTAGAAATAACCAACAAACTTGGTATCTCTATCTGAAACTATGCTCTTAGGTAGACCATGTAGTCTCACCGCCTCCCTAAAAAATAACTCTGCATTATGAATAGCATCATTTGTCTTCTTACAAGGAATAAAATGTGCCATCTTCAAGAATCTGTCCACCACCAAAAAAATGGAATCATGTCCTCTATGTATCCTTGGTAAACCAATAATAAAATCTATACTAATATCATCCCATGGCTTCTTTGGTACAAGTAATGGCTGATATAGCCCTATATTCTGACTGGCTCCTTTTGTCATCTAACACACTCTACAACTCTGCACAATTTTCTTCACATCATGTTGTAATTGTGGCCAATAATAATGCTCACCAACAATAGCAATGGTCTTATCTCGACCAAAGTGTCTAGCTAATCCCCCACTATGTTTCTCCTTAATCAGGTTCTCTCTCATGAAACTCCTTAGAATACACAATTGGCTTCTCCTAAACAACATGCCCTCTTGGATTATGAAATCCAACCATTTTGTCTTGTCCAAAGTAACAGGTTCTGAACAAGCTTTCCAAGCCTCTGCAAAATTTGGATCTTCAAAATACAAACTTTTGAGCTCATCGAACCCGACAACCTCTATCTTCATTTCTATCAACAAATTTTGCCTTCTACTCAAGGCATCTGTAACTTTGTTGGACTTCCCAATCCTATGCTTCAGAAAAATGTATAACTCTCCAAAAACTCAACCCATTTTAAGTGACTTTGATTTAACTTTGCTTGACTATTAAGATATTGCAAAGCCTAATGATTGGTATAAAAAAACTCTTTTGGCAACAAATAATGTCTCTATTTCTTCAAATCCTGAACTATAGCATAAAACTCATGATCATAAACATAATACTTTTTCTTGGCATCATTAAGCTTCTCACTAAAATAGGCAATGTGCTTACCTTCTTGACTCAAAACAGCTCCTATAGCACTACCACTAGCATCACAATCTACCTAAAATACCTTATTGAAATTTGGAAGTGGCTATACATATTGCTCTATGAATTTCTACTTCAATGCATCAAAACTCTTGTTTTCTCCTATAGTCCATCTAAACTCTTTTCTATCCCCTCTCATTATCTTAGTTAGGGGTGCACAAATGGTACTAAAATTTCTGATAATTTTTTTGTAAAAACTTGCCAAACTATGAAAAGATTGTACCTTTGTAGCACTCCTTGGTGTAGGCCATTCAATGATAGCCCTTACTTTTTCTGGGCCCATCTTAAGACCTTCCTCTGAGACAATAAATCCCAGGTATACCAACTCCTTTGTAAAACAACATTTCTTCAGATTAATCAGCAACTTCTCCCTCAACTTCTCCAAAACCCTTCTGATATGCATCAGGTGCTCATCCCAAGTCTTACTGAAAATCAAAATATTATCTAAATAAACAATAACAAAAATTTCCAAAAATTCTTTCAATACCTCGTTCATGAGCCACATGAATGTGGTCAGTGCATTGGTTAGCCCAAATGGCATGGCTAACCATTCATACAAACTTTCCTTTGTCTTGAAGGCTATCTTCCATTCATCACCTTCTCTAATTCCAATCTACTGATACCCACTCTTCAGGTCAATCTTCATGAAGTACTTAGCTCCATTCAAATAATCCATTATGTCATTCATTTTGGCAAATAGAAATCTGTACTTGATTGTGATCTTATTGATGGCTCGAGAATCTGTACACATTCTCTAAGTTCTCCATCTTTCTTTGGTGCTAGTACTTCAGGTACCGCACATGGACTTAGGCTCTCTCTTATCAGTCCTTTCCTTAACAACTCGTGAACTTGTCCATTCAACTCTTCATTCTCTATTGGAGTCATTTTGTGGGCTGCCTTATTCGACAAACTAGCTCATGGTATCAAATCTATTTGATGACTTATCTTCCTCACTGATGGTAAACCTTCTGGTACATTATTAGAGACAATGTCTTGAAATTCTTCCAATAGATTTGAGACTTCTACTAGTACATCTTCACATTTCTCTTCACTAATCTTAGGAATCAATGCAAAGCAATGACGCTCCTGCTTCATACCCTCCAAAAATTTTGTAACATCTTTTAAGCAAATTCTTGTAGTACTACATACCTTTTCTTCCACCTCCTTCAAGGGCTTCAACTTGTGATGAACTCCATCCTTTGTTAGGGAATATGTGTTTGCATGTCTATCATGGACAGTGCACCTATCATACTACCACAACCTCCCCAATAACATATGACATGCATCCATCGATATAATGTCACATATCACCTTGTCATGGTAGTCATCAATATTGAAATTGACTAAACATTGGTCATTGACCAAAGCTGTATGGTCCTTCTGCAACCATGCAATCCGGTATGGATGTGGATGCTTTCTTCTTGACAACTTCAGCTTGTTAACCATCTCCTTTGAAACAATATTGTTAGTGCTTCCACCATCAATAATAATATCACAACACTTACCTTCACACTTGCACCTTGTGCAGAATAAACTCTTCCTCTGATCTAGTTTTTTCTCCTCATTCAACAAAGTTCTTCTAACAACTACGGTTGCTCCCCTTTTAGCATCTTCAGAATGCTTAGATTGTTCATCTTCATCTACATGTGCAACTTGTGCATTACCTTCAGGTCTTCTATTTGTCCTTCCTTGATGTTGTGGACACTCGTATGCTTGATGTCCTTCTCCACATTGAAAAATATGTTCCTTTGAAACCTCCTCTTCTAGGTCCTTGCCCAAGTCTACCTATTCCTCTTCCCCTTTACTCACCATTATTCTAGTCACGACAATAGTAGGCATTATCTCCTCTCTAATTTTGACCAGGCTCAGCTCCTCTTGAATACTTGGCTTCAACCCATTAATGTAACGGGATACCTTCTCCTTGTTGGCCTCTGCATGGCCTATCATAATAGTAATCTTATAATAATCTTTCGTATACTCCTTAACAAACTTGTTACCTTGCTTCAATCCTTAGAGTTTTTTCAACAACTCCATCTCCTAGTCCACAATAATGATCTACTTCTTCAGTTTCTCCACCATCTGATCCCATCTGGTAATATTTCATTTTCCTCTCCTATTTCTCTCTAATTGAACCTCCTTCGACCAAATACTGACATGGCCCTTCAACTTTGTTTTTGCAAACTTGACCTGATCTGGGTCTTCCACGTCTTCATACTCAAAATATTCTTCCATATCATTGATCCAATCAATAAGCTGTTCTAGATTCAAATCTCCAGAATAGGTAGAAGCTTCAATCCTGGGCCTCTTTATAATCTTCAAAATGGCCCTCAACAACCTAACTTTTGTAGGATCTCCTGCAGCTTCTTATTCTTCCTTAGATAGCTCTTCTTCAGCTTCATCTTTACTTTCTTCTCTTGTTCTTGGCTCAAACACTCTTTGTAGATCCTCTTGTAATGCATTGATTTACCTTTGAAGGGATCTAAAACCCTCTTCCATTAAATCATTCCTCCCAATATGATTTCTTCATGGAGGCATCTTGATCTCGATAGCAAACCCACAACCTCAGGGCTTGGTGCAAACTACCTCATGGTCGGTGATCTATCTACACACTTGGGAACCTTTGCTCTGACACCACTCGATGAAGGGGTAAATCATAAAACACAACAATAGAAATTGTACACAAAAAATAGAATATTCTTTTATTGATTTGGACAACTCATTACATTACAAAAGATCAAATAAAATCAAAGGAATCAATCTTCTATAGGCTGCAACACATTACAGCTACCTATCATCAGGCTCTAGAGACTTCTATAACCCTAAATAAGATAGGGTTTCTATTTTCCCACCCTTTCTTGAATCTACACTTTCCCCCTTATCTCTACTACTCCCAAGGGTTCCCAAAAATGGTCATAAATAGCCCCATTTGGCGGCCAACAACCAAATTTTTAATTTTGCATCTCCCTCCAAAAATAGGTCAACTTCTGAGAGGCATAACTTTTGATCCAGGTGTCTGATTGACACGTTGTTTGAAGCATTGGAAATCTTGTGGAGTTCTCTACACACTTAGAGCCTACTTTACCATTTCTAGCCATGTTTGGGCCCATACAGGACTGTTTATTGTCTCAAACTTGAATTTGAATAATTCTTCAGGTATTTTTTAGGAAACTAAAAATTTAATATCTTTCAACTCACAAATGATCTTTGTGTGATTTTTTTGTCAAAGGTCTTATTTTTCATTTACAAAGCTTCCTATAAATTTTTGCTTCAATCCATGTTGAATCCAAACTTTTCTAAAATGACAATTTTCTATTTTTAGCAGTTTGGAAAAACTAAAAGTTTTACATCATTATTCAAGTGATTATGGAACCAGAAATACTAATTTTGAAAAGAAATGGAAACAACATCAATGATTTTGAAACATCATCTTTTTTGGGTGATGCAAGATTGCCCTTACACCTCTGGATGCTCCTGTATCAAAGAGTCACTGGAGGCTCTCAAAGGAATGCCACTAAACTCTATCGAAGCAATAGGTGTTAGAGGATATGTGATATAAATATCCTATTGTAAAGAATCATTAGAATCTCTCAAAGAAATGCCACTGAACTCTATTGAAGCAACATGTGTTGAATCATGAAGAGAAGTTTGTATGTCATCTAACCATCTAAGACTAGCAATATACTCAAGCTCCTCTAAAGTATTATTATCAAAGGGTATGTTGTCTGCTTTAGGAAGAGGAAGAATACAATCTGCAGTAGGATCATCTAGAAATAAAGAGATATGTGGATCTTTGTGAATCTCGCAGATTCTAATCTAAAGTGTGCGAGGACACTCAATGTCTAATACAACACCGAGAGTGTCAAAATCAACACTAAGACAAATCAAATCTGCTACATGGTCAATGATATTTCCCTAAGCTACTTTTCTCCCCAGTGTGTCTAGTTCAAGTATGAGTCCATAGAGATAAGGCAAAGGTTTAATCCATTTAAGGTGTTTCAAGATGTCATTTTTCTAAGACTCATAATTGGTCTTGTCCAAGATTACCACAGAAGGATGAGCAATGAAACTCATGATGAAATCAAGACCATTAATCTTAATGCATAATAAAGGTGGCAAGTAGGAAGTGTTAAAAGACACAATGCACAAGACCCCTGCTTGATTTGATTTTTGAGAGGCCCCCCTAAATTTTGGCACTTTATAATTGAGTGCGTAGGCCAAAAAAATTCAATTTTGGGTCATGTAGTGGCAATTTAAAATTAGTGAGCCCAAATTGGTTACAATGTGTTTTTAAATTTGGCACTCTAATCAAGTTGTTATTTTACAAGATTACAAATTTTGCCTAAAATCAATCTAATTTAAATGCTCTTTTGGTCCTCCTTTTTGTCAAAAAAAAAAAAAAAAAAATTAAACAAAAAAATAGCCTTACAAAGAGGGGTATCTAAATTTAGCCCATTTTCTTTTTTTAGAAAAAGCTATTGTATTTTAATTTTTAAAAAGGCTATTTCCAAAAAAAGATCAAAGCCCTAATGTGAGCCAAAAGAAGATGCAAGGGAGACCAGTTTCTCATGCTTCTGAGGAGGGATCTCCTTCACAGTCCAAAGTGCACTCTTTCACCTTTTTTTGGTTCCTTCAACCAGGGTTTTGCCGCTGGATTAAAGGAAAACAAGGGCAGCTTCCTTAAGGATGCACATATCAATTCGCCCCCTCTCCACAAAAACAAATCACCCTTATATGCAAGGATAAATCACCCTACAATAGCACAGTGAAATGCCTTCAGACATGGCACAAAAAATGCCATACAGCTCCAAAATAGGGCACAAATCGCCACCAAGATTTAGTGCTTTATGCAGGGTAAGTTTTCTTCCACCTAGAGGGTCTTCCCTCAACCTTTGGCCTTTGATGTTGGGTTTCAGATACCTTTCTTGTCCTACAGAGAATAAACAATGCCTTGCAACAAGCTATGAGCATCCCTAATTGATTGGACGCCTTTCAATAGGCCATGGGCCTTTCAAAGCAGAAGTCTCTTTGAAGTCAAATCACTGCTCCAAAAAAACCTTCAAAAAACACTTGGCAGGATGCACACTTTTTGCACAGGCTTTGGGCGTGGTAAGCATGCCGTTAGCCTCTCTATGTTGATCGTGAGCCTGTTTTGCAGTCAATGGATGCCTTCCGCTTGTGGATTAACCTCTGTTTAGTGCCTTCTTCTGGAAAAAATAGGCTTCTTTTTAGCCCTTCCAGATGCTTGAATAGAGCCACTGTAGGTCAATGGATCCCTACCTCCTTATGTATGTATGCGGCCAAAGATAGGCCTTCTTTCCTGATCAAATCATTCCTTCTGCACAAACTGGCAGAAAACACAAACATAGAAAATATATGCACTTGAATGCATATAATTGTGTTTTGTAATTTTTTTTATAGAACCGAACCAGCAAACAAAACTCAGAATGGCTCTGATATCATGTGGAAGCCACAAAAGTCAAGCAGTCGCACGCTCAAACCTAGGAGATCACAAACACAAAATATGCAAAGCAAAAGAGATGAATGGATTAGCTTCCAAGAGGTAGTACATATAGGGAATAATGGACTAAGAATAGTCGAGCCAATAATAGAAAAAGCTCACTAAGAATAGTGGTGCTCAAATAATAGGAAAAACAACCACTTAATTTAGACAAAGCTAATCTAAACACATCAAAAATAGTGCAAGGCTAAATATAGACTAATTTACACACCTAAGTAAGCTTAATATACAGTAAGAGTGAGTTTTTATCTATATAATTAACTTAATCAAACAATTTAAATATTTTTTAATAACAAATTTAAATATTTACATTTAAAACAAATATTAACATTACAAGAAAAAATAAATTCATAACACTTAAAATCCATTCAACTATTTGATCTAGCCAACATTTTCTATATCTTAATAAAATATACAATTGTTTTATAAAATTATTTTTTAGAAAACATAAATGTTCAACTGCTAAAATTCCAAATTACACGATATCCCTGATATGAGTTAATTTAAAACAATACAAAGAATTTTTTAATATATAAAAAAAAAGGTGTTTTTGAGGAATAAGTTCATGCAACAATTCATAGTTTGTGATTGAATTAAGCTCATGCAATTGAACAAATCCATGCAATAATTTATGCTTTCCTTTTATTTGCAAATTAGATGAGGAATATTTATTTATATGTTTCAAACTTTTTGACCAAGATTAGAAATTGAGGGTATGTAGGTCTTATGTGTTTTCCATATATTGAAGTCTATATTCTAAATTGACCACACGTAAATAATTCATTGAATAAGTTTGCACAATAATTCATGCTTGCATTTTATTTTGCCAACTAGATGAGGAATATTTTCTGTGTTTAAAACTTTTAGACTAAGGCTCGAAATTGGGGGTATGTGGGCCTTGTGTGTTTGTCATTTATTAAAGTTTATATTTGAATTGATTGCAAGAAAATAATCCATCCAATATGTTTGTCCAATAATGTATGAAATAAGTTTTGGCAATAATTCATGCTTGCATTTTACTTAGCCAATTAGATGAGGAATATTTGCTTTATGTGTGTAAAACTTTTGTACCAAGTTTAGAAATTGAGGGTAAGTGGGCCTTATATATTTGTCATTAAAGTTTATATTCTCAATTGATTGCAAGTAAATAATTCATTGAATAAGTCTGTCCAATAATTTATGGAATAAGTTTGCATAATAATTTATGCTAATTGAAGAATATTTTCTTTCTGTGTTTAAAAATTTTGCAACAATCTTAAAAATTAAGAGTATGTTGGCCTTGTATTTACACAAGCAATTCCATTGTTTTATTTAGATGGAATGGTTTTGCTTTTCCATGTTCTTAAATCATAAGCCTTTCGGTCCAAACGATTCTCCTTTATGTGATTCACAAAACTAATGGCGAGATACCTTCCACTTTAAGTTTTAATCAATTGATTTTTTGCCTTAGAATGGGACGAAGAATTAGAGAGGTCAAAGCTCGAATGAGCTCCATCAGGGCTTAAATTTGATGGTCCACCTGTCAAGAGTTCTTTTTTCTATGATTTTGTCTTCATTATACAAATGATTTTAATATATTTATACCATAAAATTATAATTTGGAACAAGTTGGTGGGCGTGCCTGAAAATAAATTCGCTGACATTTCCACTGATAACAATTTCAAGTCTTGTTTTGGAAGGTTCGCTTTTTCAGAGTCAAACGTATTGTAAAATGCCAATCTTCTACTTTTATACATTGCTTGTTATCAAATAATTGTATGTCTCTTCAGCACCCTTCATAGCAAAAATAATTTATGTCAATTTGGGGTTCTCCTAATGTGCTTGGGCTTTGTCAATTTTGTTAGTTTATGTGAAACTGTTATAAGTCAGGAACTGTCTCATTATATGCCTGTGGATTTCAAATTGTGAGTAGAATGGCAGCCGATTTACCTCTTGCATTTGGATGGGTAGTCCTTACTTCTCTGTTATACTGTTTTCTCAATTTCTGGATGGGTAATAGGTATGCAGGTTGGCAAGGCCAGGAAAAAGTACACTAAAAACACTTTCAAAGTTTTTTTAAACATACAAATACCTAGACTATGAATCCATATAGTAAAGACTTGCAAGCAGGTGATTTTTGAAGACAGATAGATTAGTTCCTCTGTTTAACTTACAAAGACCTGGACTATGTATCCATAGTGAAGGCTTTCAAGCAATTAGGTTTTGAAGACTGATATTTTAGATCTTCTACATGTTGGATATATTTGATTGAGGATTACCATGGACTAAGCACATGAATGAAGAATCTCTTTTAACATACAATAATTAAGAATTGATGAAGCCATCTTTAATGTATGTTGGAGATTTAGGATAAAGATGTATTATTTTTTTTAATATTGAAACAAAGCAGTAAAAATACAAAGAGTAGCATAGGGCTACAGGAAAGGATAAAGAAAACAACCAGTCTTGAACTAAAGACCAATACCAACATACTTGAAGTCTAAGTTCTATTGTATTCAGCATTAGCAATTCCAGAGAGGGCATGAACATTTTAGCTTGCCAAACATATGAACATTTACCTTCACCAGACTGAAAATCAAAACTTGCCATGTAACCTCTAACATCAATAATGCTTAGAAATAGAGCAGCAAACAACTGAAGAAAAAACCAAACAACTGCAAGTCTGCTATGACAGCAGGAATATTATACAGCATACAACAGAAACCAGCCAGAAGAAAGCTGCATATACACTGATAACTTGGGAGAACATCACTTGGTAAAGATGTATTATACTCACTTGAAGTGTATATTCATGGTCATACTTTACTGTTATGTAATGTATTTACCTCAATATTATATTCAAGGATAATTTAAAAAAATCTGCAATAACTTTCAATTAAAAAAATATCTTTATGAAAAAAAATATTTTTAAATTTTTTTCTATAATAAATTAATCTAGAATAAAAAACCTCAAAGTGTGCTATAAAATTTGATTTAATAATGTTAGCATAAAAAATGTAACATATTGGCATTAAAATGAAACTAATCAATCAATCAAGCAAGTACCAAATAAATTTACCCTTCCAAAAATTATATTTAATAAAAAAAACAAGAAAGAAATACAAAAAGATTAAAAATAGTCAATTTAAAGAGACTTCCTAGTACCACAAAAGAGGCAGTTAAGATTGGGTTCTAAAAATTCCCAACCACAATTCCACTTTTAATTATTTTTGTGCAGTACAATTGCACCATCAATTAAAGATCTAGTCTAATTGTTCCATTAGTGATTCCTAGGTGGTTCAAGAAGATTATGAAAAAAAGAAAAGAAATTGATAGTGAGAAAGGGATTCTTGCAAATTGCAACACAATTCAAAAGAGTCAGACTATACATTTCACTTTACAAAACAAGTGCCACGTAGTTGCCTTGTAGTGTTGTAATTATAGTATGTGTTTTGATTGTAATATTTTTCTTAGATTAAATATTTGTTGTATAGACAAATTGCATTCCAATAATGTTAAACAAATAATTTATTTTAAAGTCTCTATAAATATTATAACAAAATTGTATAAAAATATTCATAGTAATGTGATTATTTAATTTTGATTCAATATATATAATTTATAAATTTGATATCTTAAATATTAATGAAATTCTATAATAAATTATATATTTATAATAAAGGATGTTTAAATAATACATATAATGTTGATGACGGCATGGTTCGGTGGTTAAGTCCCTTAATTGTAGTGGTGGCCACCAGAGTTCAAACCCCTCACTGGTCACGTTAAAAAGTTTACTAGGCACATTATCTTTAAAAAAATAATACATATAATAATAAAATAAATCAAATTATTTAATTATAATTATAAATTTATTATATTATAATAATATTATATATTATTATATTATTATATTATATTATATTATATTTATGTTTATGATTATTATTCTATTATTATATTATATTATTATAATACTACAATATGAATTAATATAATATATCAACAAGTGTTATTTTTTTTTTTTTAAAACAAAGGGGTAAAAACTTTATTAGAAATCAGAAAAGAGCATTACAATAATAACAAGGGGACCCAGCCCCAGAAAACAAGGCGAAAACCCCACAGCATAAACAACATCAACTATCCTCATGTATCCTCCTATCCTCCTCCAAGAACCGGTCTAAATCCAGATGCAGCTCAGGATTACCTTGATCCCAATCCTCAACTTTCCAACCACTATCATGCTCAGAGGCCCATTTGGCCAAGCAGTCAGCAACTCGATTCCACTCCCTTGGGATGTGAACAAAGGATGCCTCCTCCAACCGAGAACTAACCTGAAGAATCCACTGAACCACCGAAGCCAACTGCCAATTAATATCAGATATCTTTCGCTCATTCAAGAGATTAATCAAAATCTGTGAATCAGCTTCACATATAACTTTTCTCCAGCCCAAAGCAAGGGCCCTCTCAATACCATGCAGAATTGCCAGACCCTCCATGAAGTTAACGGTTTTCACCCCCTCGTGTATAGAGAACAGAAAAATCACCGACCCAGCTGAGTCCCTACCAACTCCACCAATTCCAGCAGGCCCAGGATTGCCCCTAGAAGAACCGTCAGTATTGATCTTTAAAAATCCATTGGGAGGAAGTAACCACCTTCCAACCCGTTGAACCCTCTTTTTTCCATGCCTACAGTTCCTGGAACTGAAAAAAGAAGAATGAATTTCTTGAAGACCCAGTCTGGCCATCAACTCATCATCACCTCTCTCCAAGGGGAAAACCAAATCACAATTAGCTGAAACTGACTCCTGCACCATTCCTAGCATACGCAGCCAAACTTGCCGATCCACCAACTTCTGATCACGAAAAATTCGGCGGTTCCGCTCCAGCCAAATCTGCCAAAGCAGAAAGGTAGGACCCACGAACCAAACTTCCTGCAAAAAGGAAGCCATAGAAGGAGGTCTTCCCATACTATCCTAGAATTCAACCAAAGAGCACGCATGAATACAAGGAAGCTTCCAAACCTCCCACCACCAATGCCAAAGCTGCACAACAAAGGGGCACTGGAAGAACAAATGCGAAGAATCCTCTTCTGCTCCCCCACACAAAACACAAATTGAAGGTCCTTGAAATCCCCGTTTACGAATGTTATCCCAGGTCAAACACCTATTCCAAGCCAAAGTCCAAACAAAGCAATTGCATTTAGGCCACGAGAGTTTATTCCACACTCTTTTCCACCAATGAACCTCTACCCCAGTTAGCTTCTGAGCCAATAACCCCTGATAACCAGAAGCAACAGAGTAAACCCCCTTAGGATTATGGGTCCAAGCAAGAATATCCTCTTCCAGAAGAGAACTACAACTCCTACTATGAAGAATCTTGTGAAGCTCAGCACTATCTTCCACAAGTCCCAAATCTGGCCACACTGCAGGATCCTTCCAATGAGCTACCTCCAACTGACCAAAAGAAGCAACAGACTTGAAGTCACTCACCCTAGCCCATCCAGCCTCGAGAAATCTTTGGCACAAAGGAAGAAGGTTGGGGAACTGAGAAGTAAGTGGAGGGAATCCATCCCAAGAATCCGACCAGAAGAGAGCTTCAGTTCCCTGTCTACAAATCCAAAATAAACCTTCCTTGATAAGCTTAGCACCCTTTTGAAGAGTATTCCAAATCACTGAACCTTTCCCCTCAAGAGGGTAACGAGGGAGATCCTGCCGTGGAATCCCCGGGAAATACTTATGAGATAATATCCTGGCCCATGGCTAATCCAGTTCCACACACCATCTCCAAAATAGCTTAGCAGCCACAGCCACTCCAGATAACGTAGACTGTCGAAGACCAAGACCACCAAATTGCTTTGGGCTACACACAACATCCCACCTGACCAGGCTCCACTTGGAGGATGACAAACTTCCTGCCCATAAGAACTGCCTTGCAAGAGAATCCAACTCCCTCAGAAAACCCATAGGAGCCACCTGAAGCATACATCGGTAGGTAGGGAGAGCTTGCACCACCGACTTGAGAAGCTGAACCCGCCCCGCAAAAGACAACCATCTGTGGGTCCAATGATTAACTTTTGCACGGAGCTTATCAATAATATTCTGCCAAGAACCCTTGGGAAGAGGGCGAATAGAAATTGGGAAACCCAGATAAGTCAAAGGGAGAACCCCTATCTGAAACCTCAAGATATTAGCAATTCTTCTCTGAATGGGGGTCGGTGTATTGAAGAAGAATATGGATGACTTCTCCTCATTAATCATTTGTCCTGAAGCAACAAGATATATGTCCAACACCTGCCTCAAGTTAGTAGCTTCCCTAACAGTAGCCATCCCCATCAAGGCAGTATCATCAACAAACTGTAAATGAGATTGTGGAGGCAAGTCTCCACCCCATCGCCAACCCTGAATGGTACCAAGCTCCACCCTTCTTTTCAACAAACGTCCAAGGCCTTCCACAAGAAGCAGAAAAAGATACAGAGAAAGAGGATCCCCTTGGCGCAAGCCCCGTGAGGCACAAAAAAGTTTAGAATGATCTCCATTTATCAAAACTGAGAAGGAAACAGACATGACACAACTCATGACCCATTGGATCCACTCTTCACCAAAGCCAAAAGAAACAAGGATCTTCTGCAAAAAAGACCATCTAACCCTGTCATAAGCCTTAGCCATATCTAGCTTAATGAACATAGCCTTCTCATGGGAGTTGTCCATGGAGTGGATGGTCTCCGTAGCAATGACAACCCCGTCAAGAATCTGTCGACCTGCCACAAATCCACTCTGTTCCTCTGAAATCAGCACTTTAAGCCACTTCTTCAATCGCTCAGCCAATAACTTAGAAATGATTTTGTAAGCCACATTGCAAAGAGAGATAGGCCGGAACTGAGATAACCTATCAGCCCCTTCACACTTGGGTATGAGAGCAAGGAAGGTGGAATTTAGAGCACGAAGCATCTGCTTATTCCTCTGGGATTCAAGGACAACCGCCAGAAGATCCAACTTTATGATATCCCAAAATTCCTGAAAAAATTCAATTGGGAAACCATCGGGACCAGGAGCTTTACCCTTCTTCATCTGAAACACAATCCCCTCTAGCTCATCAAGAGAGATATCTTTCATCAGATACTCATTTGCCTCCCTGGAGACCAACTGAGGAATACAAGAAAGAACTTGTGCTTCCTCAAGAGAGCCCCCTCGAGAATCCTCCCTAAATAAAGTAGCAAAATATTGAGATGCCTCAGCAGAGATTTCCTGAAACGAGGCAAGACGTTCACCCCTATCATTCACCAAAAAAGGAATGGAATTACCATACCTCCTGTCCTTCACAGAATTGAAGAAGAAGGCGGTGTTTTTATCACCTTCCTGTAACCATTCAACCTGGGCCTTTTGCTTCCAATAGATTTCTTCCCGCAATTCAAATTCCTCAACCACTTTCAAAGTCTTAGCCTCCTCCCTTAGAAGATCCTCAGAGGCCCCATTCTCACGAATCAACTGCGTAATATTATTCAACTCCTCCTGGGCAGCAACCTTAGCATGAAAGATATTACCAAAACATCGCCGATTCCACCTTTTAAGCTGATATTTGACAAACTGAAGAAGCTTAGAGAATGTGTATATTGCCGTACCAAAAGTTGGTCTACCAATCCGCCACCACTCAGCCACAAGTTCATGAAGAGTAGGATCCCGTAACCACATAATCTGGAACTTGAATGAGGGAGAACGAGGCCTCCGAGCAGAGATAATGCTAAGCTTAATAGGCCAATGATCAGAGCCTCTCCAATCAAGAATTTCAGATCGAGTGGACCATAAGTCTCCAACCCAATAACAGGAAACCAAGAATCGATCAAGCCTCTCAGCAACACAACTCTCACCAATTCTCCTATTATTCCAAGTGAAGCAACCATTACTTGGCAGAACATCAATAAGATTTAATTCAGAAATGCTATCTCTGAATAATAGAGCAGAAGGCTCCAACCTAGGAATACCACCTCTTTTCTCAGACAACTCCACAATAGCATTAAAATCGCCAGCCATAACCCACGGATGGTAAGGAGCTAAGCTTCGAACAAAATGAAGATGGGACCAAAGAAGTTGTTTACCCGGAAACTCAACAGGAGCATACACATTAGAGAGGAGAATACACTCACCAGTCTCATACCAAGAGGCGACTAGGGATATAGAGGATCTAGAGGACATCCACCAGAGAGGGAAAATCTTCCGAGGGTTCCAAAAACAAGCCACCCCTCCAGAAGCACCAAGAGCCCCCATACACTGGCATTCACCATATTTCCACAGCTTAGGAGCCATGGCCAACATATTATCTACAGATAATTTAGTCTCCTGAAGAAAAAGAACATCCAGAGAATGATTCCTAACCAAATCACGAACAGCTTTTTGTCGAGGGCCACTGTTCAAGCCCCTTACATTCCATGAGAGAACAATCATTTCTGGGGGCATGAAAAATGTGAATCCAGAGTCTTGACTGACCCTGACTCCACCAAAGTTTCCCCAGTTAATTTAATCTTCTCCATATCCTTCTTCCTTCCCAACTTGGAAGTCCTGTCACTAATCCCTTTCTTCAGTTCAATTTGCTGAATACCCAAAAGAGGGGAGGCCAACGAGCTCTTCCCCACATTCTTGCTTCCTTTCAGGGGCAATGGGGAACCACCTCCACCACTCTTCGAAGCTCCAATAGAAGATTCTTGTTCAGTCTGGACAATCAATTGTTGATCCGTATCCATCTCCCCAACCCCAATCTCTTGCACAACCTGCATGGCCTCCAATGGTGGCCCATCCTGTCCTGTACCCAAAGTTCCCTGATCCAAGTTCAGCAACCCCGGATTCACTTCCCCCTAGCTGAGATCATCCAGCACCTCAAACCTATTAAAAGTTTCATCAACCTGCCTCTCCCTCAAGGTCCGCTTCTGGCCCCGATTCCTATTGCGAGCCTTGACAGGGACATAGCCATCATCTCCATTACCATCACCCGGAATAGGCTCCTTACCATTATCAGCCCTAGGTGGATTACGAGAAGGCTGAGAAGGTTGGGGCACCATAGGCTTAGCCCTAGGGCACCTACGCTGCAAGTGACCATATTCATGACAAAGACGACACTGAAAAGGTAGGGTTTCGTAATCTAGCTGTTGCACCCAAGTATATGATCCAGCACTCACTTCAATAGAATCTGGTAGTGGCTTGCTTAAATCAATTTCTACACAAATACGAGCAAAAGTCATTACCTTTTTATACTGTGTCTGTTGTGAAGACCCAACAGGTTTACCGAGCATTGAAGCCACCAAATGCAACACGTCATCCCGCCAACACTCCACTGGAAACCACGGCAACCGAACCCAAACTGGGATTCGACTTGGTAGTGCCTCAGTCAGGTTGAAGCCAGCATGCCATGGCTTTATAAACAAACCCACCTGGTTATAAAAATAGGGGCCGCCCTCGAAGACTTTATTCCGATCTGCCATGCAATCAAAAGAGACCATAAAAAAGTTGTTCGCAAGGAGCCTAATCTCCATCTCCCCCTCTGGCATCCAAGTCCGTTGAGCCCAAGATTCCAAAAATTGCAGTGAGACTCTCAAACCCATGAACTTGCAATAAAAAGAGTGCCTTGAATAGTATTCAATATCATCTGCAAGCATTTCCATCGGGATAATCAACTTCGGTCGCTCTTTGCATCTTTCCAAACACCCATTAATCTTTGTTATTCGGGAACCACTAACCGATCCTAGATCATTCATCTCCATCGCTGAAGAAAACAGCGTATTATCAAAAACATTCACTCCATACGCCGGAGGCTTCGAACCAACTGCTGATCGGAAATCCAATTTGGGGCTAGCCCCAGATGTTTCCCCACCCTGCATAGCAAAAAACAAGAACCCCAGCAGGCATGCAAACCCCCAGGACACGTTTGCAAGAAATCGAAAAAGACAAAACCCCAAGGGAAGGATCAAAACCCTTCCACCCACAAGCCACCCAAACGGCAGCAAGAAGGCCTCCAAAAAAGAAAAAACCCACCACCACCACCCCGAAAGCTTCAAAAAACCCCCCCCACAACGCAGAAGCGAGCAACACACAGAGAAGGAGCTAGGGCACGGTTGCCCTAGCTCGGCTTGCAGAGCACGCGAACGCCATTCTTCTTCATCAACAAGTGTTATAATAAATATTAATAATATAATTAATATTATAACTATAAATAATAAAGATTTTGTTGGTTTGACAAAAATTAAATTTGAAGTTTACCTAATGAATTAAAAAATTAAATATTAAAATCATTTATTTAATTTTGATTGTTAATAAAAATATATATATTTAAAAATAGTAAGTAGATTTTGAATATCTTCAAATATCTATTTTAAGATAACCATTTACTATTGATTTTTATTAATGTATATATGATCTTGGTACAACTATATAGTGTGTTATTTGTTTTTTCCTGTATTAAGGATGGGGTCTATAGAAGGAGTTTTAGCTCCTAATTTCCACTTGCAAGTGGTATGTGTTGAAAACTGGTCCTAGCTAAGGATGGGGTTCATGGATGCCATTTAGACTCTTATTGTATCTCATGGAATTGAAAAAATGCAATTTGATATTAAAAGGAATATTTACCCTAAAATATTGCGTCTAATTTTCCACACCCACTATGTCATCACTTATATCTATTTAGCCAGAGATATAAGTAAATAGATATAAGCGATGACATAGCTGGTGATTTGTCTGGAGACATTACTAGTGTCATTTATGTTGAAGAAGACACTGCAAAATACAATACAAAATCTGATTTAACACTATGGCCAAACACATATATTCCAAGTGAAATGAAGAAAATAACAAAAAATTAAAATGGAATCGATTCACGACATAGGAAAAAAAATATTTAATAGGTGCATGCCCTGCATCACATCTTCGGTACCATAGACACGAACTAGAAATTGGGAGATGCCAGAATCAAAAGTTTAGTATTAGTGGTCAAAAATCAAAACATTTTATGTAAGCTTTTTTTTTCCTAGCTTATGCACAATAAGATTCTCCCAGTGCATTTGACAATAACTTATATGAAACAAATAGATCTTATTTTCCATAATCATAAAGAGTGAGTTAGATGATCGTGTTGCATACTTTCTAAGTTTTTAGGGTCATTTAATTGACTTTAGAAAGTATTGCATATGCAATACTGACATAACCATAACCAAATATGCCATGCATTAAGAAAATTATAATTAAGAATTACCTACTACATATTTATTCCCCTTGAAAGGTTCTCCATGAGAAAGTGGAATAGATATACCAATCTACATATGACAAATATTTATGTTAGTTCCACCAACCTGAACTATTTGCATTTAAATT
Source organism: Cunninghamia lanceolata (assembly GCA_027924645.1). Classification (NCBI taxonomy): domain Eukaryota; kingdom Viridiplantae; phylum Streptophyta; class Pinopsida; order Cupressales; family Cupressaceae; genus Cunninghamia; species Cunninghamia lanceolata. Next base: position 109,704 of record BSBN01001914.1, on the reverse strand, counting down.
CATACAAATGAAAATTTAAAAGTGAACGTCAAACTTTAAACAGCAGCGAGCAACAAGAATAGTTACAAGGAAGAAAGGATGATTCAGTTACTGCTCTACTATTGGTCTTCTCTAAGGGTCCCAAGAACATAGGCGTTGTTTAAATATTTTCACATTTAATACTCATGCTTACTATAGAGTTTAAAAAACTAAATATTAGAAGCTAAGTGTTCAATTTAAATGATAATGATAATTTGCAGAATAAACATCAAAGCAAATGTCATGTTGGTATGATTTGCAAAAAAATAGAATTAATCCAAACACCACATTGCTTAGAACAAAAAGAAACAAAGATGGCACATTATTTCCTATATTTTGGTGGTAAATTACTCACCATGATCAAATCAATTGCCTCTGGGCTAGCACAAGGAATAAGGCCAGTAAGGTTGGTTGGTTGAAAATGTATCACACACTATAATTAGAATCTACTAGAGAATAAAATAAATCAAACCAATTTTAAAAAAACAGATGTGGGATGTGAAGATACAAGACAAGTAACATATGTTTGATCAAATGAAACTACCTGTGGGAAGTTAAATTCCTTACAGCTACAAGCTGCATCCCTACAGGCCAAGTATCATGGTCTGAGGTGCCAAGCACAACACAAATTTTGTAGATTTCATCCAGTTCACTACAAATAATTTCACCGCAAGGGTTAGATCTTTCATTGAGAGAACTGCATGGAAGTATTCAAACTTGCACACTAAAAGACCGATAAAATGGGGAGAATACAAATTCATGTAGAAGTAGAAAACTTCTAGGATATTCACCTTTCTCTTGGAAAGAGTGGTTGCAATGTGAAAAGCTTTGCCAATATTGCCCCAATTGCCCACATGTCTACAAAAGAATAATAACAACTTCAATTTCATAAACACAAATGAAATTCATTCAAGGCAACATCCTTAGCAAGATGAAAATAACAGTACATGGGGTCACCATAACCTGAAGTGAGCAAGCAAGCAATTCTCAAACAAATGATAGAAAAATGTTGGTAAATAATTTTTGTCTTCACATTTGACTAAATACAATTAGCCTAAGGTGGCTCCCATATCCTAACATTTAGACTACATTTTCATTAGAAAGATAGGAAAAAGGCTTGCTAAGATAATATTGCAAACTGAATATGTATGTGTGGAACCTTCTATTTAGCATTTTGAATTTCACAACACAAAAATAAATTCCAAGGCCAAAGATTTTCAAGTAATTAAGAACTAAAAATAGTGCTAGAAAAATAGACAAAATAAGTTGGGTTCTTGGATGTGCCAATTGCAGTAGTGTATGTTGGAGATTGTAGCAAGACTTCTAGGGCTCGATACCTATCACATAAAAAGATGTGAATTGTCTATGAGATCATTACTTCTAGACAAGATGCAATTGATAATTAATTGAAGTTATGTTCAATTTTAAGTAAAAATATAAAATAGATTTACCATTTGGTTGAAACATAATCTGTGTAAGGTAGATAGGAAAGAACTTCCCTTGCTAGCCCAAAATCCATAATTTTTATAATGTCATTTGTTACCAATAAGTTCTCTGATAAGAAAATAGAAGTGATTCATCCATTTTTAAATATTTACTTTGAGTAAATAAATAAAAACTACCTATATTGTTCAATAGGAAAATAAAAGCAAGAACAAATACCAACTCCATGCCTGGTTTCAAATCTTGGTGAAAATAGTCATTCTTGTGCATATAAGCTAACCCTTGAAGCATTTGATAGCAAAAATTGATTATTTCAGTTTCAGAAAAAAGGAGTATTCCTGTCTTTCATTATTTGGTATAGATTACACTCCTGCAAGACAAAAGACAGAGAAAGAAAATATTTTCGATTTCCATCTAATAAGGTATTTGGTAATCTAATAAAGTAATAGATGTTTTTAGATAGTTTTTGCATAAATGTATCTCTATCCGAAGATTTAGTAGATAAATGTATCTCTATCTCGTCTTAAATGCAAATTATTGAAAACATAACTAATATCACCACAATATGAAGATGGCGATGGAAACGGGTTTGATTGCATGGTGATTATAGCTCTCATAATTATCGCCATCCATTTAGGCATGACTTAACTAGTGGGAGACAAGATTTGTGTTCATAATTTGTTTACTTGCCACATCCTCCCCTCAAACCAAAATTCTCTCCACATTTATATCTTTTTTTTGCACTCTCTGACAATCCGCAAAGAAGAGGTCATTTTTTTGAGCCAATGACAATACAAATAAATCATTTTTCAATGATTTTTTGTTAAAAATTTGTCATGTTGACATAGAAAAAGTACAAATTTAAATCAAATTTGTTCGACAAGAAAAATAATCCTATGTTTTGATTGGTTTACAATCAATAGATTAATAACTAGATAAGTGCAAACTCATTGCAATAGTACTGGCCGAAAGCAGGTACTAAAAATTATAATATAAAATATTATTTGCAGGTTAATAATATAAAAAAAATATCAAAGAATACTTAGAGTATCTTTGAAAAATATTAAGATTGAGGAAAAAAATTAAAATAATAGAAGTTTCTAATATTCTATATTAAAGAATAGAAGAAGTTTCTATTCAAAATTTAAAAACAAAAGTACAAATCACATATTTATATGTGTGTGTATATATATACTATAAGATCAAATTTTAATATTAATTGTTTTTTTATAGTTTCTGAAAAAATATACATGTATTAACATATGATCAAATATTTATTTTCACCGTAAAATACTGTTAAATTTTTTAAATACAGGTATACAACCATCAAATTTAAGCCCTGAGCTCCATTGTTAAAGAGGGAGACGAGCTGAAAATATCCCACAACATAGTGGCTCCTACTGACTTGCAACAACATCAACAAGTGCATCAACAACACAGGGGAAGAAATTAAGTTTTTTGCCTAGAGATATGCATCTAGTGGGGATAGATTCCAAGGTTCAACACATGGTCAGCTTGTTAGAAGACCCATGAGTTCACGTTATAGTTGTCGTTGGTATGGGTGGCTCGAGGAAGACATTTCTTCTCCAAAATGTATACAACACAACAAAATCTAGGTTTGAGAATTCAATTTGGCTCTCTATTTCTAAATCTTATCCTCTGAAGAATTTGTAATATAATATAGCCTCCCACATAGATTTAAAAAAGGAAATTGTTGAAGGTACTATCACTGAAGAGAGTAGATGAATTGATTTGTGGCCATCTAGAAGGGAAAAAATCTCTTATTGTGTTGGATGTGTTAGGTATGTGGCTTCTCTGAAGCCCAATGTAACGACAGTTTTTCCACCTTCTTCTGACATCATCTCCACGTTTATGAAACTGTTGTCTTTCTAACTACCATCTCTTGGCATTTTTTGGCTATTCTAATTTCAAACCTTCTTGAGCTGAACAGTTGTTATGAGAAGTGCAAGAGGTGTGAGAGAATATTGTTATTCATCTCCGTAGCCATTGTTGTTGGCTATTTTTGTAAGGTGCATATTTACATCTGAATAAAGTTGGAGGATCCCCTATTGATAATGGAGGTAGCTAGAAATTGTTGAACCACTTTAAAATCTTTGGTGTTCTTTAATTTCTCTATGTGTGTGTGTTTTGTTTTGTTCTTTTTCTACAACATTCTTTCTTTCATTTTCTCTATTTTAAATCTACAATTGGTATCAGAGCTATGGTTAAGTAGCTCAACCAAGAAGCTCATTTGTGAAGCTTGTTCAAAAACTAGTGGAGTTTTGTCAAATCATAGACAACGTAAACAAATGGAAGATAGAGAAGTTTGCAGGGTAGAACTTCAGCTTGTGGAAAGTACAGATGGAGTCACTACTAATCAAGAAGGACCTCTCACTTACATTGTTAGGAAAAGCCAAAGGACAAGGCTCTATGAAAGATGAAGATTAGGAGAAAATGGATATGAAAGTGGGCAACAATTTTTCTTTCACTGTCTAGCAACATGCTATTTAGTGTTTTAGCTAAGAAGACAACGAAGGAGCTATGTGATAAGCTTTCAACTATGTATGAAATGGCTTCAGCCTCAAATAAAGTCTTTATTATGAAAAAGTTATATAACTTGAAAATGAGAGAAGGCGGGATTATGTCAATCCACCTGAATGAATTTAATACCTTAGTTACCCAATTAACCTACATGGGTATAAAGTTAGATGACAAAATTAAGGAAATTTTTTTGTTGTGTTCCTTACCAAATAGTTGGGAAGGTGTTGTGATGGTTGTGAGCACTTCAATAGCAGCCAAAAGTAAATTAGCTTTTGATGACGTAGTAGCCACTCTTCTCAGTGAAGACATGAGAAGAAAAAATCAAGAGCCTTCATTCGGTGATGCTTTAACAGTTGTAAGTACAAGAAATAGGAGAAGAAGTCAAGAAATAGGTAGAAATAATAACCGAAGAAGATCTAAATCTGCTCCAAGGTCAAAGTCTAGGGGCAGAAACAATGCATGTTGGTTTTGTGGAAAACTTGGTCACACAAAGAAAAATTGCTAGAACTTCAAGAAGGCCCAAGACAAAGTGAGTAAAAACAATGAAGTAAACACTGCATGTGATGGTGTTTTGGTATTATCAGCTAGTAACACAAATGTGGATTCGTGGGTCCTTGATTCTGGTGCCTCCTTCCATGCTACTTCATGCTAGGAGGCTTTCACAAATTTCTAAGAAGGTACATTCGGTAAGGTTTTTCTTGGTGATAATAAGGAATGTGAAATTTTAGGTGAGGGTGATGTAACATTGCATTTGAAAAATGGAGACAAATGGATCTTGAAGGATGTTAGATATATTCTGATGTTGAAACACAATTTAATATCTGTTAGCCAGCTTATTGCACGTGGTTGTAATGTTAAATTTTCTCTTTATACCTAGAAAGTAACTGAGTGAGTTTTAGTGCTTGCAAAGGGAAACAAGTTGGGTAATCTTTATATTTTGGAGTGCCATGGTGAAGTGGGAGTAGCCATGGTAGTTGTGGACAACAGTTCAAAACTCTGACATAAGTGGCTCAAGCATATGAGCAAGAAGGGGCTTGAGGTTATGCTTCAAAGGGATCAACTTCCAGGCCTAAAATCTGTTGATTTGGAGTTATGAAAATATTGTCTTTATGGAAAATAGACTCAAAGCAACTTTTTGAGAACAGGGCATGATAAGAAAACTACTCCATTGGAGCTTGTTCATTTCGATGTTTTCGACCCTACTGAGGTAACTTCTTTCGGAGGTACTAATTATTTTCTTACCTTCCTTGATGATTGCACTCGCCAAGTATGGATTTACATGATCAATCAAAAATTAGAGGTGTTTTCCAAATTTAAAATTTTCAAGGCTATGGTTGAAAATTAGGTTGGGCATAAAATTAAATGTTTACTAACAGATAATGGTGGGGAATTATTCTCCTCAGAATTTGACACATTTTATGTAGATCATGGTATTTATTGCATTAAGGTGGTTCCTTTTAGCCCTCAATAAAATGGTGCAGCCGAGCAGTTGAATTGAATGATTCTTGAGACAGCACACTGCATGCTTTCCAATGCCAGATTGGGAAAGGAGTTTTGGGCAAAATCTTGTAGTACAGTAGTATACCTGATCAATTGTGCTCCTTCATTTCGTTTAGAATTTGATATTCTGGAGGAAAGATGGCTCAGAAAAAGAATTTCTTATCATCATTTGTGTGTGTTTGGCTATGAAGCGTTTGTGCATATACCAAAGGAGCATAGAAATAAACTTGATTTCAAATCCAAGAGGTGCATATTTCTAGGCTATGGAGAGGATCAATTTGGTTTTAGGACGTGGGATCCCATCGCCAAAAAGATTATTCGTAGTCAGGATGTCGTGTTTAACGAAAAAGTCTTCCCAAGTTTGCAAAACAAAGTTCATCTTCAAAAGAATGTATTGAGGTTGATTTGTTTGACAATAAAAATGCTAGGCAAACCTCTGTTTCATTTTCCTAGCCTTTAATAATTCTTCCATATCCATCTAATATCGGCACTCTGCCTTCCAATACTGGTGCCCCTATTTATACTACTATGCACTCCTCACAAGTTCAGTCACAACATTTATTTTCTCCTACTATGTCTTCTCAAATCCCAATGCAGCCTCTTTTGGGTGAATTGTTTCCCCCTAATATGAGTTCGCTACCTTCTAATCATCACATGTAGCCTATGGAAGGTCAAATACAAATGCATCCTCCATATCCTTGTTCACAGCTTTATCAAATGCCAGAAGGCAGAATTAATGATAACATTGGTGGTAATTTTTCAACCCATCTTTCTAGTATTTCATTGCAATCTTCACAAGGTCAAATGCAACCTCTTCTACAACATATGTAGCTCTTTGATTTGTCAATGTAGCCCTCTGGATTTTCTTCGTAGCCTACTAATATTTGTTCATTGCCACCTATAATTTACTTGTAGTCTCTTATAGTCACTTCATAGCCTCATGTTGAAGCCTGCAATGAGAGGCATGTGCATCAACAAGGTAGTATGCCGAAACAGAGCATTGTGCATATACAGGGCATTGGAGGAAATTTAGACTTTGATATACATGATGTCCAAAATCAGTTATAGAGACTAAGTCTGGAAAATACTTTGCAATAGTAGGGTCCTCTATTAAGAAGATCTACTTGGGAGAAGAGGCGACCGATGAAATATGATGACTATGAATTATTGCTCTTGGATCAATCAGAGCCTACAACATTTAAATAGGCTTGTAAAGATGCAAATTCTATGAAGTGGATGGAAGCAATGACAGATGAGATGGAGTCTTTGAGAGAAAATGATACTTGGGATTTGGTTCCTCTTCCAACAAATTGTAAACCTCTAAAAAATAAATGGGTCTATCGACTAAAAGACAAAGATGGGGGTCACAAACACTACTAGACTAGACTGGTTGTGAAGGGTTTTGATCAGAAAAAAGGTATTGGTTTTAATAAAAAAAAATTTGCCAGTTATTAAGATGCAAACAATTCAAGTTGTTTTGGGCATGGAAGTCAATTGATAGAGTAGCTTGACGTCAAAACAGTGTTCCTTCATGGAGATATTGAAGAGGAATTGTATATGGAGTAGCTAGAAGAATTTGCCAAATAGGGTCAGGAACATCTATATTGAAGATTGAAGCAGACTTGTATGGGCTGAAGCAAGCCCCAAGGTAGTGGTATCTTAAATTCGATCACTTCATGACTAATCAAAATTTACACACTATGAATCAAACCTATGTGTCTACTATAAATGGCTTTCTAGTAGTGAGTTTATTATTCTTTTTCTCTATGTTGAGCAGATAGTTAATGAGTTGAAGCAACATTTGGCTAAACATTTTTCCATGAAAGACTTAGGGGCAGCAAGGAGGATTCTTGGGATGTAAATAATTAGGAATAGAAATAAGAGAGAAATCAAATTATCCCAAGTAAAATATATTGCCAAAGTTTTGTATAGATTTAATATGACAAATGCCAAGTCTGTCACTACTCCTTTGGCTAATCATTTTCACTTATCTTCAGCAATGTGTCCTAAAACTCAAGAAGAGGAAGCACAAATGAAAAATGTTCCATATTCATCTGCAGTTGGGAGTTTAATGTATGCTACGGTGTGTACTCGTCTAGATATTGCTCATGCAATGGGAGTTGTGAGCATATTTATGAGTAATCCGAGTAAATTGCATTGGCAGGCTGTTCATGGATTTTACGGTACTTGAAAGGATAGTTACTCCCATTGGTGACCATAACCCTATCATGGATATATTAAAATTGAGTTACGATTCTTTGCCACCACATCTTAAGGCATGTTTTGCTTATCTTTCTTTCTTTCTGGAGGATGAGGAGATAGACTGTAAATATCTCATATATCTATGGATAGGCGAAGGATTCATTCCATTAGGAGAGGACCAACATGAAGTGGCATGGGGTTGTTTACATCAACTTGCCAACCTGTGCCTGCTTCAACAATGGGAAGATGCGAATCTAACCCAAAAATGTAAAATTCATGATTTGTTGTATGATTTGGCCATATGCATATCTAGAGAAAATAAATGTGTTGTTTCTGTTGTGAAAGCCTTTTCACACACTAGTGGTGGCACTGGCTGGTGTTGGATTTTAATGGTGAAGAAAGATATAAATGACAATGCCATCTCAGATAGTCACCCTATTTGTCTCCGTACACTCTCACTATCTCAGAATAGGGGGAATACAAGCATTCCAGCAAACTTGTTTACAAAGCTATGAGAGGACTGCATGTTCTGGATTTGAGCTCCACACACATCTCTGCATTTCCTGCATCGGTTGGAAAGATGAAACTTCTGAAAGTCCTGAATTTAAGGGAGACATGGATAAGGAAGGTACCGGAGTGTGTGAGACATCTGAAAAGTCTCTTGTTTCTTGCTTTCACTGGGAGGTGCAATTCATTACCAGTATGGATAAGTGAACTTAAATGTCTTTAGCATTTAGAATGCAGGGGTGTTGATAGCATGCCAAAGGGAATATCAAAGCTGGCCTCTTTGAGAACACTGCAATCAGAATGGTTGAATGCGTCCATTGAAGAGGACAAATTCAGGAGGTTAGCGGATTTGACCATTATGACTCAGCTTCGAGATCTATGGTTATAAGTTAAACATGACATGGAGTTGAAGAGGATCCTTGCGTAGCTGGTGAATATGCGTTGTCAAATAATGAATTTTGGTGAGGAAGCGAAGCTTCTGTAGTTTCCGGAGAATATGAGAGCAATGAAACATCTGGAAACTCTTAGATTACAGAGATTTGCAGTGCCAAGTTGGATATGTGAGTTGGTAAATCTGACGAAATTGGTCTTAGATGAGTGTGAATGTAGTGATTATCTAGAGTTGCAAAGAATGCCCAATCTAGTGAGGTTGACGTTGCGGGTGAATAAGACGTGCAGAGAATTGCCACAGGCATTTGGATAGTCAGGAGGGTTTCCACGCCTCCATTTCTTCACAAGTGAGAACTTCGGTGAATTAGAGGAGTTCCCAGAATTGGAGGAGGGAGCGATGGCATGTCTTGAGGTGTTAGTCTAAGGGATTTTTACAAAGTGAAGAAAGTAGGAGAGGGATTGGAGCTGTTGAAAAGATTGAAACAGTTTAATTACATTAAAGGAGGGAAATATTGGCATAAAATCAAAACCATCAATCCCCAGGTAACTATAACTATTATTATAAGTTTTTTTAATAGTGTTATGTATGTAATTAATATCTTTCCCTCCTATTTTACTTATATTAAAGTTGACTGTGGTTAAACTTTTAGGAATTCAATTATAAGCGATAATTTTGTGTCTTTTAAGTCCTTCCTTTATTTATTTATATTATGTGGAAGTTAATTTTATTTTTGAGTGTCCTAAAATTGTGAGGTAGACACAACTCTTAAAAAGAAATTTTATTTATGTATTAAATTAAAATTCTATAGAAAGTGTTTATATTTCAGATTTAGTTTAACATATAAGAAGATGGTTTTTATATTTATTAGGTTTAAAGATTTAAATTTATTTAATTTTAGAATATTTTTTTACAATTTAACTTAAGTTAATTTAACTAGTATAGATATTTTAAATGTAGATATAGTCTTGAGTTATTTTATTTTACTTGAGAATTATTTGTTTTATTTGTAATATAATTATTTTACTTTTGCATGTAACTTTTAATTATATGTTATTTTTAATAGTTTTAATTTTGTTGTTTTAGTTTTTTAAATAAATGTCAATTGTGTTTTGGTTTTTAGTTATTTTTATGGTCACCACATGATACCATGTGGCTTGTTGTCATTGTAGAGTCTCTTAGTGTAATAAAATATTCACACATAAGAATTAGATTAATTAATTAATTAATTGATTAGTAATTTTTGTGGATGTAAGTAAATTTGAAATAAATGTTGTTTCAAGAATGTACGTGTAAAAGATAGGGATACTTAGCCTAATGATTGAAGATAAATGACTTTAATAACTATTTTACCGTTCACTTAGGAATGTTACCTCTCTATTTATATGTTGCCTCAAGTTCTATGTATGACATGGGCTTCAATTTGGGGTCAATTACACAGCTCTAGATCACTTGTGCATCCACGTCCATCTATCCTCTACCATGTAAATTTGAGCCTACTAGTTATGTACTCCTATTTTCTCATTCACCAAATTCAACTGAGGCCCACCGTTATTACACCTCTTGATTTGACTTATTAAACTTGTTATCTATGGGTTTATATTTTGACACTGGATATTATTGGGGACTGTTGATTCCATCCATTAGACATTTGATGACATTATTTTGTGATTGGAATAGATAGATGTGTTGTTATATTATTGATGATGTATCTATACATGCTTAGGTTATATTTTTCTTTTCTATGATGATGAATGTCTTGAATTCCATAATGCAATTGAGTTAAAGAAGGAGCTATTTTGAGTTAATGGATTAGTATATTGATTTGCAATTGCATGATTAGGACTACGTTGATTTGAAAGTAAATTGATTTGAAAATATAGTAAATGACACCATGTCTCATGGAATTGACATAATTGAAATATATAAACTCATGTGACTTTGTGTGTGTGTAATTTGAGTTGCTTTGGCTATAATATACATTGGACTATTGATGTGTGTGTAAGTATGTAGGTTAATTCCATGGCCAATGGAAATTAGAGGTCTCACAAGTAACCCGAGTTAATAATCCCCGCACAATGCCTACCTAGTCCTTAAGGTGGACTAAGGTTATATGTTCTTTGAGAATAAATTTGTTTTGTTAATGATTTGTTTTATTTTATTTGAGTTTCCTAAGGTTGACTTAGGATGAGGTGGATGATGAGTGTCATCCATGTATCTATTTTCATTCATGAGTTTTAGGGGCTACTTAAATGTTGATTTTTTGAGATTTTATGTTTATTTCATGTGTCTTGGGGCCCTAGGTCAAGTACCTATTGGTTAGGTACATTATAGACCTTAAATCATGAGTTTCAACTCATATTTGACCACTCTATTTGACCATGGGAGTTCAGTGACGAATTAGGGTTTTGGGATGAGGATTGGGTGACTTGTCACATCCCAATCCCACTATCCTAGATTCCTGTAAAGGCTTAGGGAAATCTTGAAGGCCTCACATGTGTGAGCACACATTGTAAGAGCCTTTGGGAAGAGAACCCTAAGTACTCCCCTTTCTCTCATGTCTCACACATGTGTGAGGATAAGTGTAGGGAGGTGTGCTCTTGAGAAAAAATGAAAGGATGACAAGTGTCACCTCCCTACTTCTCAATATCTCACACATATGTGAGAGCACATATTATAAATGTACTTGAGAGAGTGAATGAGAAGGTGAGAAGTGTTACTCCCTCATTCATTGGGATGTTTTTCATACCTATTTATCTCTCTTGTTATGGTGAGAAGGGTTCTTTCTATTGTTTTTGGAGTTAGATTTTGGAAGGGTTTCAGGCTTGGAAAGGAGATTTGAGCTAAGGATATTTGGAGTAGTTCTTGGGAGGTTTCTTCAACAACCTTCATTCACTTAAAAGCTTGAGAGGTAGGATCTCAAGGATTCAAGACTCTTTTGCTTTTGTATTTTACTCCATATCCATTTTTAGGCATGTTTATGTGTTTTGGTTTATGTTCTTTCTTTGTGTGTTGTGAAGGGTTTATGGGTTTTTGGTATGATCTCTCCATGTGAGAGAGCTTACCTTGCATAGGGTGAGAGATGACTGAACCTCCTCGAGGAAAGTCATTCCTTGATAAGGAGATTTGGTAGGCATTAATCTAGTTTTAAGTAATAATGGTATAAGTTTGGATGGCATGAGTACCTTGAGTTTTTGGAGTCATAAGTTTGATTATTTGATAGCAAGGGGCTATGATGTTTTGAGAAATGAGTTTTAGGTTACTATGATTCTTGATGGTCTTTCCCCTTGAGTGAGTGATGTCCACTCTCTCTCTCTTTGGAATCCATATTCATGGATTCAGTTATGTTAAGATCCTTTGGGTTGGGTGTTAATGTGTTTGTTCTGAGTGTGCTTTGAATCCCTTGTTTGTTAGTATGAAATTGGGTTACTTGTAGGCCTCCTCGCTTGGAGGTGGATTATAAGCAAGACTAAGGTTGGGAGGTGAGCTTCCCTTGGCCATGGGAAGAGTTTTATTATTGTTACCCTTTGAGTCACCTTTATTTATCCATTGGTAATTTTTGCCTAAACAATAGTCAGTTTGCTGTGTTGTATTACTAGTCATACCTTTGTTTCTTAAATTGGCTCTTGATCCTTCCAATTTTACCCGTTTATCATCTTTGCATGTGAAGTTACTTAAGGTTTGAACCTTTGAACCTAAACCATTCTCAAAGTTCAAAGTTCAAATGGTTCGACTTGTTCAAAGTCTCTCAAAAAGAAAGTCATTTTGTTTTGTGTATTTTAAGCATCTTCAAGTTTTTCGGGTTGAACTTGAACCCTTTTGTCAATAGTTCAATGGTCCTACAGTTCAAGTTTCAACATTCAATGCCTTCTAATAAGTCGCATCATGCAGTTATCTTGTGTAGTTAATGTATCATTGAACCATTCGCTCGTACTCTATAGCGAAGTTCAATAGTTCAAGGTTCAATGGTTCAACGGTTCAATGTCTCATACTTGAAAACTTTTTACAAAGCCACGTGACCGTTGGTTGGTCTATTAGTCTTTGCATCTTTGAACCTTCATATCGAACCATATCTTAACGAGTTCAATGGTTCATGAGTCTAAGTTCAATATTTTTGCAAGTGAACCCTTTGCCCCTTTGCATGATCCAATTGGTATGATTCAACCCCCATATTGAACCACCATATTGAACCATGCCCCAAAAGTTCAATGGTTCAATGGTTCAAAGATTTGGTGATTTTGGTCTCATCTATTCCTGAAGCTCTCTAAGTCAAATTTAGCGGGAAAGTTGGAGGAAAATATGTCTAAAACTCATTATGAAACTGAAAGTTCTAATTTGGTGCAGGTTACAGGTAATTATTATACATCGTGATGGCGCGTGAATAATACTTGCTATTAATGAAGAGGTCAGAACTCATGTCTTTTCAAACATTTTCAGCACGTATTATTCCGGGTGATAATTATTCAATCTAATTAGTGCCATTATTAACAAAGAACAAGCCAAATTTAGCAAGTGAGCATACTATACAATGAGGACGAGAATAGCGCAGGAAGTGTAAGGTTCTTGCTACTCAAACCTCGCAGTGATTTCAGACATCTTGAAGGTGAGTTTTGTTCTTCCTATGTGCTATTCCTATTTCTTAGCTGGAAAGAAGAATCTCTTGAGTTTCCAACATTGTTTTCATAATTCGAAGTGTTTTTCATTTTGATCCTCCAAGTATGGCTTTGAAATCTACTTGTCTGGGAAATGAACATGGCCCTAGTCTTACCTATTCTCACTCTGAATTTGGGGATACTGCATTGGTTCAATATGATTTAGAAGAATTTAGAGAAAGGTCTAAAAACCCTGAGCAAACCCCTATGATGAAGAAAATAATAGATAGTGGTTTAGTTGAAGCTGCGGCCTTTCCCAAGGCTGTACAGTGCTTAGAACTGGTTCAGGAATGTACGAATAGGTATGAACCCCAAAACAGGTGCATTAGAAATGCAAACGGTGATGTACTATTTCATGTCAACAGACAAACACTGATGTCTGTGATGAGAATACCACCTAAAGAGGCATATTCCAGTCTTGATATTACTTCTTCTAATGGGTATTTCTCGGAGAAGAAATTGACTTACAAAAGTGTGATAGCAAGAAAATGGCTGTTAAAATTTCAGAAGGGTGGCTCAAGGTTGCCTAGACCACTAACTAGGTATCATATGATTAAAGAAGTGAGAGATATTGTAGTGTTATTACACAAACTGAAAGGCAGCCATCATGCATATTATTGGGAAGATTGGATGTACTTTTTCATACAAGTTATCCTTCAAGGAGAGCAATATTTGGATTGGGCAGATATTGTAGCCGATTGTTTGCATCAGGGTTTAAGTAATTGTTTGGGTAACAGAGATTTTTATATGTCTTCATATTTGTTTTATTGCCTGGCATCTACAAGGGAATGGTTTGATCTACCTCATGCACCCTTGACTGAGGATAGTAGGGTTTATGAGTATTATCCACAGTTGCAGATGCAGAACTGTTATGAAAATTATAACAGGGTTAATAATGTTTTCACTGGGAAGATGACTTATGAACTGGCTAATAATCTGGGTAAAAGAATGTCCAATGAAGCAATGCAGCTGATTAGCATTTATGGTAGTTTCTTTATTCAATTCTCAGAGTTCACTTACATCAGAGTTGGAGGATTTGACGGTGAGCCTGTTAAGTTACCCAGATATGTGTTCGACTGTTTTGTGCTGATAGAGGTTTGCAGATAGCTAGCACATGTGGATAAGAAATTCTTGGCAAAGAAGGGTTTTGGTATCTCTTTTCCCATCAAACTTGGGCATTACTCGTGCCAGTCAAAATCTGATGCTTTGAATTTAGAAGTGAACCTTAAAAAGTTCAATTTTCAGTTCTTCACTACCAGGTCTCAATTTGACAGCAAAGGATTTGTCAGAGATAACCTAGATTATGGAACAGGGCTTTCGCACATTCCTAAGTGAGAGGATTACTGGGAAGACTGTTCAGATGAGTTTGAGGTCAGGAGAAGACTGTGGTGTAGGTTCTCTTTGGGGTAGATAATTACTCTCAATCTAAATATGGATATTTCTAGAATTATTGATGATGAGGAACAAGTGGTTGACCCGTAGTTTGAACGAGTAGAGCAATTACCTATTCCAAAAGTTGACTGTAGCAAAAAGGAGGAAGATAGGATTAAAGTTAAAACTCTTCTAGTGATAAGGAGAACTAAGAAATGATTAAGGGAAAAGAGACAGGAAGGGATCCAGAATAAAAATGCCCAACAATTCACCTCAATGATTGAATCATCACTTCCCATAAGCTCTTCTAATCGACCTATTACTATCTGTGGTGCAGGTGCTTCCAAGTCATCAACTGGAAGGAGCCCTGCTACTAAGAAATCTAGAAGAGCCCTCATAGCTATTCTACCCCCTCGTGCTACCAGGTTGAGGACCAAAAGTAAAAGAAAGAAACAAGTTTCTGAAACAATAGTTGTGGATCTGAATTCAAAAGAGGATTCAAGAGAACCCATGGGTGATAAGGAATCAAGTCCACACAGAATAGAGGAAGTTGATACTAGGCCACAGTCAGAGGTTGTTCTAGAGACCTCTAAATTGTTAACGATTTCTAATGTGTCCTCTGATGGATTGAACCTTGAAAAGGAAACCTTAGCCCCTGCACCCAAGTGGCTGGAGAGTTCTATTACTGACAAGAGGAAAATAATTCCTTTTTCTGTCCCTTTAGAGGACATGGTGAGCAAATGTCTAGGGAAAACACCCAAGTCTAAGAAGCTAAAGATGACATCTAGACTAAGTATTGATCCAAATACTGGAAACTGGAGTGCTGAGATAGCCAAACCAGTGACTGAGGAAGAAGTACAGGATCCAACTATGCAGGATTTCACTGTTGAAAGAGTGGATCTCGGTGCTACGTCAAGAGCTGCAGATGTTCATCATCTTGAAGCATCCACCAAGAGGATAGTTAGTTGGAGTTGGAAAGATGAAAAAGACAAGAGGGAATTGAAGCAGACTCTGCGTTCAATGGCAGAGTACATCGATGCTATACATAATCCCAACCCGCAGCCGGTTTCACATCTCTCCCTGTCTTTCGATCCCAAATCACCAATTAACCAGAAGATGTTGGATCAGGTTCACAAAAACAAGATGGTGGCTAAGACATTTGACGGTTGGTTGGACTGCATTGTACTCAAGGGGACTGAATACATTCATGAACTCAAGAATATATATGATATGACCGTTGTCACCATTGAGGACCTTAGGGCACAGGTTACTGCTTGGATGAAAGATGAAGGTAAATAGGTAAATGTGATAAATCAAATCGATGAAGTTCAAAAATACGGAGTAGCGAAGTTTCTGACAAAAAAGAACCTAACTGGCTTGGATGAAGATCTGTTATATGTGAATAAAAGAAATATTGAATGGAGAAACTCCATATCACGGCAGGGGCATTTTGAACTTACAAAATTGATTAAGGAGATAACCGAGTTCACTCAATCACTGCAGCATGATCTGCAATGTATTGATGTCAAATACATAAAAGATGATGGGAAACCGGAGGATGATGTTGACATAGTGGTTCAATCCTTTAAGGACAAAGTTAGCTTTGTCAAAGAAGGTGACAATATCTTGATTGAAGATTTCTCCCGGATTTCTAAGGTAGAGTCACTACTTTACCTCTGCATCGATGCACTTCCAGAACATAAAGAAAAAATTGGGAAAATACGAAGGGAGAAGGAAGTTTGGAAATCAAGGGTGAAACACATAGGCATTCCCAACTTCCCAAGAATTCAGGAGTTTGTTGCAACTTTTCAGGAGTGGAAGACTCAGCATACCTCTCCAACCACCGATGACAAATCTAGAGATTCAAATCCATTGTCCCAGCTGTGATCTTATTGGTTCTTTTTCTTTTATTTTAGTTCCCTTGTTATGCTATTTCTGTAATCTTGATCTTTGAATCAGTTGTTATAAACTAAATCCCATATGGGTCAGAGTTACTTTAACTCTGGGTTTGATTTACTTGAGGATATGATTAAGACACTCATATATATAGGTTTTTGAATCTTTTCAGGAGATATAGAGATAGGAAAGAAAAAGAGGAGGAATCTTTAGCTAAACTATTTTATGGTTTTACAATATATGATGATTGTCTGAAAAAATTTTCATCTATGAATGAGAAGAAGAAACAATTACTGCTTAATTAGTTGAATATATTAAATTCATTAGAAATCTTAAAGGGAGCTGTACCTAAATTCAGAGGGGAACTATTTTAAAAAGTTCACCCATTTGTTGCTTAACTCATTTGTTCTTTAAAGAGGGGTATAGAGTCAGAATAAAACATTTTCAGAACAAGGACAAATCTGTTAGCCAACAGTTTTTGGTGACTCTGCTGGGGACTAAATCATTAATTAGAAGATTGGTCGCCTTAATATGAAGCAACAATGGTGCTTCCACATGAAAACATAATTCCTGTTCTGCAGCCCAATCTTGGATTCTAGGACGAGTAGGAAGACATTATCAGCCAGCTGAATACCCTTGCTTGGCGTACTCGTCAGAATAGTGAAGATTATAGAAGAGTAAGCAGAGTATTAGAACAAGAAGAGGAATTGGCTGATAACCTAAGATTGTTGTTACTTAGGCAGAGAAGAAGGCAGGCACAAAACGCAGTAAGAAATCAAGTCCTTGAAGCACAAAGAAATCAAGAATAGCATAGAAATTAATTACTGCCTATCCAGTCACAATATTTTAAGTTGGATTCGAGACTGTATACCAGGTCTTTGAGGAGAGAGGGAGTCGAAGTTTCTACCTTTGAAGTACTACAAAGCCTTAATTTTCCTTATATCCCTACTCATATCACAAAAGCAAGAAGTAGGCCCCCTAGCCCCCCTAAACCTTCTACTTCCCCTTTTTGTCAAGCTTTAACTCTTTCAGGCACCGTTATCCCCTTAGCTATAAATTTTCTACCCATGGCCCAACCTTGGGGAGTAGCCATAGGACCCCTGAACCTGGGGGCTAACTTAAATCCTTTACCTAAAAATGTATGAGAAAATTTACCCAGATTCAATGGAGATGGCAAACAATCGCTAGAAGAACATTTGTGTGCCTTTGCAGCAGTATGTAGTTTGTTAGGTGTACAACACCAAGATGTTGCCATAAGACTCTTTGTACAAACTTTGACTAACACTGCGGCACAATGGTTCTACCACCTAACTAATTCCTCAATTTCAAATTGGAATGACATGAAAATCGCTTTTGAAAATAGGTTCAAAAGTGCGAAGGATGAGCATTACCTCCTTGCACAGCTGACTCAGCTTAAGAAGGAAAATCATGAACATATGAGGGAATTCGTGGCTAAATTTAATAGAATCGTGAACAAGATCCCTGCTGCTAAAAGGCCTATTGGCGAGAATTTAAAATGTTTCTTCATTAATTCTATGCCTCCTGATATTAGCTTCCATCTCAGGAGGGGTGTAATTGCTGATTTACCAGCTGCACAAGCCTTGGCAGTCGGATTGGAAGATGATCTCATTATGGCCGGTAAATGGAAGAAAGAGGTCCAGATGCCAAACACCCAGCCCTCATCATCTACAAATCCTATAGTGCAAAAGTTGGTTAATGATATGATTGCTTTAAAGAGGCAACTACCTAAAACTGGTGCTCCCTTCCAACAACTGTATCAAGATATAAGCAGAAGGAATTTGAGTCAACAAGCAAATACTGGTAGAGCTTTACTCCTGGCATCAGCACAGCCAAGGCTGGCTATTGAAGCTCCTCCTGGAAGGGGAAACATGTGTATTTTTCATTTGACTACCAACCATGATGGAAATTCTTGCCCAGAAATGCTCAGGTACGCTTAGATGACTGCTACTCAAGATATGCTAGGGGAGTCCACAGAAGAAGAAAGGAACTTTGAGGAACCTGGCGGCTCTGAAATACACTTCCTTAAATATGAGTCTGATTCAGAAATGGGAGGTGAAATATTGGTTACCGTTGAAGATCCTTCATGTACCGTGCTCACCAGGAGTCAGAGGAATGTGAAATCCTCTAATACTCAAGAAGTACCTGACAAAGGTAAGGAGCCTTTTACTAAAACCCATGATGTTAATTTGAAGGCTCAGGAAACTAGATTATTGCATAGAAATGATTCAGATGCTTCTTTTGATATTGTAGATTTCTGTAAGTCTGCAAAAATCCAAATCTCTCCTATTGAGTATCTCAAGTTAAAACCTATTGAGCTTGACAAACTGATTAAACATGTTAAGGGTGGTACTGCACAAACTGAGTCTAAGAGTCAACCAGAGGTTGATACCGAGCCCCCCATTGCTCGACTATTTGCTTCCTCATCTGAATCATCCATGATTGCCCCTAAATTGACTCCCAATTCATCAACCAATGCTCCTTATACTGATTTGAAACCCAATCCTTTCTATGTGTCTTTGTTTATCAATGGTCATAAACTTAGTAACTGTATTATAGATTCAGGAGCCTCTGACAACATTATGCCCTCCTCTATGGCTAAAGCCCTAGGGTTATCACTCACAAAAACATTTGGTAGATGTTATTCTATGGATGGAAAATAGGTTTCCTTGCTTGGGTAGATTAAAGATGCACGAGTTGCTCTTGTAGCTTACCCTGATAAAAAGGTGAAATTGACTATTTTGGTAGCAGATATTCCTGCTAGTTATGGAATGCTGTTGAGCAGAACATTTTGCAAGGATTTGGGTGGATAGATCAAATTGGATTGGTCAGAAGCCACAATCCTAGTCGGGAAGCAGAACGTGAAGTTGGAACCTGAGCCCAAATGCAGGTTCACTGTCTACCCCTCTAATGATCCCAAGTCCTAGATTTTGTTTGAGGAATCTAAATTTGGTAACTATTTTCTCTCCTCTGAGCAAAGTTTTGGAGTAGACCCCAAAGAAGAATTAATCCAAAGATCTGAACATTCTGATGACCTATGGGTTATGGAATTTGACGGTAGTTGTGCTACTACTGGTTCAGGGGCTGGGGTTGTGTTGATCTCACCTGAAGGTGAATTTTTTTCCTATTCTTTTAAGCTAGAGTTTAGAAACACCAACAATACTGCAGAATATGAAGCTTTACTACTTGGGCTATTTGAAGCCAAAGGAAGGGGTGTGAAGGTACTTAAAGTGAAAGGTGATGCTGAACTAATTGTGAAACAGGTAAGGGGGATCTTTTTTGTTAAGAATGAAAGATTAAAGCATTACAGAAATAGAGTATGGGATGAGATTGAATATTTTGATGCCTTCTCTATCGAAGCAATTCCCAGAGACCAGAATTCTTGAGCAAATTCTTTAGTAGTATCAGCTTCTCTCCTTCTGCCACATCCAAATTTCAAGAAAGATTCTTATAGAATAGAAATGCTATATCGTCCTAATGTCCCAGACAATGCCAAAAACTGGCAAGTTTTTGAGAGTGATAATCAGATCAAAAAGTTTTTAGAGAATGCTGAAATGTTCCTAGGAACCTATTTTGAAGGTTCCGAAATAGAATGTAAGGAATTCAACCCTGACCCAGGGATTAATCCAAAGGATGACGTGATTCAGTTAAAGGGAAATAAAATCCTTAAAGGACTGGTCTCCTTAGAACATTTGTTTTCTCAAAGAGACGAATATATTAAAGGCAAACCTCCCCATAATCCTGATAATGTATAGGATTATGAGAAAATAAATATTGGGGATGAGGCTGATCCCAAATGGATATCCATTGGTAGGTGATGTTCTTTAGAAGAGAAAAACAAATTGATCAAATTGCTAATCAGGTATAAGGATGTTTTTGCCTAGTGTTATGATGATCTTAAAAATTTCAGACATGGACAGTTTCAACACCATATCCCTCTAAAAGCAAATGTAGCTCCATTCAGGCAAAAGCTGAGGAATTATAATCTAAAAGTTGCTGAGGCCATTTTTTAGGAGATTGATAAAATGTTGAACGTAAGAATTATCTATCTAATTCATCACTCCACTTGGGTGGCAAATATTGTTCCAGTATGCAAGAAGAATGGAGAAATAAGAATCTGCATTGACTTCAGGAACTTGAACCAGGCTAGCCTGAAAGATAACTATCCCTTACCTATGATGGAACACATCTTGCAGACAGTTGCTGGCTTAGAAATGATGTCTATGCTGGATGGTTTCTGAGGTTACAATTAGATAGGCGTGGCTGCAGATGATCAACATAAGACTACTTTTACTACACCTCGAGGAACTTTTGCTTGATTAATGCGGGAGCAACTTTTCAGCGGGTGATGGATTCATCCAGAGAGGGTCAGGGCGATTCAACAACTTAGTCTCCCTTCAAATAGGACTGGAGTCAAGTCCTTCTTTGGTCAAATCAATTTTCTCAGAAGGTTTATTCCTGACTTCGTTGAGATTACAAGACACATTGTTGGAATGATGAGCAAGAAACAGCCATTCAAGTGGAATGAAGTTGCTAAGAAAGCATTTGAGGATATCAAGGAAGCAATTGTAAACACTCCCACCTTGGTAAATCCTAATTTTCAAAAAGATTTTATTATTTACTGTTATGCTTCGGAACACACCATGTCAAGTATTTTGTTACAGAAAAATGAATTGGATGAAGAGGTTCCCATAGCTTTCATGAGCGTTCCCTTAAAAAAGCATGAGCTGAAATATTATTTGGTTGAAAAACAAGCTTTCGTCGTGGTTAAAGCTATTAAACAATTCAGATATTATATACTTCATTCTCATTCAGTTGTATTTGTTCCAAATTTAGCTGTCAAAAGTATCTTGACTCAGCAAGATGTAGGGTTAAACAATAGAGCAACGTGGATTGCTAAAATCTAGGAATATGATCTGGAAGTTAAGCCTACTAAACTAATTAGGGGTCAAGGCTTATGTAAATTAATTGTTGAGAACAAACAAGAAGAAGCAGAAGGACTCCCCACAGTCTTATTGGTAAGCTTACAAGACCCATGGTTTCTACATGTAGCACACTATGTTACCTATGGGGATTGTCCTAATCACTTATCTCCTAAAGAAAAAAGAAACCTAAAGCTAAAAGCGGCAAAATATGTTATTTGGGGGGATGTCCTTTACAAGAAGGGATTAGATGGGACTTTCCTAAGATGTGTAGATAAAGAGCAACAGGATAAGCTCTTGGAAGTTTTCCATAATGAAGCCTGTAGTGGACATTTTTCTTCTTCAGTTACAGCTTTCAAAATCCTCAGGAATTGTTACTACTGGCTAGGGATGTTTAAGGATGCATATAAATGGGTGGTTAACTGTGAAAAATGTAAAATGTTCTCAGGAAGGCCGCAACTTACAGCTTTACCTTTAAGGCCCGTTGTTATTGAAGAACCCTTTAAACAATGGGGATTGGATTTTATTAGGCCTATCTCGCCACCCTCAAGTGCAGGACATACCCACATCTTAACATCGATAGATTATTTCACGAAATGGGTTGAAGCAACCCCTGTAAAGAGAATGACTTCGGAGGTGGTTTGTAATTTTCTTAAAGAAAATATTTTGGTATGTTTTGGTGTTCCCCAGAAGATTGTAGAAGATAATGCTACCAGTTTCTCTTCAGTTGAAATGACTTCTTTTTGTTATGAACATAGTATATCTCTCTCCCATTCATCAGATTACTATCCACAAGGAAATGGACAAGCTGAGTCTAGTAACAAAAATCTGATTGCTATCATGAAGAAATTAGTAAATGATAACCCCAGAGATTGGCATAAGAGACTGTATGAAGCACTATGGGCCGACAGAATAACTCCAAAAAGGGCAATTGGGATGGCACCTTTTGAATTAGTTTATGGAATAGGTGCCCAATTATCTTTACCTCTGGAGCTATCTACAGCTAAGCTACTAAGTGTGATCAAGGATCAATACTTCCAAGATTTCTTGGAGAAGAGGATTATGTATTTAACTAAGATTGAAGAAGAGAGAAATGAGTTGGTTGACCAGATTACTATACATCAGGCTAGAGTTAAAGAAATTTTTGATAGGAAAACAAGACCTAGGAAGTTTATGGAAGGAGATGAAGTATTACTGTGGGACAGAAGAAGAGAACCAAAGGGTGCACATAGCAAATTTGACTCGCTTTGGAAAGGACCTTTCAGAATTCACCAGGTATTGGGTCCAAATTCTTTTAAATTGGAATATTTGGATGGAACTATTTTATCCGTCCTATAATGGATAGGATTTCAAATTATATCATTTATAAAATAGGAGTCCCCTGTTTTGTACATAGTCTTCCCTATTATCTGGTTTTGTGTTTCCTTTCCTGTTTTTGTTTTGTTCTGTTTCGTTTCCTTTCTTCTCTATGTTCCTTTTTTTGTGAAACTAGAGCTTCTGAGTTCTCTACATTTTGCCATAAAATGTAGTCCCCAGTTAGAGCCAATGTTACCCTTTGAGTCACCTTTATTTATCCACTGGTAATTTTTCCCTAAACAATAGTCAGTTTGCTGTGTTGTATTACTGGTCATACCTTTGTTTCTTAAATCGACTCTTGATCCTTCTAATTTTACCTGTTTATCATCTTTGCATGTGAAGTTACTTAAGATTTGAACCTTTGAACCTGAACCATTCTCAAAGTTCAAAGTTCAAATGGTTCGACTTGTTCAAAGTCTCACAAAAAGCAAGTCATTTTTTTCTGTGTATTTTAAGCATCTTCAATTTTTTTAGGTTGAACTTGAACCCTTTTGTCAATAGTTCAATGGTCCTACAGTTCAAGTTTCAACATTCAATGCCTTCTAATAAGTTGCATCATGCAGTTATCTTGTGTAGTTAATGTATCATTGAACCATTCGCTCATACTCTATAGCGAAGTTCAATGGTTCAAGGTTCAACGATTCAATGTCTCATACTTGAAAACCTTTTACAAAGCCACGTGACTGTTGGTTGGTCTATTAGTCTTTGCGTCTTTGAACCTTCATATCGAACCATATCCTAACGAGTTCAATGGTTCATGAGTCTAAGTTCAATATTTCTGCAAGTGAACCCTTTGCCCCTTTGCATGATCCAATTGGTATGATTGAACCCCCATATTGAACCACCGTATTGAACCACGCCCCAAAAGTTTGATGGTTCAATGGTTTGAAGATTTGGTGATTTTGGTCTTATCTATTCCCGAAGCTCTCTAAGTCAAATTTAGCGGGAAAGTTGGAGGAAAATATGTCTAAAACTCATTATGAAACTGAAAGTTCTAATTTGGTGGAGGTTACGGGTAATTATTATACATCGTGATGGCATGTCTATTAATGAAGAGGTCAGAACTCATGTCTTTTCAAACATTTTCAGCACGTATTGTTCTGGGTGATAATTATTCAATCTGATTAGTGCCATTATTAACAAAGAACAAGCCAAATTTAGCAAGTGAGCATACTATGCAACGCGGACGAGAATAGTGCAGGAAGTGTAAGGTTCTTGCTACTCAAACCTCACAGTGATTTCAGACATCTTGAAGGTGAGTTTCATTCTTCCTATGTGCTATTCCTATTTCTTAGCTGGAAAGAAGAATCTCTTGAGTTTCTGACATTGTTTTCAAAATTCGAAGTGTTTTTCATTTTGATCCTCCAAGTATGGCTTTGAAATCTACTTGTCTAGGAAATGAACATGGCCCTAGTCTTGCCTATTCTCACTCTGAATTTGGGGATACTACGTTGGTTCAATATGATTTAGAAGAATTTAGAGAAAAGTCTAAAAACCCTGAGCAAACCCCTATGATGAAGAAAATAGTAGATAGTGGTTTAGTTGAAGCTACAGCCTTTCCCAAGGCTGTACAGTGCCCAGAACTGGTTCAGGAATGTATGAATAGGTATGAACCCCAAAACAGGTGCATTAGAAATGCAAACGGTGATATACTATTTCATGTCGATAGACAAACCTTGATGTTTGTGATGAGAATACCGCCTAAAGAGGCATATTCTAATCTTGATATTACTTCTTCTAATGGGCATTTCTCGGAGAAGAAATTGACTTACAAAAGTGTGATAGCAAGAAACTGGCTGCTAAAATTTTAGAAGGGTGGCTCAAAGTTGCCTAGACCACTAACTAGGGATCATATGATTAAAGAAGTGAGAGATATTGTAGTGTTATTACACAGACTGAAAGGCAGCCAGCATGCATATTATTGGGAAGATTGGATGTACTTTTTTGTACAATTTATCCTTCAAGGAGAGCAATATTTGGATTGGGTAGAAATTGTAGCTGATTGTTTGCATTAGGGTTTGAGTAATTGTTTGGGTAACAGAGATTTTTATGTCTTCATATTTGTTTTATTGTCTGGCATCTACAAGGGAATGGTTTGATCTACCTCATGCACCCTTGACTGAGGACAGTAGGGTTTATGAGTATTATCCGCAGTTCCAGATGCAGAACTATTATGAAAATTATAAAAGGGTTAATGATGTTTTCACTGGGAAGATGACTTATGAACTGGCCGGTAATCTGGGTAAAAGAATGTCCAATGAAGTAATGCAGCTGATTAGCATTTATGGTAGTTTGTTTATTCAATTCTCAGGATTCACTTACATCAGAGTTGGAGGATTTGACGGTGAGCCTGTTAAGTTACCCAGATATGTGTTCAACCATTTTTTGCTGATAGAGGTTTGCAGACAGCTAGCACATGTGGATAAGAAATTCTCAACAAAGAAGGGTTTTGGTATCTCTTTTCCCATCGAACTTGGGCATTACTCGTGCTAGTCAAAATCTGATGCTTTGAATTTAGAAGTGAACCTTAAAAAGTTCAATTTTTAGTTCTTCACTACCAGGTCTCAATTTGACAGCAAAGGATTTGTCAGAGATAACCTAGATTCTGGAATAGGGCTTTCGCACATTCCTAAGCTAGAGGATTACTAGGAAGACTGTTCAGATGAGTTTGAGGTCAGGAGAAGACTGTGGTGTAGGTTCTCTTTGGGGTAGATAATTAGTCTCAATCTAAATATGGATATTTATGGAGTTATCAATGATGAGGAATAGGCGGTTGACCCACAGTCTGAACGAGTAGAGCAATTACCTATTCCAGAAGTCAACTGGATCAAAAATGAGGAAAATAGGATTGAAGTTAAAACTCTTCCAGTGATAAGGACAACCAAGAAATGGTTAAGGGAAAAGAGACAGGAAGGGATCCAGAATAAAAATGCCCAACAATTCACCTTAATGATTGAATCATCACTTCCCATAAGCTCTTCTAATCAACCTATTGCTATCTGTGGTGTAGGTGCTTCCAAGTCATCAACTGGAAGGAGCCCTGCTACTAAGAAATCTAGAAGAGCCCTCATAGCTATTCTACCCCCTCGTGCTACCAGGTTGAGGACCAAAAGTAAAAGAAAGAAACAAGTTTCTGAAACAATAGTTGTGGATCTGAATTCAAAAGAGGATTCAGGAGAACCCATGGGTGATAAGGAATCAAGTCCACACAGAACAGAGGATGTTGATACTAGGCCATAGTCAGAGGTTGTTCTAGAGACCTCTGAATTGTTAACGATTTCTAATGTGTCCTCTGATGGATTGAACCTTGAAAAGGAAACCTTAGCCTCTGCACCCAAGTGGTTGGAGAGTTCTATTACTAACAAGAGGAAAATAATTCCTTTTTCTGTCCCTTTAGAGGACATGGTGAGCAAATGTCTAGGGAAAACACCCAAGTCTAAGAAGCTAAAGATGACATCTAGAGTAAGTATTGATCCAAATACTGGAAACTGGAGTGCTGAGATAGCCAAACCAGTGACTAAGGAAGAAGTACAGGATCTAACTGTGTAGGATTTCACTGTTAAAAGAGTGGATCTTGGTGCTGCATCAAGAGCTGCAGATGTTCATCATCTTGAAGCATCCACCAAGAGGATAGTTAGTCAGAGTTGGAAAGACAAAAAAGACAAGAGGGAATTGAAGCAGACTCTGCATTCAATGGCAGAGTACATCAATGCTATACATAATCCCAACCCGCAGTCAGTTTCATAGCTCTCCCTGTCTTTCAATCCCAAATCACCAATTAACCAGAAGATGTTGGATCAGGTTCACAGAAACAAGATGGTGGCTAAGACATTCGATGGTTGGTTGGACTGCATTGTACTCAAGGGGACTAAATACATTCATGAACTCAAGAATATATATGAACTGACCGTTGTCACCATTGAGGACCTTAGGGCACAGGTTACTACTTGGATGAAAGATGAAGGTAAATGGGTAAATGTGATAAATCAAATCGATGAAGTTCAAAAATATGGAGTAGCGAAGTTTCTGACAGAAAAGAACCTAACTGGCTTGGATGAAGATTTGTTATATGTGAATAAAAGAAATATTGAATGGAGAAACTCCATATCACGGCAGGGGCGTTTGAACTTACAAAATTGATTAAGGAGATAACTGAGTTCACTCAATCGCTACAGCATGATCTACAATGTATTGATGTCAAATAAATAAAAGATGATGGGAAACCAGAGGATGATGTCGACACAGTGGTTCAATCCTTTAAGGACAAAGTTAGCTTTGTCAAAGAAGGTGACAATATCCTGATTGAAGATTTCTCCTTGATTTCTAAGGTAGAGTCACTACTTTACCTCTGCATCGATGCACTTCCAGAACATAAAGAAAAAATTGGGAAAATACGAAGGGAGAAGGAAGTTTGGAAATCAAGGGTGAAACACATAGGCATTCCCAACTTCTTGAGAATTTAGGAGTTTGTTGCAGCTTTTCAGGAGTGGAAGACTCAACATACCTCTCCAACCACCGATGACAAATCCAGAGATTCAAATCCATTGTCCCAGCCATGATCTTATTGGCTCTTTTTCTTTTATTTCAGTTCCCCTGTTATGCTATTTCCATAATCTTGATCTTTGAATCAGTTGTTATAAACTAAATCCCATATGGGTCAGAGTTACTTTAACTCTGGGTTTGATTTACTTGAGGATATGATTAAGACACTCATATATATAGGTTTTTGAATCTTTTCAAGAGATATAGAGATAGGAAAGAAAAAGAGGAGGAATCTTTAGCTAAACTATTTTATGGTTTTATAATATATTATGATTGTCTGATAAATTTTTCATCTATGAATGAGAAGAAGAAACAATTACTGCTTACTTAGATCTGTGCATTTGAGTGGTTGAAATTGAATTTTCTGTGTGAAATCTCCTTTCATCTGGTAATTGCTCTTTTATTAGACAACTCGTCATATGCGTTCTATTATTTATTGGTTCAGCAAATTCATATATATGTGTTCATGTATTTAAATGTATCAAAAATAGAATCTGTGCATTTTATTACTCACTGTTACTGCATAAATTTACCGCATTCATAACATAGTTATGTATGAATGTCAGTTTGCCTTAGGCATTTTCTGGTTAAAAGTGCATTTGGATAGTTGAATAGATTAAATTCATTGGAAGTCTTAAAGGGAGCTGTACCTAAATTCAGAGGGGAACTAATTTAAAAAGTTCACCCATTTGTTGCTTAACTCATTTGTTCTTTAAAGAGGGTATAGAGTCAGAATAAAACATTTTCAGAACAAGGACAAATCTGTTAGCCAACAATTATCTTGTAGGTTTTCTTAACTCTATGGAGAAATACTATGCAAGAGTTCTTCTTGAGGTGGTTTTGTGATTTTTGGTGCAAGTTGTGTTTTGTATGGCAATATAAATGCCTTGGATCATTGAGCTTGTAGATGGGTTTGGTGTATGAGAGAGCAAATCTCTCTCTTGTGAAATCCATTGTATTGCATTGTTTCCCTTGTAAAATGTATTATTTGCAAAAAGAAAATTAATAGAAAGAATATACTTATCCTATAGTTGTTTCTTGTCATTTAAAATATTGTTTCTAAAGAAATAGCTAAATCTCTCTCTCTCTTGATAGACATCAAATTTCCACAGTCCATAATGATTGTAGATTAGTATTTCAGGATTTAACTGTGTGTGTGTGTGTTTTTTTCCTCAACATTTTGGATCATACTCCATGATCTCTCTCTCTTTCTCCTTATTTCACATTGGCTATCTATTATTTGTATCTACAAGGAAAGAATTTTTTTTATCTCTATCTCTCTTGCAAGCTAAATAGATAGTTTAAATTTTTTTAAATAAGGTTGTGTATACTTTGATTTAGAAAAAAAATATACTCTCCTTTTTACTGTTTTAATAAAAATAAAGAGGATTTGCACTCTCTTGGTATTATATATATATATATATATATATATATATATATATATATATATATATATATATAAGGAATAGTATTTTAGATTCTTGTTATACATCTTTGTTTTAAAAAGACAGTGAAAAAAAAGGATATATATATATAATGTTTTAGGGTTTTAAGTTAAAGTTATTTTCTTTTATCGCAAAAATTAAAAAAAATAGAAATTAAAAAGAAAAATGATAGTAAGTCTTTTTTATTGAAATTTTGTTAGGGATTGGCCCATAGGGATGGGCAGAGTTGAGGCCCGTCCCACACCTGCAGGATCCAAGGCATCAGGGTCCAATGACCCTGTGCCCATAGAGCCCACGAGATCTATGAGTGCGGGACCCCCACCACCGAGCGGCCAACCGATCCTAGCCTACAAAGGTCACAAGCCACTAGTCTACGGACTATGTAGTTCGTGGTCGACTTGGCTCAAACACATTGTATTCTTTAACACTATTGAAATCGATATGCCTGCAATATTATTTTTATTATGTTTGTTTTTTAATCTTGTTTACTACCTATATAAAAGCATATATATGTATATAATGCTCTCTCTATTTACACAGGACTGTGTATATACAAAGATCTATGTATATACATAGGATTATGTATATACATAGTTCTATGTATATACAGAGATCTATGTATATACATAGAGCGCATTTATTTAAACCTCATTTTTTAGTAATATATATAGATATCTATCATATTATTTTTTGTATAAACTTGGTTCCCTATTTTTTATTTATATAATAAATAAATATATTTCCTAAATATATATTCACATATAGGTGAGTGGATAGGAAAATTAAATATCTATTTTATGTATTCTATTTTCAAATAACCATGGAGAGAAAAGGACAAGAGAAAATTTGGAAATTTCAAAACTTAGAAACCTTGGAAACAAAATATGCAAACTATTAGTTAAATTAGAAAATTACAAACATAAAAATTTAGGAAACTAATTAGATCAATGTTGAGAAATAATCTTCCCATGTGGGAAGTGATTTCTCTCTCTTTCTTCTCCTCCAACACAACCTAAGAATCCCATATGTATATCCTGAATTGAATTGGCATAGGTGAACCATCTGGCTTTGTATGTTCTACTCCCAAATCAGGGTGCAATGTATCATTCCCTTTGTATAACAAGATATGGCATAATATAGAATACCATTTGAAGTATGGGGTATTATTTTCAATCTTAAGGGACACTGGTTATTTATGGATCTCCTTTGCAATGAAAGAAGCAAAACCAAACAAATTGTGGACATGACAGTGTTGAATGTCTATGCAGCTAACATCATCATCACAATAGGTATCTACAACGTGTGATCCTCTCCCAATGCTTGACATAGTGTCCACATCTAATGGCTCACTTTCACTAAGGTGTATGTTCCTATCTTCATAACTATGACCAATTTTGTGCTATGGTGGCCAGTTCACCCTGTAGCTTCTTCTATCTATCATGTATTCATGACATAACTCTTTAAAATTAACCTTGGCATGCGCTCAAGGGTTTAAATAAAAAATATACTCAATCAAATTTTGATTGAGTGTAAGTAGCAATTTTCCCCCAGTCATTTTTAGCTCTGGTATCTGAGTCATACATGCTACTGATAGCATATATCAAGTCAATGCTTACAAACATTTTGGGAATAGCTAATTTACCCACATCAAAGTGTCATATATTTGAAACCAATTTTTTCAAGTATCATTCCATCACAAAAGTTACACGAATTAAATAATCCACTTAATTACCACATCTAAAGTAAAAGATAAATCTCATAAATATGAATCAATAAAAGTTAATAAATCTTGCATAATCATGTGCTTAATCTAGGTGATAGCACTATAAAAGAATATACAAAGTCCAATTGGCTTTCATGCCATAACTCATCCATTCACAAGTTACAATAAATATGTACAAGTATAATAAATCAAACAAACTCTCCTGTCACCATGAACCCACATGTACTCCTACGAGCCGAGAGAGTGGAACATGGCTGAGGAACATTTCCACCCAACCATGATGTAATTATGCTTCCCTGGATCCCTTCATGACACGAAGGAAATCTACACTGGCATGAAATGTCTAGCTACTTGGAAACAACTGGTAGGAGGGAACACCTGATGCAACTTGATGTCTAATGTGCAATTCTAAATAATGAAATGTAGATTGTCTCACAACAGGATGTGGCAAAGATATATATCAATAATGTTTTTCTAGACAAATTATTCATCTTTTTCAATGAATGCTCACTTAGATCTAATCCTTAGAAAAATAGTTACCAGTTCAATTCTTGAAAAGAGGAAAAGTCATCTCTGTTAATCCACATTCGGCATCCTAGCCCAAAAGCCACCCCTACCATAGATAATAGATAATAGATAATATAATAGATAATATCCCATATTCACCTAAACCATTCTAATCCCTTTCCCATTGCACAATCAATGAAAATACAATTCAAGCAATAAAATCAATAATGATATATGTCAACTCCACTTTAGCAATGTGTTTTCATGCACAATCAATAGAAAAATAATTCAATTTTAAATAGAATAGATGCCAGTAATATATAAGATGGCATTCACATAGATATATTTATGTGTTATTCCCATTTTGATAACCCCAAAATTTGAACTTTTCTAATGAACTAACAAGTCCTATCATGCACCAAATCGCCTTTGGTCAAGTCATCTTTATTTGCAAGTAATTAGTCTACACATACTTTCTTCATCATTCCTAATGATAACTCATTGTCAAGATGTTACATCTAGCTATGTTATTCATTTCCCTACATCTAACTTTGTATAGAAATGTCATCCTGAAGAAAAATTAACCATTTCTTCTCACTCAATTTCTCAAATATGCTCAAATCCTTTATTGTCGTGTTCTTGACATTATACCACCTGGTTCGACAAGTTTCTATGTCAACATGCCTCATAATTCAAGAGAGTTTTTAACTTCAATCTTTCATTGCACAACTTGTCAAATGATCAAGTAAAGAGCTTTATGCAAATAGGGGCAAAATAGTTTGACAAAAACATATGCCTCCCTTTTACAGATGAATTGCACTTAAGAGATCTAATGTTAAAGTTGAGTTACAAATCTTCATAGGTCCAAAAATTCTCTTAAATTGCCAAGAAAAGAAGGGTTGCAAATTCGGGTTATGTCAGTAACTATAAGCTTGGAGATTATAAACAGAGGTTGTAAGTAAATCAAGTTTCATTGTATCTTGAACTTGGATAAGAGAAGCTCTTTTATTAGGAAGTTGTAATTCATTTCCAACAAAAGTTTCAATAACACGACAAAGTGTCAATGAAGGAGATATATTGAAAAATCTCGCGAGTTGATATGTTGGAGATTAAGAGTTGTGAAGTTAAGAGATCCATATCCGAAATTAATGATATAAGGGAAAGAAGGGAATGCAAACCTATACACAGAAATGTGTTCATTGAAAAGATTTTACAAAGACTTTTGTTCAATGAAGATAGTGACTAATGTACATATTGGAATTTATACATGGAATATTCTTCGACAATAGTGAGATAGCAAATTCTAGAGCACTCATAAGTTTCTATCAATAAAGGGTAACCTTGACATCCATGTGCCTCAATCGAGCATCTTCCACAATTTGAAAAGAGATGTCATGAACTAACAAGAATATTGTAGCTATCGGAGATGATTATAAGTTACAAAACAATTTCAAATCTCGACATGAAGAAAGCCAATAATCGACGGTGAAAACAGTGAGTTCTCAAGATAAGTCCAAATGACCGAATGAATTATTGAGACACCAATAGGCTCCAATAATGAGTAGCAAAAAGAAAGAGTTATTCTAATCATTTGATCACGTTGGATATTACAAAAACCCTTGATGATTGGTCGTCACCAATAATGTAAATTGATTTGGCACATAAAACTGGAATACTATCATCCATCAGACGAAATAATGAGTTGGGAAACTTATTAAAAACACTGACAAAGTTGGAAATGATAACTCTAACTCTAATCAAGATTAAATGATGATGATTGTCAGTCCTTCCACGTCCAAGAAATCCACTGGCATCATCTCAAGGCATAAAGGATAACATAATATTGTTAAATCATCACCACAGACTCTTCAAGAAGAAACAAAGGTATTTATAATAATTGAATACCTTCATCCACACCCATGGTAAGTGCATGAGGTGATGCACATGATAGACCACGTTCATTTTAAACCATCTCCTACTGATTATAAGCTCTCAAATGAATGCACACAGTAGGCATGTTGAGAAGGTCATAGCAAACACATTTGTAGCTGTAAGACTAAACACCACCAAGTGCAGACATCCATAGAAGCAAGCCTTCGTCTCGATGAGAACCTTGGTAGACACATATGCAGCTATGAAAGCATTTACAAAGCCTTTCAACCTTGTGACACAAAGCCTATGCGAGATATCTTATCATAATGTTCAATGATCGCATAGAGAAGTATTTAGAATCTGTCAAGCAAAAGGAACTTTCAAAAGCCCTTCTACAACTTATAGATGCCAATGTAGACTTGTCTGCAAAAAGCCTAGACTTATGCACAGACATCAAAACAATTTGATAGAATAGCTTAAAGAAAAAGTGTCTAACCGAATACAAAGATTACCAGGGATGTAATTTGCATGAAAGAAGTAATTGTAGGTGTAAAATGACTCTGCAACCTTCGCCATCCTTTTAACTGTGGAAGTTGATTTGTTGAAAAGGTCTTAGGGACTTTCAAGCAGTTGCAAGAGGTAACTTCAGTGTAAAACTTGCAAAAAGCCTCATCATGAAGTACAAATCCCAAGACTATGAATATGATCCAATGATTGATACTATGCTTCCAGATGCATTCAACACTAAAATGGGGCACATTAACCTGCACGACATCTGAACATCATTAATGGAAGGAGAGTGGTCAAAATTGTCGTACAGGATAGAAGAAAGTGGTCTAGTGGATGCGGCTTGCTTTCATATAGAAATGTAATGCCCAAAATTGGTGATAGAATGTGTGAAAGGATACAACCCTAAAGCTAGAGAAGTTAGGACTGTTGATGGACACTTGTTGGCCAAGCTCGATGGAATTTCCATCGCCATCATTCTCTGATTGCTATACAAGGAAAAAATCATCTATATTGATAAGCAAAAAGCTTACAAGTATTTTAGTGACAATAGAAGCAAGTGTTTGAACAACTGAGCTAAAGAATGGATGGAAAAATCCAAAGGTGGACAGCCTCAACTTCCCAAGATGCTTCATTGCTCTCTTTTTATCTAAGAAATCTTTTATCTAATTGTCCTACTCCATAGATTAATAGGCAGCCCCGACTCAACTGAGTTCGAGATGTGGATGTACCTTTTCATCATGGTCATATTAGATGGAAAACAATTCATTGATTGGGGCCGTCTTATCAGTGACTGCATACATGATCAGTTAATCCACTTCAAGACAAGTCAACGCTTCCACATGTCATCCTACTTGATATATGCAATCGCTAATTTGAGGTCATGGTTAGGTTTGAGTACTATTGATGTTCTGAATTAGGAGACACAGATTTATGACTACTACAAGTAGCTACAGTTAGAGGAAAGTTTTATGTGTTTCAGATGAGTGAATGATGCTTTTACAATGCTAGCAGTGAGGCTACTTCAAGGGAATATGGCTATCAGAATATCAAAAGAAGTGGCACTATTGATAAAGAGGTATGGAAGCTACTTCATTTAGTTTTCAAGATTCACCTGTACCTTCGAGTAGGAGGATTTGATGGCTATCCTACTAAGTTTCCAAGATACATGGATGATAAGCTTGTCTTGATCGAGCTTTATAGACAGCTGGTGTTAGTCCAAATGAAATGTAGAGATAGGAAGAACAAAGGAGTTTCCTTCCCTATTTGCCTCGGTCATTACAGATGTGAGTCTAGCTCAAGAGTAGAAAATATGGAAAAGGCTCTAGCTAAGATCAACTTGTACACATACCAGATGAGGTTACCCTTTGATAGCAAAGACTATGTCAAGAATAATTTGAAGCTTGGTCCTGGATATCTTCATTTCCCTAATGTTGAAGACTTTTGGGAAGACTGTGAAGATGAATTTGAAATCAGAAAAAGAGATTGGACGAGATTCACCCTAAAACAAATTCATGATTTCAAGATGGAATGGGTCATTGAGGGTTTTGAAGATGATGAATTAGATCTGATTGATCCCTTCTACTTTGAAGAAATCTAGGCTCAACCTCTTCCTGCTATCAATTGGATAGATCTAGAGGTTAGAGATGTTAAAGAAAGAACCAGTTTTATGATCAAGAAGTTAGAATCTTGGATCAGAAAGAAGATAGATTAGATGACTACTACAAGACCGACAAGTGGAAAGGAGATACCAAGGAGAAGAAGTGAGCACCAAGATAGTTCTACTTCATCAGTTCCTTCTCATACACTAGTTATGGATATTATTTCTCATCAAAATACTCAAGGAAGCAGTGGAGATGAAGATCCCCTAGGAAGAAATAATCTCCAAAACACATGCGGAGATGAACCCAGATAAAAGAAGAAGAAATCAAGATCAAGGGATAAAGAAGTAGGCTCTACTTCAAGAGAAGAGAAAGAACAAGAAGAAGTCTTGATTGATTCAAGGTTCAATGAAAGCATACCAACTACATCATCTTCAATCCTCATTAAATCCCCTCATCATGAAGTACAACATCCTACTTCAGTTATGGAACCTTCTTCCTCAAAGAATCCAGTATGTCAAACAGAACAAGTTGAAGAGCGGGCAACCTCACCAGTACCTAAACAACAAAGTCTCCAACAAAGTAATGCACAAGAGATCTCAGAAAATATTTCCCTCCGATGGTTGGAACAAACTCTATTGAAGAAAAGAAAGGTAGAAGAGTTGGTTGTTCCTAAATTCAACATAGTATCCAATCTTTTTAGAAGATTTGGGAAACCAAAAAAGATCAAGGAGACTTCAAGAATAAAAACTGATTCAAAGTCAGGAAATATGTGTCTAGAGATAGCTCAGCCCATCTCTGAAAAAGATGTAAATGAAGCCACTCCTGCAGATTTTGTTATGAAAAAAATTGATATGGGCCCATCTACTCATGAAGCTAACATACAGAACTTCAATGTACTATCCACAAAGTTAGTAGAAAGGATTGAGAAAGAGAAGTAGTCTAAGGATCAACTGAAACAATGAGTGCAGAATTTGTCTTCCTACTTGAAGTCCATAGTTGACACTTCTACGATGCCACTCAATGTTGATCACCAGTCAATCATCTCAAGTCCAAAAGAAGAAGTTGAAAGAGGTGTTATTGATAATCTTCAAAAATATCAAGTTTATGGAAAATTGACCGAAAGTTGGGTGGAGAAGGTCAAGTCCATTGCATCTAATTTCTTTGTTAAAGAAAAGGTTTTTCATGATGAAGCCTTAATCAAAAAGGAAACCATTGAAAAACACCTGAAAGGTGTTAGAAAAGAAGAAGCAGCTTGGAAGGATATCATGAAGGATTTCACAAAGATGATGGAGATTGATGTCAACATCCTTGTAGTAGAGAAAATCTTACCTAATATAGAGGAGAACTACTTGGAAATCTGGTTGGAAAGCATAAGTTGGAAATTGGTAATCATCAACCAAGTTTCAACAGAGCAAGAAAAGCTTATACTTGCTTGTGATCAAGTGTGTGTAAAACTCCAGAATCAGCTCACCACCATCTTCCCAAGTGCATCATTGATGGAAGATTCACAAGTGATCCAAAATGGTTTTCAGAACATGGTTGATCAACAACTTTTCAATAGAGAAGTCTTCAATGAAAATGCAATTGACAAATTGATTGATATCTATACTTCTTTGAAGATTTGTATTTCCCAAACACCGACTATGGTGTCAAAGTTAAGCAACATCCACAAGAACCTAAAGACCTGGAAGATGAGGATAGCTAACATCTTGATTCCTAAAGGGAAACTAGTTACTCCAGCCATCGAACTTTTTAGAATGTTCAAATAAAAAGAATCCGGTTGACAGGATCAGTTTCTAGAATTAGCAGCTCCATCAACGACACCTTTGATAAGCATGGAATAAATGCAATGTTGCATATTGTATAGTTCTCATATTTGATGTATTTGTGTGTGGCTCAAGTCATGATTTTGGCTTGTTTTGTAAATAATCTTCATGATTGAGTTTTTCCTGTTCAAGTCTTCATCTCTTTTTATTGTAAAGTTAGGTTTATCCTAACTTTTTCTCACAAGGTAGTTGTTCTAAGTGCCAAAGTTGGGTAGTTACTCTAAGTAACTATCTTTATGAAAAGAAAATTAGTTATTTCAAGTTTGTGCACTTAAAGAGTTAGTTATTCTAAGTAGTTACAAAAGTGGTTAAGGTAGTTACCTTAAGTGGTTACTAGCCTCACCTATACATACAGCTTTGTAATTCAATCAAAGGGGTTCCACTTTTTTGCAAGTTATTGTATGAAGGACTCGAATAGTATTATTCAAGCAAGAAAGCAATAGAGAAATATTTTGGATGTGTGTTCAATCCAATATTATGTGTTATTGTTGATATTCGTATGTTTCATCAATGATAACCATTTACTTTCCTTTAAATGTTGCATGTGGAAAAGATTATCATGTCAAGTTCTAGTATCTCAACTTGAATGTGTGGAACTTGAATCAATAAGATTATTTCTCATTTCTTCATTAGTTTTCATTATTCAATTTGTTTTTTTATTATAACCTTAGAAAATCCATATACCCCCATCATACGAGGGAGCTGTCCCTCTCAAATGCAGAGAGGAATCGACATTGTTATGTGATTCTTCAACTATTGTGAATAGTTTGTTGCTAATCCAAGGGAAAAATGGAGTTACTCAAGAAGATTACTTAAGAGCAACAAATCTGTTTATCAACAATATGGTAATATTCTCATTGATTAAGCTTGATCTATGTTTGCATAACTAAATCAATAACATATGCCCAACCCTCAATATAGTTGGTTGGGGCTGCCTAGAATTCCAGTCCTCGTAGGATCATACTGCTACAGTCGGATCTATTGATAATTGAGAGGGGGGGAGTGAATCAGTTATCTTAATTATTTGACTTTCTTTCCTTCTTTAACAATTAGTGCAATATCAAAACATATAAGCATACATAATCATGGAAGCAGAAATAAACTCAACACACATAACACAATATTTTTGACATGGAAAACCCTATTAAGGGAAAAAACCATAGGGTGACTAAGCCA
Organism: Cunninghamia lanceolata; assembly: GCA_027924645.1. Classification (NCBI taxonomy): domain Eukaryota; kingdom Viridiplantae; phylum Streptophyta; class Pinopsida; order Cupressales; family Cupressaceae; genus Cunninghamia; species Cunninghamia lanceolata. The sequence continues at coordinate 71,688 of BSBN01001914.1, read as the reverse complement.
AGATTGTATTCTCTGTTAGAAGAATAAGAAGTACAAAATGGCACTTGCAAATTAGGGCTCACTGCCCGAGCACACTGCTCACAAGAGGCTCACTGTCTACAAGAGACTCATTGTCTACAAGGTATAAAGAAAGTAACCAAGTGTTTGAACTGATCAGATGCGTCCACATATGTTGAGGTTCAGTTCCGGTTAGGCTCAATAAACTGATCTACTGCATTTCATTCTTCCACTCCTTTAGTGCTACTGTTCTATCACATACCAGACTTGTATTATAACTTCCACACCTATCTCTGCCTTTCTTCACACACTATCACATGCCACACACCTCCTCACATCAAAACCCATCTGGTATATATATTCGCACAAAGGATTTCAACATCTTTCTAGTCAGCATCCAAAATACTCAATATTTTCCCAAACTTTGTTTTGTCAGCTAAATCCTTGCTTACCAAGAGATGCGTATCAAAGAGATACTTATAGAAGTCATCAATCATGTTAGCCAATCATGAATGATCCCTTAAGAAACTTGATCACCATCAATATCTCATCCAGATTAAGGTCTGATGCTCTGCCGGTCAGTTCTTCCTCAGTCTACTCTGCCAAATAGGAACCCAACACTTAGGTGTTCATATCTTTTCACTCTTTCATCACCAAAGGCTCAATCTCTGGAATGTATCAGTCATGGTACTCCTCTTGACTTCCCCAAGTCCACACTTTACTGAGATACTTCCTCTAAGAGATCCGGACCTAATTGTCAGACCTTGCTGCATGCTCTGTTCTTGCTCACCGGACCAAAATACTCTTCAATCTGACTTCCGGTATAGACATACCATGTCCTGCAGATGTGTAGGATGGACTTTGTTGCCATCAATGACAACACTCATGAAGCCACACAGTGTCTCTTTCCAACAATCTCCCCCTTTGGCATTGATGGCAACACTTAGTGAAAAATGACTAAGTGTTATAGCATACTTCCCCTTGGCTAATGCTCTGTTCTTATGTACACTTTTCTGGAGCTCCCCCTTAGGTAGATTCCACAATTTTTACTGTTCCTCACTCCCCCTTTGACATCAATGGAAAAGGGTAGGATCCGCACACCAAAATTTCCCAAAAATAATCTATACTTGGCCGCATAAATATATATACATGTTATACTTACATATACTGAAGTATATATGCAAAAGTTGTCTTCAACTGGACAAATTATGTTGCCCAACTCTGCTTCATCCTGTCCAAAATTGAGATGTGACCACTCAACAAGAATACAAAAGCTTCTACCCTCTTTAGATATGTTGGATCACTGGTCCAGGTTGTGGTCTGAGCATCAGTTAGGGCCTCATGCATGGCCTCTAACTTAGGGATAATTATCCCTTTAAGTTCATCCATCCTACTTATTATATTCTTCCTTTCCTTTTCAAGTTTCTTTAGTTCATTTAGAATGGCAATAGTCTGACATTCTTGGTTTATTATGGATGTGGTGAGAGGATCAAAATTCTGAGATAAACTTGATAGTTTACCCTCTTGTTCTTTCACTTTCTTCTCAATATCCATTGTCACTTTAGACCAGGATAACAAAATTTATATATTTCTCTGCCATCTTTAAGAGCATTTTCTAAGCTCTTTATCCCAATATCCATATTTCTCCTATCATTTGTTATTAGCCCTTGTACTTCAGAGAATCTCTTTCCCAAAAACTCTTTCCAGACTTTATCTTCTGCTAACTTCTCCAAAGAATCAAAATGTGTGCTAATTGAATTAACAAGAGATTTCAAGTTACCGGATGAAGAGGCCGAAAGATCCTTCTAGGAGGATGGCATGATCTTCTCCAACACATCGGATGCAATCTCTATTAGCTCATAGTCTTCCATGTGAGACTTCAGAAGCTTTTCTTTTTCCTTTGCTTGGGTAAAGGATGCTATCTTCATTGTCTGAACCAGGGAGAGGGAATCAAAATTGAATGGTCCTTGAAATAGCTCAGGTTCATCTAATTCCATCATTTCTTTGGTCAAGAAATCTTTAACTATTTTTGCAGTGTCTCTTGCCAGAGACAGAGTCTTCTTTCCTTCTGTAGCTTTAGAACTGTCATCTGGGGTTTTCTCTATTTGGTCTTTTTCTCTTCCCTTGACCTCTTCTTCTTGACTAATTTTCTCATCTTTTCTTTCTTCTCCTTCAGTTCTAGATTCAGTAGGGGGATCCGAAAGAGAAATATTTTCTTCTTCATGGACTTCCTCTTCCAGAATAGAGGAATCCAAGTCCTTAGTCCTCTCCTCACTTATCTCCTTTGGATCTTCTACATTTTTCTTAGTAGGTTCATCATCTATGTCCTCTATAACAGGGAGATTGAATTTCATGAAGGCATTCTGGAGGATGTCTTCAGTTTCTTTTGCCACTTTGTCAGTCTCTCCAAGTATAAGCTGATTCATTCTTGCTTTGCTCTGGAACTCATCCTTGCAATCCTTGAAGATCATGTTCATTTGTTTTGGAGTGATGGAAGGGTAGAGCTGAATAGCTATCTGTTCCCGGATCTCTAGGTCCTTTGCCTTAGCATTGTTCTTTCTTATTTCAAGTTCCTTCTCTAGGCTTTTGGGAATTAGAGATATGATCTCAATGAATGCTTTATTATAAATGTTAAGATACCTGACTATAGCATCTTGCAAGATCTTTTGGTCAGCTTCATTATATTCATCATAAAATTTAGTCATTAGTTTTAGGTTCCCATCCACAGTGACTGATTTGATGATATCATCAATGCAGAGAGTAGGCTTTTCAACAAATTCTTCTGCCTTTTCTTCCTTGCCTTGATTGGTAGAGGAGTCACTGGATATTTTCTTCTTCTTCTTCATTTTCTTGACCTCCTCATCTGACTCTGTCTCTTCATCATCTTTTTGACTTGTATATGACCTTGTGGCCTTTTTCTTTGTTCTCTTCTCACCCTTTTCGGATGTCTTGGCTTCCAGTTTAGAGGCTTTTTGACTCTTAGAGGTGGCTAGTGCAGATCTTTTTGAGGATCTGGTCCGAGAGGGGGCTTACACTGGAGCACTTCCTTTTTCTATTTCTTGCCTTTCTTTCTCTACCCTTTCCATATTCTCTCTGTTGGCATCAACTACCTCCTTAGATATTCCATATCTCTTCGTGACTTCTTCTACTTCCCTTCTCACTTTTCTCTTGATCTCAAGCTATCAAAGTTCAACATGAACTTTTACACTCAACTCTTGGAAGGTTCCAAACCTTTCTGCCTTAGGGTCCTTAGGCTGACTTAGTAGGTGTTGGATATGTAGTTCCAAAATTTTCTCATCCGCCTCATAGCCCATTGGCATGATCCACACTATTCTCAGTTCCACTGCCTCCGTTAGGCATTGGTCAGTGTCTACCATGAAACACATTGTATCCTTGTATTTTTCAACTAGAGGTTGGGGAATTCTTTCTCTGGCCTGCATCATGCCTTGGAAGTTTTTGAAGTAACCCCAGAGAGTTGTGCTTTGTGCCTTGGCATCACCAAGCCCATACATATAGTCTCTGATTTTTATGGCAACCGGTCTGTCATTTTGCCATATCCAACCACTAGATCCAGGTAGCTCATTCATGTAATAGAAGAATAGACCTAATATTAAGCCACCATACTTGAATGAATTCTTCTTATCCTTCTTTATTTTCTGTAGGCTCTCTAACAGTTGGTTCAGGAGAAGCTCACATAGATCATAGTCTGCATTTTTCCTTAGCATTTCATATGCAGTATATATAGCAGTCACAGATACTGAATTCTCCCTGTTGGAGTGATAGATTTTGTAACCAATTATCATAGAGGTAAATTTGATATCTAGATCTATGATGTCTTCTATTGTCATTGCACTCTTATCAAATTTTGATCCGGTAGCCTCACTCACAGTTTGGTTTTTGACTGATTTAAGAGTAGGCAACTCACTGGATGAGTGCAATCTGATTACCTCCCTAATGGCATCTTTTGTGATCTTAAATGGAATCAACAACCACATGAAATTGTCATGCATTCTTCTCAGAACATACCGGATCCATTCATCTTCAGCAAAATAGGGGAAATGGATGCAATGTCCAAAATGTTTATCCTGGATGGCCTTGTATTAGGGTTTAAGTTCAAGTGATTCATCAATCAGTTCCTTGTGGTAGATATCCATCAACTTAGATTCCCCAAATTCTTCAATGTTTGCGTGTATGTAAACCCTAACATCTTCTACATGCAGAACCCCATGCAGAATGCTAGAGAATGCACCTTTTACACTTCTAGGGTTCACGATAAGAACCAAAAAGATCGTTGGTTGAGTCAAATTCTACGGTTGATCCTTGAGGGAGAGTTGAAGCAATCTTGTTGCAGAGCTCTTTCTTCCTTCTTCTCGAATGCAATTATGCAAATGATGAACAAAAGAACCCTTTTATTTCTACACAAACCCTAATTCCCTTTTGCAATAAATGCACAACTTAAGTTATTTTAGTTGCCTTGTTCTCCTTGTCTTGGGAGATCTTTCCAGATCACTGAGATGTACTTAGAGTTATTCTCGGTAAATATTAACAATATATCTACCTTTCTCCAATCATTCGATTTATCCGCAGATCAAGATACCTCCATTTTGAATCATACCAGATCTAACTGTGAAAATCCTGCTCTTACCAGATGACTGTTAAACCGGATCAATCTTGGATAATTAACTTCTTCAAAACTTCTTACAGATCTTCCAAATCTTTACCAAGGATTATTTAGATGTTTTATCTAAGAACCCTTTAATTCACAACTTTCTATGTGCCAATTTTAGGCACCAATTAACTGGCTGGGGGAATTTGTTTTCCTTTTTGACTCCCTCCTGAGCCAGAGCTCATCTATTTAGTTTCTAGAAGGAATATCAGCACCATATTCTAGTGCAGATCCATCCGCAACTTTTTTTGTACTTCTCTTTACCCAAATCTTGTTCATCTCCCTTTGAACTTCATCTGCATTCACTTTTCCTTTTCCTTTGTCTTGATTTTGATTATGATGCACCGAACCCCTTTTATCCTGATTCTTACTTCTGTAGAATTTTGCAACATGACCAAATCTATTGCAATTGTAGAAAACAACATTTCTTTGTAGATTTGACTGATATCCTCTTGATCTACATTGATTAGCCATATGTCCCATTCTATTGCGTGCAAAGCATCTACCATTGAATGAATTGTTTATTTGCATATTTCTACATTCTTGAGATTTGTGACCGTTTTGCAGTTAAAACACTATCTGGAGAAGGATGAATTAGTCTGATTCATTCTTCTTCTACATTGATTTTCTTTATGACCAAAGTTATTACAATTGTGGTAGTATCCATTGAAGGATGGATATCTTTGAGCATTTGGTTGCCTTACCAGGGGTCTTCTAGGCCTGTTCCTTGGATTTCCTAATCCAGAGTTCTTCTGACTGGATCCAAAGCTTTCCCCTTTCTCATACCCCAAACCTTGCTTGTCATCTACCCTCTTTTGGATTTCAAGAAGAACTTCAAGTTGAGCAGAGCTTATCTTGAATTTCTCTTTGTAATCATTTGTTGTTTGAAGATCCCTTTTAAGAGTGTCTATTTGATTCTCAAGTTGTTCTTCATTGTCTCTATCTTCTTCAAGATCAAATTCTAGATGCCTGATTATTCTATCCATTTTGTGGAAATCTTCTGACTTCTCCTTGAGAGATTGTTTTAGATTATCTTCACTTTTTCTTTTCTCTTCAATTTCTTGGGTGAATTTCATAACTCCTGATTCCATTTCATGTCTTACCATAATGACCTCTTTTGATAACTTCTCACATAACTTGGTTTTCTCATTCAGATCTTCATTAGTATCATTGGATTCACTTTGACTTGCTAATTGTTGAAGTAGTTCCTTTCTTTTCTTCATTGAGATACTTAGTTTTCCTTTGAGTTTATTTATGAAATCATCAGCTTGTTTGAGTCTTTCCCTTAGGTTATTGACTTCAGAGTGAGATTGCTCAAGATCATCTAGGGCAGACTGAAGTTGTTTCCTCATACCATACATATCCATTGAGATTCCTAGATCTTCCTCAATTTGTTAGGCTCTATTAGGAGGAACTTAGCTCTGATACCAATTGTTGATAACTAAGAGGGGGGGTGAATCAGTTATCTTAATTATTTGACTTTATTTTCTTCTCTTACAATTAGTGCAATATCAAAACATATAAGCATACATAATCATGAAGAAAAATTAAACTCAACACACATAACACAATATTTTTGAAGTGGAAAACCCTATTAAGGGAAAAAACCACGAGGTGACTAACCAAAGATTGTATTCTCTGTTAGAAGAATAAGAAGTACAAAATGGCACTTGCCAATTAGGGCTCACTGCTTGAGCACACTGCTCACAAGAGGCTCACTACCTACAAGAGACTCATTGTCTACAAGGTATAAAGAAAGTAACCAAGTGTTTGAACTAATCAGAGGCATCCACATATGCTGAGGTTTAGTTTTGGTTAGGCTCAATAAACTGATCTACTACATTTCATTCTTCCACTCCTTTAGTGCTGCTATTCTATCACATACTGGACTTGTATTATAACATCCACACCTATCTCTACCTTTCTTTGGACACTATCACATGCCACACACCTCCTCACATCAAAATCCATCTAGTATATCCACACAAAGGATTTCAACATCTTTCTAGTCGGCATCCGGAATACGTAATATTTTCCCAAACTCTGGTTTGTCGGTTGAATCCTTGCTTACCAAGAGATGTGTATCAAAGAGATACTTATAGAAGTCATCAATCATGTTAGCCAATCATGAATGATCCCTTAAGAAACTTGATCACCATCAATATCTCATCCGGATTAAGGTCTGATGCTCTGCCGATCAGTTCTTCCTCTATCTACTCTACCAAACAGGAACCCAACACTTAGGTGTTCATATCTTTTCAAGTATTTCATCACCAGAGGCTCAATCTCTGGAATGTATCAGTCATGGCACTCCTCTTGACTTCCCCAAGTCTGCACTTTACTGAGATACTTCCTCTGAGAGATCTGGACCTGATTGTCAGACCTTGTTGCATGCTCTGTTCTTGCTCACCAGACCAAAATACTCTTCAATTTGACTTCTGGTATAGACATACCATGTCCTGCGGATGTGTTGTATGGACTTTGTTGCCATGAATGACAACACTCATGAAGCCACACAGTGTCTCTTGCCGACAAGATCTACACCGCTTAAGGCATCCCTATCGATACTACTTCTTTCACCCACTGCTATAGTGGGACACTCCTATTGATGCCGTAATCTCCATTCAGATTGTAGTCTCCTTGTAATCCTGAACTCCTAACAGATTACAGTATAACCCTCATCTAAACTTCATGAAGAAGAGTGTATCCCCGTAATAAATGAACTCCTCAAGATTACGGTCAGACCTAGGAAGGCATAGCGATCTATCTGGGAGGCTAGAGAAGATGGGGGGCAACTATTCTAGTTAGTTGGGCAATGCGGCACCACTTTGTGGATCCAATCTAGAAGGCCCACCTGGAGTATAAGATGAGGGCCCCAGCTAGATAGTAGGGCTGCCAACTATTTATTAATTCATTACTTTTCTTAACCAATGACAGTGTTCTTTCAAGCAATAATTCGATAAAAAGATTCATTTATTCCTTTAAATGCAATTATAATTATATATAGAATCTATAAATGAGTTATATTTCCTAGTACCCCATAGTTCTTTCTTTTCAATAGTTTGAAGAAAACTAATGCTAACTAGTTTCTACCCAAAGATGGTTTATAATTTCAAGCAAATGTTTTAATAAAAAGAGCTTTGTTTATTCAACAAGCTGCATATAGAAGCATTAAATCTAGATACACCTTTAGTCCCTTATTTCAATCATAATCTTCTAAAATAAATCTAGGTCTAACATTATGTCCGAAGGCATTTTTTTATAATTCCTATCATTTGTAATTATGGCATATATCTAAAAAGATAAATAAATATCATTCATCATCTTTATAAAAAACCAATAAAACATCATTTAAAGGCATGAGCAAGAAAGTAAGTATATATATAAATTCCTAAGTTATTATAATAACCTTGTTTTTTGCTACAGGAGTAAGTTAAATTCTGCTACAAGAATGTAGAAAAATTAGTTACAAGAACTGTTTAAAGTTTGCTATAGGTATTTTAAGAAGAACCAATATTTAATGACATCATTATTAACAAAACATCATTTTCAGCAAGGAAAAAGAAAGGAAAAAGAGTAAGTATATTGGAACTATCATAAAAACTCTACTACAAGAACCTAATAAATAAGCTACAGGAACTGTTTAAGCCTACTACAGTAACTGGTTAAGGTGCTACTACAGAAAACAAGCCATGATAGGAAGTTTTGTTGCCTGCTACAGGAAGAAAAAAAATGACGGCTATAGGAATAAAAACCAACAGTAGTGACTAAGATAACTAATCTACTATGATAGAATAAAATAAGGCAATTTCCAGAATGCTCGTGGTTACAAGGATAAGTAATATGAGTCATGATAACTACTTTTGACTATTGTTTAAAGAGGCCACATAAAATGCAAAATACAAAGGGTATTAAGATGGATAACAAACTAAAATAAATCAGATTTGACAGAGCTTATGGATGGAAAATGTTTTAGGAGACGTAGAGAATCAATCATAGAGTGATTTTAATGTAGGTGAAAAGTGATAACTAGGCTGACTAAGATATTTTACAGACTAGAAAAGAATAAAAATACAGTCCAATATTTACATAGTATATTCTTCCAAAAATTTCATCAAACAATTTATGGAAAATATGCAATTATTCTTCCTTTTTGAAGGGTTGAATCTTCCTCCTATCATTGATGATTTCTCCCTTTCTCCGTCTCTCCTTTCTCACCTTCTGTTGTTGAAAATTAATGGTGCCCCATTTCTCTGTCATCCTCGTCTTTTCTCAGGTCCAAAATAAATCACGTCTATCTTTTTCTAAATTACTCAAACTACTATGAATATCTTCAAATCCCTTTTGGGTTTTGTTCTCCCCTTTGCGAGATTTCCATAACAATTTATGATTTTAAATTTTGTTGAGAAATGACAAAGTTATCGTTGTTTTTCTATGACTGGTTTTGACTGTTTTTAAAAATGCCATTGTTTTTTTTCTTTTCCAGTTTACATGAGCTCCCCCAATAATAATTTCCTTTCTACTATTTCTTCCTTTATAAAAATAATGCCCTCTTCTAAAAATTGGCATTTTAAAATAATTAGACTATGTTTTTTATTAACTAGAGTTCTCCCTAAGTTTGCATGATATTTGGGTTTACAAAGCCTCCAAAATTAATATAAAATAAACTTATTTATTCCTACCACTTGCATGAAAGAATTATTATTCTTTTAATCCCTTTATTTAGATTTCTAAATATAATAAGCATTATTAATATAATTTATTTATTTTTAGAATACATAATCACTTTAAATAAAAACAAGAAGCATTTATAATAATAAAATAATATATATAAAAATCTATTGTAATTTAAATATAATGGTTTTAAGTCTAAATTAGATATTATGTTCCAAACAATGATATTTATATAAAAAGGAAAACTTTTATTATTTATTAAATAATATAAAACACACAGTTTTAAATATAAATCAAAATATCATTAATATTCATAACTAATCATGCATTCGAATGGACTTATTGTAACAATTAAAACACATATTTATCTACTCCAAAATCATCAATCTCATTTATTGACTAATTAATAATGCATGAAAAGATCATTCGGAAAATGCAAAATGACATGAGACTATGTGAGTGTGTGAGTGTGTGAGTGCATTAGGGTTATCCATCCCAAACAGTTCTTGCCAAGTGGCTAGAACACCACTATCTCAACCATGTTCTCATCTTCGACATTCCCTACACTCAGTCACACTTAGATTTTTATTAATAGGAACTAGTTCTCCAAAAATCATAGCCAAAGCAAAATAAAATGTACATCTATAATATTTAATATTAAATCAACTTTCTAGTTCACACAAATATTACATCATGATCTAATTACCTTCACACACGTGGAATTTACTCAAAGTAAAAATGTTTGTAGTAAAATGTTCAAAGATATAATTTATAATAAAGTCCAAAAAATGAGATGTGACAAATTTATTTTACATAGCACATTTATGGCAATGCTCAACCAATTCTTAACTAGTGATAGGGATACTAGGGTCTCTAATATCTTCCATTATATCTATCATCCTTTGGGTGAGGATGCTAGTAGCCTAGGATTACTTTCCTTTCTTTGAAGAACTAGGTAGTAATGCAAGGACATCTTGATTTAAACTTCTCTTTTCCCTACCAAATTAGGTTGACCCTTGACTCATGGTGACAATTACAATTCTTGTAGGGTGACCAAAAATTTAACTAATATTTTTGAGGATTCCTTCCACAATTAAAACCCTACCCAACTATAATCAATGTAACAAAAACAACCCTTATATTTCCAAGGAAGAATAAAATCATAAAGTCATGGGGCATGTACCTATCAGCATGCCCAAGAAACTACCAATTCTTTTTATTCATTAGGCAATTCACAACTGAGTATCAAATGTTGTTACTAGATTCTTACACAATTCTTTGTCATCAGCTAGGTCAATCACGTGAAAATGCTTTTATAAAATCAAGTCTTCTTGCAAGAAACACTTTACCACCCTCTGAATTAATTGATTATAAATGCCTCAGACATCAAGTGGCACAATTGTAGTCCTTTTACAAGGATTTTAAATTCCGGTCGTCAATCTATTCTTAAGATCAACACTATGTATAACACTCTAAGTCACTTGAAAAGATCTTTCGACAGGTATCAAAGTTTACCTTCAATGAGGACATGTTGGTCCACCTAGTCTAACAATTCATACATCACCCAATCAACATTCGACAATAGAGATACCCATCACACATTGCATTTGTATCATAAGAGCCAATTGTGAAACATGTGATGCATTATAACTGTCATAATGCAATGAAAAGGCCCTGTGTACTCCCTCCATATGAAAACACCAGGTGGCAAGATATCACACATCACAAACTTGGGAATGGATACCCCTTTGAGTTTGTGATGTGTGTAGTCCGATGTGCTTCAATAGGAATAAGCCATATGGATAAAAACTTAGAAAGTGACAACTTCATAGTAGAGTGTCAAACATTGCAAACTTAGAAACGGGGCCACTTCTTGAGATTGCACAAAAGGAACTAAGCGCTACAATGAAAAGGCACCACCTAGTAGGGACCACTATAGAATGAATCATTTGAACCTAACAATGACCACTTTTACACATGTCATCATTGGACAAGCTCACAAACTTAGAAGGGACTGACCAAATGAGTATGTATTGCACTAAAGATTTGTGATGGAATAACATCCAAACACATGTAGGCTGATTCAAACCCACCAAAGGATTTTTAAAATAATAAAGGTTGGAGCAATAAAGTATCTGACAGTGGGCAATAATAAGTAATTTAATTGAAAGGGCCAGTATGCCAACAACCATAAGGACCTGGACCTCGAGGAAAAAATTAAGTGAGTTTGACTAGTTGGGAAAGTCCACAATAAATAAGAACAACCCTTCAGCAAGGGCATAAAGCTTTAAAACATTGTTCGGTTTTAGAAATAATTAGGGATAAACCCTAACATAGTTTAAGCACAAAAATATTTAAGGATGAAACAAAGGAAAACTTTCAAGAATATTCCTAACACCCTTGTTCTTTTCTCCATACCCTATTTGTCATCCTTATCACTATTGCATCCTAACCCTAGTATCTTCTCCATAGGCTAGAGAGATGCTCTTAGGAATCCTTTTTACCACTGCATCCTAGACATACTTAGGTGCACACATGCATTATGAACTTTCTTTATCATCTAATTGCTTATGGAGGTTGAAAGACCAAAATAGCCTGGGTTTGACTACTCTCGACAAACTCCTTTGCAGTCACAAAATTTATTTTCATCTCCTTGCAACAAGTTATTTAGAAATATCATTTACATGGAGATTTCCTAGTGTTGATCCTTTTGCATTAGATTTTATCATTTCTATTTATTAGATTTTGCTTGTATATCTATATATTATGGTTGTGTATCTATGCCACTATGTTATGCAAGTTGATCAAGGAAACATACAAACAGAGAAGAATCTTACCAGATGAACACAAAACACTCCTATTAGACCCTATCATTCATACAACACCATATAGATGATAGCACTTAGCATAGATGTCCACATGGCATGTTGTTGTCCCTAGCTGAGACATCCTCTTTTTGATGGTAAATCAATTTTTTATTTTATTTTCCATATTAACTTTCATTTTTCCAAAAAGTCAACTGAAAACTATGCGAATTATACTTCATTTATATTCATTTGTTATTGTTAGCTTAGGAAGTTAAATTTTCTAATCAATAGCATAGCTGAAATATCTAGAATAGTTTTGTAAGAGTTAAAATAGAACTTCTTCTCCTTTAAAGCTAGACATTCTAGAGTAGTGTCATGTAAGATCATTTTATCTAGAGGGTGCAACTCTCTAGGTTGAGTTGCTATCTTACACACTACATTCTTGTGAACCTGACCTGAAACCTACTTTTTGACAACCTTTCTAAAGCTAAAGCATTCTCCACTACATGTCATAAACTCTTAAGGAATTTTATGAGCTTTATGACCCGAGTCTCTAATTTTAAGAACTTTATAAGGAACTCGTGTTCTAATAAGTAAATGTCAAATGTTAATAGAGTAAACTTGTATTTGATGGATTGTATTTAAACCCATAATTGGGCATTAATGATTCTAGATGTTATTATGTTATATTCATGGAAATTGCAATCATATTAAAATTGGTGTTTATAGTTCAATTGGAAATAGAAGTAATAAATAGTATTTGTATTTCTCCTATGTAGCTCAAATAGGTTAATTGTTAATGGATCCCTATAGAAGGAAGCTCTAGAACTTAGTACTTTGAATCGAAGGTATGATCATTCACATCAACTAAGCCAATTTCCTAGTATTATTCTATTGTAACTCTATATGAAATAAACTAGCAATTGGACCCATAGGTCCAATGGGCACACTGATAAAATTTTACAAGCAAGAAATGCACAAAGCTTTGGTCTACTTAATGTCAGTGTGAAAAGTTACATTATCTATCTAGTTAACTTTTAACATGTCTAGGAGATTAATATTCACACTTGATTAAGTCCAACTTTGAGCTTCTTACCTTTTTGTCTCACCTCATGTGGTAAAGACGTGTACTCACCTTTGTGAGACATCTACTTCATGCAAACTTGCCACTTACTCAAACATGTGTCATTTGAGTAGACAAGTGTTGCAACTTTGGAGGGTTGCTCAATTGTTATGTATGACCTTCTCACCTCCACTTGCTTGCCTACTTAAGCAAGTCTCCTATGTACATTTCATTCATCTTTTGGCAATGTAATTTGGCCTATTGTGTAGAAAATAGCTTTGTGGTTGTTTTCTTGCTTGTTGATCCTCACCTTTCCCAACATGGTATCAGAGCTTTCCTTGCAAAATTATGCCCGTCATAGCTAATCTTGCCCATAGCCAAGTCTAAAGATCCTCCTAGAGCTAGGATTTTTTGTCGAAAAAGAAAAAAAAAATTTAGAAAATCTGACTTTGGGCAAAGTTTCCTCACAAAATTTTAGTTCTTGGCCCGAATCTAGGCATTTTTCTTCACATTGCCGAGTGTTTCTGCATCACATTGATGGTTTTTTTTTGGCCTCACAGCCTCTTTAAGCTCTATCTAAGGGTTTAAAATTAGTTTCTGTTCGTGGGTTTCTATTTTATTGGTGGTTGTCTTTCAGGTTTTTCCACCTACGAAGTACCACCACTGGTTTAAATTATTTGGTCAACCTTTTCCTTTGCATGAATCTTCAATAGACATCTCCATTCATGTCGTTCAATATTTGCAAGGCGTTTCATTTGATGGCCAAAGCAATTTCTGCTGGGTTTAACATGTTGTAGGCGTGGTTTCTAACCGCCCATACCAGAGTCAACGACCTTTTTCAAAGCCTTACAAATTGAGGTCACACATCTCTGCAGGGTCGCTACACAGGACGGGTCGAGACAGAAGATCTTCAAAGTTGCAGGTCGTGGTTTTCATGGTTTAGACGAACTGAGCTTTGATCTCTACATTTGCATCGAGTTGCCACTCCTCCCACTGCACGATTTCTCTCCAATACTGGGTCGAGGTCTTCAAATGCATTTCTGGTTGTTGTTAACAAAGGGTCGACCTCAATATTCTCTGAGATCTTCAGGCGCTGGTTTCAATTAGCTGAGATCTTCGGGTGCTGTCTTCAATTTCATTAGCCGAGATTTTTAGGTGCTGGCTTCAATTTCATTACCTGAGATCTGTGAGCTAAGTTTTTTCCATCTAATTTGAGGCATATTTAGAAACCATCAAATTTGTAGGTTGAAGAACTTGTTTGGGCACTCTACCACGGCCATACCATTTGTGTATCATGGTGGCCATCTGAAATCTGGAAGGCGGCTCATTCCCACGACTTCAAAGATCTTTACTCACTGTTTACATTGTGGTTATACTTTTTCTACAATGTCACACATCATGACATGATGACAGTTATTGAAGTGGTATATGTGGTGGTCGCTCCGTACAACCTGCCAGCCAAATTGGTCTTTCCCCGGCATCGGCATCTCTTCGATCTCAATGTCTCCAAAAGACTTGGTCAAATGGGTCGATGTTTCATTTATTACTTGGTAGGCTGATTTTGAAAAGAACAAGATTTGTTATAAGCAGTTGTTTGTTCTCTAACAAACTCTTTGTAATAGGTAACCTAGCATTTCCATTGTAGTATGCAAATAGGAGTCTCTTTAAACAATTTCTTTGTGAAATTGTAATATCATAATAGTAACATTTAATATTACATATGTGATTAAAGTTTTGATGTTACAAATACTTGTAATAGTGACATTCAACTTGCTAAGAATCATCAAAAGTTGAATTCTTAAAAAAAAAATTTGCCTCGAAAGACCTTAATCTTGCATAAGTTTGTGCAAAGAGGGGTTTTTTTCATTTTGCCATAACTTTTGCCCACGGAGACAAAATTGGGCATATTTATAGTTGACATGAAGTTGCTTCAAGCACTGACAAAGCTGTGCCGAAATGATTTGGGAATTGTCCCATTTGCTCAAAAAAATTTCCCTCGTTGTAAAGCAAGTTAAATAACTCCAAAAACATCTGTATCTTTTGCTTGGGAACTCGAAATTGAGTGCCGTTTTTTTAGAAAGTGAATATTTTTTTGAGAGAATAATCTATTGGAAATGATTTCACACTACTGTTATAAAGTGTCATTTTCACGTTCCAATTAGACTTGTTTAACGGACTATCATTATAAAGTGTCAAAATTCAGGGGGGGATAAAATATTTAGTCACAGGGGGCTTTCTAGAGTCATGTATTGTGTGCACTTCCATTTCTCCCTCAATATTTCTTTTCACATCTCAAAACAAATCTGCAAACAATCTAAGTAAAGCATGGAGCCAAATCGTCCTATCAAACCTCTAACACCCTTTAACAATCATTATTGGAAACTCAGTATTGAACTTATGCTAAAGGATAAAGGGTTATATAGAGTGACTATGGTTACAAAAATAGAGCCAAATGCTATCAAGGATAGAGAAAAATGGTTCAATAAGTGTGATCAAGCCTTCAGCTTCTTATGTCTAAATCTAGCTCCTAAACTTTTGTTCCATGTTGAAACCTTGAAAACACCCAATGAGGTATGGGAAACCTTAGAAATACTTTTTGGGAAGGTTGATGAATTAAAAAGTCATGAGTTAGAAAATGAGCTCCTCAGTTTGAGCCCTAGAGATTTTGATACCTTAGAAGATTATTTCACAAAGTTTAGATCATTGAAACTATAGTTAAGAGAATGTGGGGTAGATAAAAAAGGAAGATCAACTCATACTTTCTATGCTTTCTAGACTAGGTCTTGAATATTCTATCTTTGTATCTTCTTTTTATGCCACCAAAAGGGCTTTTGGTGCTACATGGAAAATGCCTACTTTGGATGAATTCATTGTTGACTTAACAAGGGAAGATGATAAATTGATACAAATGGGTACCATGAAGAATTACAAACCACATGCTCTTGTTGTTGGAAATTGAAAAAATAACAAAGGAGAAAAAAAAAGGACAAAGAAATCAAGAAAGATAAGAAAGCTGAGTCTTCAAAATTAAACACTCAAAGCTTTTTAGATAAAGGCAAAGAAAAAGCTAAGTGTACATATTGCAATAAAACTGGGCACACTGAGTAAAAATGTTTAAAGAAGAAGATCAATCATCTGACCAATCTTCTTGAAAAGCATAATATAAAGTATCATGAATCTAATCAAGAGTCATCATCAACACCAGATACAACACCAGAAACATTTAGGGGTCATGCTCTTTTTGCATCTACAGTCTCTAAATCTAGAACCTGACATCACTGCCATGTCATCACCTATTGCTACATCAAAGTTTAGAGTTGCTTCACAGAAGGCTTCCAGAGATTCTTTACATTAGGATTATCACCTTAGGGTATTTTGTACAGTGTCTACTACACTTTCTAGTTTTCTCTCTTTTTGGAGGAATTTTTTTTCCCACAAGGCTTTCATTCTTTCTCCGCTTTATGAGAGATTCTTTTGTACACAGGTACCTGATCAGGCCTAGTTGTTGAGACCCATCATTGTTTCACTACTCCCTAAGTTGCACTTAAGGGGGGTGTTAGTGTGAAAAGTTACATTATCTATCTAGTTAGCTTTTAGCATGTCTAGGAGATTAATATTCACACTTGATTAAATCCAACTTTGGGCTTCTTACCTTTTTGTCTCACCTCATGTGGTGAAGACATGTGTACTCACCTTTGTGAAACACCTACTTCATGCATTTTGCCACTTACTCAAACATGTGTCATTTGAGTAAACAAGTATTGCACCTTTGGAGGGTTGCTTAGTTGTTGTGTACGACCTTCTCATCTCCACTTGCTTGCCTACTTAAGCAAGTCTCCTATGTACATTTCATTCATCTTTTGGCAATTTAATTTGGCCTACTATGTGGAAAATAGCTTTGTGGTAGTTTTCTTTCTTGTTGATCCTCACCTCTCCTAACACTTACAAGGCACCTACAAGGTAGTTAATTTAATCCTATTTTTGGATTTGTGTGTGAAACTCTCTTTGGTCCCATTAACTTGAAATGACCTAGTGTGGGGCAACAAGGGTAAGTGGCATTAGCTTAAGGGTTCTATTAGTTGCATGGCCAAACATGTGACTATGGTCACCCAATTCAATCTCTTAAAGGTGCTAGTAGTGAGATTGCCAAAAACACCCTATTCAATGTCAAGACTATTGATCAATGTTGACAAGCACTCTACACTAGTTGACATCTAGACCCATGACTATCCAAATGGTTGCATCAACAAATCAAATGTAAAGCAATGAAAATGAATGAAAGAAAGGAAGGAAGTGAATCAACTATTTTTTTTCTTACATTGATAGTGATGAAAGTAGATATCTTGTGAGCATCTATTATGAATCCACTGGGAGGAATTTGTAATTGACTTCCTTCTCATGAAAGGAGGCCAACACATTTGATGTGTAGTGGAGTGTAGATGACCCTATACTTTGATTGTTACACTCAAAATTACAGGGTACTCTACTTTTTAGATGAGATAGAGAGATTACAGAGGAAAGTAAGGAGAAATCATGTTCTAGTTATTTGGTAAGACATCAATTTATAGTCCTCAAGATTAGAGGGTCAACCAAACATAATATCTAGATGTTCCCTTAGTGATGAGCACTAGATGAATATATAGACTGATGGTCTAGATTAAAAGGACTACCATGAAATAGATCTTGGCCATTGATTTTCCAAACAATACCATAAATGATAAAAAAGAACAAAAAGTTTGTACACTTTTGATTTAGTTTTTAAAATAATGTCATGAATGCTAAGAAACTAAAAAAACATTTTCAACTTGCATTTATTATTATTTTCCTTTATTGTTGTCTTATTCTAAATAATTGAAAACAAATTGTTAGTAATGTATTTTCTCTCCACAATTTTTAATCATAAATATATATGAAAATGATTTTTTTATTAATTATCAATGATAAATTTTGATTTCTTTACTATGGGGTAGTGTACATGCACTCCAAGCTCTTTGTCATGCACTCCAAACTCCCTCAAATGAATTTGGACCTTATACATCTATGCTACATGGAATGCTATTATGCACCTTAAAAGTGCGACCAAATGAAATTATGATAAGATTGCAAAGAGATTCATATTCATAGATAAATATCTATATCAAATCAGATTGTGATCAAAACAGAATATCAATAGATTTTGAGCCTAGATACGCAATGAGATTAAGTGAAAAAACTTATAAAAGTTAAACAAGACATTTCAATTCAAAAAACTTGATGAATTTGTTGAATTTCTGGCTAAAGGATGGGAGAATGTATCTCCTCAATTCTGTTACTTTTCATGTTGTCTATCTATTGCTACTTACTATCTACTATTTATAGGTTGTATATGTTGTTTATGCTATTTATGTTGTAGTTGGTCTGGTGGCTCTTTTTGTGTTTGAGCCTCTGCGGTCTCTCTTTGTCTTGATGTAAGGGTTTGGCCCCTAGTTTTTGCTGACTTATATAATCAAAAACATCTAGATGTAGTTGAAAGATATAATACAACACAAGTCAATTGATATTCAAGTTTAATCAAATGTCTGAAAGAAATAAAACAAACAAAAAATGGACAGGATCAAACTACAAATTGAATCACATACCAAATTGATTTTGGGGAGATATTAGAAGGGAATATAAGTGGAAAAACTCTATGATCACTATTCTTGTGTAATATTATTATGAAATCTAGGTTAAAAAATGGCAGTAAATGAAAAAGAAGCACTTACAAAATTCAATGAATGAGTGGTCAACAAGTCAAATAAAATTAGTATAACAGACTATTAAATGCTAATGATATGAAATCAAAAGTTGACACTTAATATCAAAATTAGTCTGTTTAAATATTTCAAGTCATTTTCAAGGTATATTTATTTTAAAATCTAGCAAGTTAGATTCTAGGATGAAATAAATTCATATCAATTACAATGTACATACAAGAATTAGGTAATACTAATATTCAAGACAAGGCATGACAAAGAGTAGTTATCACTAATACTAACCAAGGTGACTACAAATGTGATACCTACAATTGTGACTACCTTTGCCCTTGCTTTCACTCCATTTATAAATAAATATCTATCAATATCCACATTCATCAAACAAAAAAGGCTCACCTTGATTTTGTAAGAGCTGCTTAGTTTGCATTTCCTTTAACACACATCTAGCCTAATGCTAATTTGATTAAAAAAAAGTGGAATCATGGAAGAAAATTATGAGTGCTATGATTACCGTGTGAGTATTCCTTTGTTACCAATTGAGTAATATAACTAGATGTAGTGAAAGGAAAAGGCATAGAAGCCATGGCCATGTCCTATCTCCTCACTACATATCAATTGTGTGCATTAATTATAATACCCATAACTAAAAATGAGGTTACATAGCTTAATAAGTTATTCTATTCTATCAAATTTACAATCAATTTAAACATTCTCAATTGTAGAGATAATGAAGAATCCATATATATGTTGATGTTTGGAGGAGTAGAGAAGTTGTAGATAGGATTGAATCTAAACCAGGGTCCAATACAGAAAGAATCACATCTCGCCAAAGTTATGCCTCGCCAATAATTTCTTCTCTAGGTTTTCTCTTTTGAGTAAGCCCTTAGATTTCTCTAATAGATAGTCTAGAATTCTACCTAGCTCTTCAAAAAATTTAAGAGAATCTTGAAACCCAGAAGAAAGTTTAGCATATTCCATTTGTAGCTTGTATAACTCCCATTCCACAACCATGCAAATTTGATCCTTGTCTCTCGTCACATTCTAATTTCTCTCTTAAATAGACCTCTCCCCACTCCTTTCAGGTGTCTTATTTCATGATAAAAAAATTTCCATGTTAACCCTGTTAAAAATTCCTATGTCCTCCGCTTAACACTTCATCACATGAAAGGAGAGATTTTGGATACACTGTCAAAATTTATAAAGGATTATGATGATATATATATTTGGCTTATATATAATTTTACTTATACTAAGGTATGTCATAGTATTTTAAGGGCACCTTTGCTTGGATAACCATCATTAAAAAATTGCTTGACAGGCAGGGTTAACTATCAAATTTATGCCCTGGTTGGAGGGCAAGCCCCCTTTTGGTGCAACAATGTATTCTTTTTTTTAAAAGTTCCAATTTGTTAAATTCAAACTCAAATAGTGGAATACATTTGGTTTGGATAATTTTTTTTGACAAAAAAGCAGGTGTAAGAAAAATTGAATGTTATTACTTTTCAGATCAAAGAACTTGGTATGACTAGGGAACGACTTCTAGAGGAGTACTCTCTCTCTAAGGAGCTTCATAAATGGGAATTGTGGGAGGAGATTTTCTAAAAGTAGAAAACAAGAATTACTTGGCTATAGGAGGGAGATTAGAATACCTCTTTTTTCCATAATGTAATTAAGAAAAGGAGAAGTAGCAATGTTATTTCATCTATTATCCCCTCTAATGGAATGCAAGTGTCTTCATCTTAAGACATTAATAAACAAGTTGATTCTCATTTTTCATCTTTGTTCAAAGAAAGTGGTCCTACAATTGGGGAGGAGCAAAGGGTTATTTTATGATGCATCCCTATCATGTCCCCTCCCCCTATAGGCCGACTCCATGGGTTGTTCTTAAATATCATCCACTTCAATAGTCAAAGGTCAAATTTGGCCAATAAAAGTAGGACAAATATTTAAAACTATTTATTGTGAATGAGGTGTAAAATTGCTATTGATTCTTTCACCATTGAAGTGGATGATATTTAAGTAGAGTGGACTCCATGAGCACCAACTCACGAGTTTACAAGGAAACAAAATTTGTATCATTGATAATTGGAAATCAATTACAGGTTTAGTGAAGAAAGTCCAGAGGGTGTCTTCTTTACCCAATAGACTACACTAAGAAATAGACGAGAGAGAAAGAATACATATAATATCGCCGATATGAAATAACATACAACCATAGAAAAGGCCACTGGAAATAACAGTTCAAACCAAATCTTATATCTTTCTAGTCCAAAAATGAATTGTTTGAAATAAAATCTGATTTACGAAAATGGTGATGGGAACAAAGGACAATGTAACCCATAAAATCATTATTAAACATTCATATATGTGAGAGCCACCAGTAGGTCATACTTAATATTAAAGTGTGAGCAAATATTAAGGAAATCCACATAAGAATCGTTTAGAATATTATTAAGGAAAGTGGCGCTTATCTCATAAGAATTGTTTGAGATATTATTAAGGAAGGTGGTGCTAATATAATGGAATAAAGAATTGTTACATTAAAATTATAATTATAAACATCAAAGGGTAGCAGAGGTTATGACAAGTTGTGATTCCTTCACAATAAGATATAAAAAGAGAAATCATGAAGCATAAATGATTCATGAAGGAAGCAAGCAAGAAAAGGAATATACAACAGGGAAGAGAAAAAAGAATAAATGGGTATATGTGTGTGTGTGCAATAATTGATAATAGTAGAGAATTATCCATTGCATCCCTTCTATTATGCTATAACTTTATCATCCTCTCATTCTATTAATCCATTATTCTATCATTTTAATATTATATTATCATATCATTCATTCTTCTATCATTATATCTTTTTTACTTTATCAATCTATCATTGTATTATTCCATCATTCTATTATTATATTATTCGTCATTCTATCCCTCTGTCATACAATCATTATATCCTCCTATTATTTTATCATTCTATCATTCGATTATTCTATCATATTATTCTATCCTTCTATTGTTCTATAATTCTATTATTGAATCAATCAAATCAATGAATATCTGAGATATCAATTAGCAATCAAAGGAAGCTATGTTCATTGGAAGGAAGTCACTTAAGAATCAAGAAAAAGGGGATCATATTCAGAAATATATCTACATTCAAGCAAGCAACATCTTTTGAATATTAAAAATAGATCGAACAACAAGTCAATTGGAGCAAATCAAACATAATTATCTGCACTTAGCAGACAAGGGAAGAAGTCAACATTGGCTTATATGCTTGCATCTTAGAATATAGTAGTCTTATATTTTAGCAAGTATTGTGGTATGCACTATTATGATTATTTTGAATGATGATTTGTTTATCAATGTATAATATCTTATGACTCTAGATATGTTTATTGATGTAATTGTTGGTCAAACTAGATTCCTATTAGTCATTAAATTGCATTCCCAATAAGCAACCATGTGGAGGAGTAGGTAAATACAAGAAGCGGGAGTAGATACTAGATTTCCTTCTAAGTATGCCACCCCATGTTGGATGCCCACTCGTCTACCACTTGTGGGCCAAGGGAGTGAATGTTCACCCTTGGGCTTAGATAGGAAAATCTATGGGCACCCCATTGTAGCTTTCCCTCTAATCTCTACATGGGTTGGCTGTTGAGATGGATTCAAGGAGTCTCAATCATAAGAAGGATGGATAAGACAGCATGGATAGGGAAGGCAGATACAAGTTTATCTACTAAGCACACCACCCCATGTTGGATGCCCACGCGTCTGCCACTTGGGGCCAAGAGGGATGGTATATCTACTCTTGGGATTAACATGAGGATAGCTTTGGGTGCCCTATCATGTTTCTCCTCCAAGTCCTATTATGGCTAATCTTCCATCGTGCACTATAGATATTGTGTAGTTTATATAGGTTTGAAATAGTTATGTATTTTACATGATTTAAATAGATAAGACATTCATTCTATATGTTTTGATCATATGAATTATATTTCCAATATTATCTAACATGATTGCATGACCTAAACCAAGATTCATCTTGCTTAAAGCATCTAATTGGTACATTATAACCCTAACTACATTAAACTTGTGATTCTATGACAAGATTTAGGGCAATCTCAAGAAAGGAGCATTACAATCCCTTCTTTGGTTACTACTGAAGTGATTTGTTGCCCAATTTTCTGAACTCAAAGATTTTAAACTTTTATGCCTATGCTAGATCATTCATAAAGACCTAATCGTTTCTTTGCTTCTAAAAGAAATGTAAGGTTTGTCATAGCAGTCCATGATATTTCAACAGATAATGAACTTTACATTTCATATATTAATTTGTATGAACCCAGGATCAACAAAGTAAAGAGCTTTCTCAAGGTCATGTTGCAAGATGAATTAGTAACTAAAACTAAAGGAAGAAGAAATATGTTGCCTCCAATTATCACCTTTGATGCAGTTGAGATTCCTGAAAGAGGTTGCTGCAATGTTGTTACCTGCCATTTGTATGATCCTTGTGCATATACATATCGTTTTCAGAACTTTGTAGTTGGTTAACATATTTTGAGGCCATCATGTGAGGTACTAGCACTAGTAAAGCCTTGCAGTAGTAGTGTGTGTGGCAATTTTGCTATGATTGGCACAGTGGGAACTGAGGAGCCTCATACAAGTAAAGCATTGTATGACATTAGTGGCACGAGTAAAAGTCAAAGAACAGAAACAAAAGAGCCTTTTGCTTTCGGAGCCTTCTATTCCAGGTCAGTATATTGAGACATTATACAAGAAATTGAGATGCCCATCTTGTGGTTAATTCTACCAGCTCCCAATTGACCACTCAAAGATTGCACAACACAATGCATGGCAATATGAGAAATGTAAGATTCATTTCAGAGAGTAAGAAATATTGACATTGAAGATCACAAGTATAAATGGAGAGAGGACTTGATGGATTTCCATGGAGTCACACCTAAGGAAATTGAGACGTTATACAAGAAATCTATTATTCCTAAATGCATATTACGATGACATTGAAGAAGTGAAAGTTGAAGAGGATTACAAGGTGGCTGTCACAACATCTGGTGGACTTTACGGACTTTCTTCTTACGTACCATGGAGACGGTTTGATGAGAGGTATATCCATAGCAAGGCATTTAGAGGCATATTGGACGCATTTGGCTTGTTTGAAGATGATGCATGAGCAATCACTGGTGTGTCATCTTGCAACGTGTGAAACAAATCTCGCAAGCTTCACCACCATTTTCTCTACGCATGCCAACACGTTTTAAAGTAATGCCAGCTCACATAATTCAACATTTGCACTTGCGGGATTTATGCAAGCATATTCGTTGAAGAGGATTTTAGAAATATTTAAGCAAATGCAATCAGCAGGTTCTAGATTTTTAAAACCCACCGATTGAATGCAATCAGCAGGTTGTTGATTTTTGAAACCGGCCAACTGGGCGATATTGAGAATTCCCACCGTAGAAAGCCAATGGATAGTGGAGAAAAATGTGGAAGCATATTAAAGGGAAAGTGACTTGTTTTAATACATTTAAAATGGAATTTTTTAAAAAAGGTTTTAGAAACTTTCAAGCCGATGCAATCGGCAGAAAATATATTTTGCCAGCGCGCCCCAGCCTGTATTAAACAAAAATGACATTTTTAAAAGAAAAATCCAATAAAAGGAAATACTAGGATATATACACCAGTAAAAGCACAAAAGATGCTATCAAATGGCCTATAGGCACAAATATTTATAAGCCTATCTCTAAATAATAAATACTAAGATCTCATTTCTACATTTATTTTTTAAACCATTTTATTATGGTGAGCTCAAAGATTTTTATATAAGTGTATTTTTTTAAAAATTTACGTCCTTATTGAAATGTTGCCTTATAAACAAGGTTGTAGTCTCTTTAATGTCAACTTTACTAGATTGGATGTTTATTTGTCAATTTTATGTGCCTATTTGAATTTTATCGTTTACTTTGTATATGTATGAAGTGTGTATTTGAACAAACTATGTGTGAAGTGATTGAACTTTGTGTGAAGACTGTGTTTTAACTTTGGCATTCACTTTGTGTGTATGTACTTTGGCATATTTGAACTTGAGTGTCTACTTTGTGTGTGATAGAACTAACTATGTGCATGAAGCATTTTTGAACTTTCGCAATGTTCACTTTCTATCTATGAACTGCAAATTTTAACTTTGACATTCATTTTGTGGGAATTGTTTGTCTAAAATTTAATTTTGGCATTCACTTTGTGTATTTAAACTTGACCATGTTTTATAACTTTGGCACACTTTATATGTGTATTTGTACTTTAGCATGTTTAAAATTTAGTGTGCATACATGTTTGTACTAAATTTGTGTGAATGAATTATGTTTGAACATTAGCATATTCACTTATTGTTTATGTAAATTGTGTGTGTGGAGGGGAAAGTTAATTTAGGCATTCAAGAATGATTCACACAAAAAGTCAAAGGGAGAGGGATTACCAAGCATCTATTACAGTCTCACAGCCATTAACCACAATCATATTTTTTTAATTTTGTGTTTTATATTTTTCACTTCTCAAATAAAGGAAGGGCCAAAAGTATGTAGAGGATATTTTGAATGTTTTCTCTAAAATTTTGGTGATGTTAACATTATCAATTTCCACATTTGCCCTAGTAGACATGTGTGCAAAATGTGGAAACCAAAAACATGGTATGTGAATTGTTATACATAATACATCAAAGAGATGTCATTTTATAGAATGCAACCATTAAATGAAATGCATAATATGGATTTGTTGATAAATTTATAAGGATTTAGAAACTTTCAAGAAAATGCAATTGGCAGGTGTTTCTAAAATGGGAGCTTTGGAAGAAGGTGTGGACATCCATCAAAGCATAGTTGAAGGAGAATTTTTGTCAAATCAAAATGTGGAAGCATAGACAAATCATGTGATCTGTTTGACAAAATACCTCAAAGAAATGTGGTCTCTTGAAATTTGATGATTGCAGGATATGCACAAAATCGAATGTTTAAAAAGGTTTTAGAAACTTTATAGCAAAGATGGGACTGACTAATGCATAGAGAAGCCCACTCTTCTTTCCATTCCATGAAACAACAAATGCACATACGTTGAATAATTTCCATCTCTTGGGCACTCCATCTGCCTTCACTATGTGAACTCCACCTTCTCAACTGAAACTAGGATTGATGGCTCTCCATTAGGATTCTTGAATGGGGAAGAGGATGATTTATAGTTGTGGTTGTAATGCCCACTCACGAAAATGTCAGAAAATATCAACAAATAAATAAATAAATTGAGAAAATAAGAAAGATAATAAAAGAATAGGAGACTATTCACTTTATCCAACTAAAATAAGATTCTAAATTAAACATAGGTATGATTATATACATCATGTTTGAAATTTTAAAATACAACAGTTTCATAAAACGTTATGCACATTTATAGACATTGGCCAATAACTTATCCATTCGCAAAATAATAAGATGATTTCTTAGCTTGAGTAATCTATTCAATAGATGTGAACATTAGTTCCACAAGGTTCATCAATAAAAAACATATTAGAGAGCAATATACTAGCCTAAGGCCCAAAGGGGCCAACGTAATGTCTCGAGGGCTCATCAATGATGGCCTTGCCTACATAGTGTAGAGACTTTGTAGTTCGAAACAACTATTCTTGCAACCATAGGGTTGACTAAGATACAATATCTCATAAGGGATCTAGTTTATCACATAATATTTTCTAGAGAGTACATGCAACCATTAAGTTTATAAATAATCTCTATAGGTTATAATAGGAAAATTAAAACATCTTAACCATTATCTAGGATGAATGCATAAATTGCTAGAGAGGATAGATTCTATCAACATTATGAAATTATCATCTTATAATCAAATTCAAAATAAAATAATATATATAGCACTCTTCCTAAATACTACAAGATTGCATGCAAGGTCGAAAATCAATTAATGACTAAAGGAAGGTAATTAATTCCATACATGATGAAATCAAAGGTCAATCTAAAAGAAATCATTAATTCCAAATTCAAGTCAGATTCACATGACATGAAAAACATATGTGGGCTTAACCATTAAAGATTAAATAATGATTTTTTCAAACACTCCTATCTCATCTCTCACCTGAGCTTGGAATACAAACAATTTTATCAATCTAATACATATATGGATACTTACATTCACTTTTCTATTCAGATGATCAAACATAAAATTTACCACTAAAGAAAAATCAACTTTCAAATATGAAGTGAACTTGTGAGTGTTACCAGAAATATTGTCAAACTTATTAAACTCAATCAATAAACCAATAATCTCAATAGAAATTTCAAGCAACAAAGATTCAAATAAACAAAGAACAAATCGTGCAAACCTTGTTACTTTGCTTCTTCCATTGTTCACCTAGTCTCAATTGATCTTTGTATTAATATTGAAGCCCTCAGAAGCGTACTTCCTTTCTTTGTTTTTAAGATGATGATGGAGAGATGGCTATGATAGTTTTGTAATGAAGATGAGCTTTAATACAATAAAAGGGTGATCGCAAGCTATGGATGGATTTAGGTTCTAAAGGTGCATTGTTAATTCTGCAGAGTAATGTTATTAAAAGCTTGGATGGATTTGGGTGCCAAAGGCGCGCTGTTAATTTTGCAGAGTAACATTACTAAAAGCTTGGATGAATTAAATGGAAGAAGAGGGTTTAATTTATAGACTTGTAAGAGAGAAGATCAACGGTATAGAAAGAATAAGAAGATCAATGGTATAGAAGACTTGAGAGAATGTGCACAAATAGAAAGAAGACAAGTGTCACACAAAAGCTATTTTGTTTGAGTTAACTACTTTCTTTTATTGAAGATAAGATTTGATTTCATAAATTAGAAAGATTTTTTCTAATTTAAGAGTTATTGATAAAAACAAATTTGATTGAGTCAATTAACTCAACTTGTGATTTACTTTTGCATGATTTGAGAGAAATTAAATAATAAATTATTTAATTTTGTGTGCATGAAGAAAAAGATTTATTTTTAGAAGATTTAGAAGATTTTTGAAGAATTAGAAGATAAAAAGCAAATTAAATAAATAGATTTATTTAATTGTTTGTGCATGATTTGGAAAAATAAATAAAATATTTGGTTATATTTTATTTTTAGAGAATGAGAGGATTTCAATAAATTTGGTTGATTTATTTAAATTTGGAAGAAGAATTGACTTAATTAAATAATTAAGAATTATTTAATTATTTGGAAGAATTTAATTAAATAAAGGATTTTATTTAATTTTGACTTTAGAAGATGTAATTAAATATTTTGATATTTAATTAATTTAGAGGAATATGAATCGAATAAATAAATAAATTGATTTATTTAGTGATAGAGGAATTAAGATCAAATAAATATTAAGAATATTTATTTAGACTGAGTTGTGTCATTTTTAGGTGTATACATTTTGCCCCTCTTTGATGCAATGTGTTTTATCACATTGTTCCAAAGAATATATTTTATGATAATGATACATGCCCCAGTTTGCCCCTGGTACAAGTTATGATGACAGGATGCCCCCTCGAGAGATTGGATGGGAAGAAGGCAGAAGGACGTGAGATGGACAATCTCACGAAAAAGATGGTGAAAAATAGGTTAAAATGAAGAAAGAGCTGAAATGATACGCTATGCAAGATAGAATGATAACACACACAAGCAAGTAAGCAAGTATGCACAAATGATACAAGAACAAACAAGGGATTACCCCTGTCAAGCGGTAAACCAATGATAAACCAATATGATACGAGAGTGCTGTCATGGCGGGGAACGATGTATCCCTAGAGCAACACGACAGGCATGTTGTCATGGCAGGGAATGATGGATCCCTAGAGCAACATGATAAGATAGTGTCTAGTTTCAGTAAATGAAACATGTGGTGTAAGATGTGTGTGTTGGTCTAATTTCAACAATGCCACATCCTGTATAAGATAATTGATTGAGTTAGTTTATGACCAGACAAGGATCAAGACCACTAATTATGATTGGATCATTTGACAAGATTGACTTGAGTTGATTGATATGGGTTTAGGATAGACCTTGCACTTGAATCACTGCTCGAATTGACTGGATTGGGAAGAATGACCCACAACGATAGATAGAATTTTGATTGATAGAAGAATGACTCGATAGAAGGACTCACAAGCTTTTAATTGTAAACATTGATACTCTGCATAGAATTTTTATTGCATGAGATATGGATGCAAATGGATGCAAAATGGTTTTTGACATATTGATTTTGCAAGTATTTTGAAGTGCTTATTTCATCATTAGGCAATTTTCTTGGTACTTTTTCCAAATGTTGTAAGTTAATACAAGCATCTAGGTATAATTGAACCAAGATGACCTGAGTATTGCTTACATGGATTTTGATTTAGAAATTTAATACAAGCATCTAGGTATAATTGAATCGAGATGACCTGAGTATTTCTTACATATCAACAGACAAGGATTGCCCCCTATTCATGTTAGACCTTTGAAGTCCTCAATGATCTTTTGCCGATCATGTCATTAGCCAATGTTTCACATTACTAAAGATTAATCCACAAACAACAGACAAAGAAAATGATTATGCCCCCATCATAGCATCTCTATTTTTTGACATCCTCGAGTAGCATAGGAAGA
This sequence comes from Cunninghamia lanceolata, assembly GCA_027924645.1. Taxonomy (NCBI): domain Eukaryota; kingdom Viridiplantae; phylum Streptophyta; class Pinopsida; order Cupressales; family Cupressaceae; genus Cunninghamia; species Cunninghamia lanceolata. Next base: position 42,058 of record BSBN01001914.1, on the reverse strand, counting down.
CATAATAACAAAAATCAAGACTATGTAAGTTAACTTGATCACAAACACAAAACATTCTTGCATTAGATGCATTTTCTTGGGCCATAATTTAGATAGAATCATTTAGAGTGCTTTAGGTTCATGTTTTCTTTGCTTCAGATAGGTTGATGCCTTGCATCATGATTTCTATTTGGAAGCAGGTATTTTCTTGTGTTTGCATGTATGCCTAGTAAAACAGACCCTAAGGGACTAACCTAGTGCCTCGGGGGCGTATTGCTAAATGGCCTTGCCTACGTGATGACGTAGAGGCAATGTAGTATGGGGCTTGGACCCATGGATGGACTAAAGGATAGAAGACAAGGTATGGGATGGACGAAAAAGTGGAGCCTCAGGGGTGCATTGAAAATGGCCTTGCCTAGGTGACGATGCAGAGGAAAACATAGTTTGGGGTGGACCTTGATACTGACGACAGACGCTATGCTAGGCTAACACTGTGGATAAGATACTGGATAAGAATTTTGGATAGCCTTAATGCTAGATGTTGATAACAAGGAAAACACCATGGGTAGGTAAACAGATGGGTGACAATGGACACTGGATAGGTAGGTAGAAAGATGGGCAATAGTAGATAGAAGGAACATACGCAGAAAAGGGGAAGGATGTGATCACCAAGAACTAAGTCGCATAGGAATGGCATGCCCCATTGTAGGTAGGATACTTAGGATTTTGCATGACAATGCTTATGACAATATGAAGATGAGAGGATAATGAAGGATTGGTGTGTTGCTCTAGGGATAAGATATGTTAAGAGACACCTAAAACATTTGTCAACATTGTGCCCCCAATTTTTATCAAGACCAAAGAAAATAGAGGAATGGAAGATTAAGATGGATGGACTGGATAGTACAGGTATGTAATGGATAGAAGGATAGGATAGGAAACTGATAGGAGAAGACCGATATGCCAATGAGACAAGGTACTCCCAAGTGTAGGTGACGTAGAAGATCAATTTACACACGATGCATGTTTGTCAGGTTTTCATCATGGTACTTATCCAGGGCGCCTGTTTACCAGGTTTTCATTGTTGGATGAAAGGATTTCTCTTTGATTTTTTTTTTGTGTGGAATATATGGATACGAGAAGGTAGATACGAATGAGAAGGACCTCAAGTGCCTAGCTCCATGAAAGGTGATAGTCCCACTAGATGGATGCTGGTGCATTGACCATGTCAAGTGTTCTCATAGATGTTGGTAGGGGATTGCATGAAAGTAAGATGGAGAATGGTAGATAGCGGATTATGGAAGGTGCGATAGTGGATGATGATGATGAATATGGATGGAAGGCTTATGCAAAAGCATGGACCATGGGAGTAGGATGGGGAAGATATGTAGGATAATAGTGGAAGAAAGGGGAGATGGAGTTATGTGGAAATGTTGCAGGATGGAAGGGAATCATGACCAATGGTTGCACATACTGTGATAAACATTGAGGATGATGATAGGAAGGTGGTGTAGGAAGCAATGGAGATTTTTTCTTGGTGGACGAGTGATTTAGGTATTTGGGGACCCACATAGATTGTGTGTTTTTCTAATTTTTCCTTGTCATGTGGGATGGAAGGATTGGCAACTTTTGGATGGAAAAGGAGAATGTGGGGTATATGGATGCTTGAGAGGTGGATGCCTCATTTGATTTTATGGCTTTTTGCTTAGGTACCCAAACCATTTTGTTTGTAGATGTTACCTATGAAGGTATGGGATTGGGTGTATGTAGCTTTTGTGCAGCTTCTGAGGTAATTACTTGTTGCTTGGGGACCCACACCTTTTTCAGTTTGGCATTGAGGTGTGTGGGTGTATGTAGCTTTTGAGATGGGTTTTTCTTTGATTCTTGGCTTTTGTATCTATAGGAATGAGGACCTTTAGGATTTTTGACCTTATAGGTAGAGGCATCCAGATATTTGCTGTTGAATTCCCTTGGGATGGTGAAAGCTCATTGTTTAGATAACATGTGCATTTGTTGGATATGATTAGGAAGTTTAGAGAATTTATAGATGGATGGATAAGGTGTTGGAAGAAGCGATGGTAGGATGGAAGGAGGGATGTTAGGAGTTGGAAGTAGCGGAGGTAGATTAGATGGTGGAAGGTGTATGGTCACATGCTTTTGGGACGTATATGATAAGGAAGGTGGAATGGCGACATATGTTTTGGGGATCTAATAAGGTTTGCGATGGAAAGTGGTGGATTTAGAAGGCATGGAGGAAGTAGCAACATCTTGAGATTGTTTAACTTGGGGTATGTATCCAAGGTCGAGCGAGCGGAGAGGAATATTAACATGGACGAGCTCCAAAATACCTTGTTCATGAAGGCCTAAGCCTTTACCTTGATAGTTCATATCCTAGTGTATGTGGTGGACAGTGAAATTATGTATAGGTGGAGCATGAGACACAAGTTCCTTATTGGAAGAAGAAGGTGAGATAGAGGATAATGGTTTTTGATGTTCTAAGGAAGAACATTTATGCATGAAGGTGGTAAGACCAATAGGATATGATATCGGATTTGCAACATGGTCGATGATGGATGGCAGAGGATTATTATTGGTTTGATCTTCTATGCTTGCTTGGGAGGCAAGTGTCTCATCAAGGAAAGTGTGTTTTGTTGGACCATGGATAGGAGTAATGGAGGCTTCTTGCTCATGGATAGCTTTTTCATCAAAGATGATATCTTGATCATAGAAAAGATATAGGTTATGGAGAAGTTGGATTTGGATTTCTTCTTCATTTATGGGTATAGGATCAAGTTTCTCATGGATAGCTTCTTCATCAAAGATGATATCTTGATCATAGAAAAGATAAAGGTTATGGACAGATTGGAATTGGATCTCTTTCTCATGTATAGGATCAAGTTGCTCATGGATAGCTTCTTCATCAAAGATGATATCTTGATCATAGAAAAGATTGTTGGGAATTAAGGTGTCTCAACCTTGGTAATTCCTAGCATTATTTATGTTTGTATTTATTAATTCATTGCCTATGTTGTAAATTAATTGTAAATTCCATATTGTCATATTGTGGGATGTGGCACAGTGATGTGTCATCCTACATGGAAGATGACAACTTGTAATTTTGTTCTCACATGAGGAGATAGGCATCCCACTTTGTGGTAAGTTCATTTTTCCATGTGTCAGCATCTTGGATGTTGTGTAAGGGAATATTGACCAAAACAATTATTACAGATTCCTATGACAGAATCTATGATATGTAAGAGTCAGAAATAGAAGCTTGTAAGACAGGTGAAGACATGTGTCATGAAGCATCTTTGAAAAAGGCATATTTGGGCACCCAAAGGTGAACTATGAAATGTTGTAAGAGAATATGCTATTTATAGCCTGTGTATGACAGATTCTCTTACAGTTGTAAGTTTTTACTGCTATGACAGATTCTATGATGGTCGTAAGTGTCATAAGAGCATCTGTCATAGCCCATTTTTGAAATAGGTGACCTCTTTGGGATGGGAGCTGTGGACAAGTGTCATGCACATTCTACAATGTTGACCAAGTGTCTTTAGGCATGGATTTTGAGCCATGAGGCCAAGTTGGACGCCCATTCCAAGATAGGACCAATTTTGCCTTGTATATTCTATATAAACAGGTGTTTGGAGGAGAAGATGTATTACAAGATTGATAGGTACTATTATGCCGTCGGATTGACTCCAAATACAAGTGTCGAAGACCATTGAAGCTTGCATTGCAAGTGTATTGTAAACAACTTTTAGTTTTGATAATACATTGTGCAGGTTTCTAAGTGTGGGGTTTTTCACCCGATAAGGGTTTTCCCCACGTTATATCTTTGTCTATCTTCTTCTATCTTCTTTTTGGTTCATGTGTATTACTACAATATCTCTGTTAGATGTTCTATCTTTCTGTAGTTGTAAGGATTAATTTGAATTTGCATAGCCCTCTCCTCATTATATTAGTGTAGGAAGCGATTTCTACACACCTAGCTTCCTTTCAGTTGGTATTAGAGCCTAGCCAATTTTGGTCTTAGCTGTTAAGTAGGGGTTTTTTGAGCTGATCTTAAGTTGAGTGGGAGTCTGTGCAGAGTATTCTGAATCTTGTTGCAACAAGGAGATGGCAAGCACATCCAGAAGGATTGAAGTGGAGAAATTCAATGGCACTAACTTTGAGATGTGGAAGCTCAAGATGGAAGACATGCTTGTTGATCGAGACCTTTGGGAAAGTGTTAATGGAACTAGACTAGCTACAATGCAATAAGCTGATTGGGATCTCAAGGATCAGAAGGCTAAGGGTCTCATAAGACTTAGTCTTGTTGATTATGTCTTGTTAAATGTCCATGAGGAGAAAAATGCAAACTTGCTTTGGAAGAAGTTGGAAGATGTGTATCAAGCCAAATCCATGGTTAACAAACTTTTTCTGAGAAAGAAGTTGTATTCCCTTCGAATGGAGGATGGAGGATCCATTGCTGAACATATGAATGCTTTTAACATGCTGGTTGTACAATTGACATCTATTGGTGTGAAGATGGAGGAGGAGGATCATTGTATGACCTTGCTTTGTTCTTTACCAGACTCATGGGATCACCTTGTCATGGCTATTGGAAGCACCACATCCACATTAAAAATGGATGAAGTGCTTTCTTTGCTATTGTCTGAAGAGATGCGGAGAAAGTCTTCTGAGATAGCCAAAGAGGCTCTTGTATTTCTTGGAAGACCCAAGGAGAAAGAGAAAAAGAAAGATAACAAAGCTGAGAAGAGTAGATTCAAATCACGTGGGAGATCTAAATCTCCTGGAAAGTCCAAGGCTATCTGTTGGAACTGTGGTAAATCTCGGCATTTCCAAAAGAAATGTAAAGAAGAAAAGAAAAAGAAGAAGAAGACCCCAGATTCAGATTCTGACAAGTCACAAGATGATGGTGATGCTTTCATCGCAGCCCTGGCAACCCATGCATTTGATGATGTGTGGCTAATTAACTTTGGTGCATCATTCCACATGACCTTGCATTGAGACTGGTTCTCTAAGTATGAGGAGTTCGATGGTGGAAAGGTGTACTTGGGTGACGACTCTCATATGAAGATTGTTGGTCGTGGAAGAGTTTCTATCCGATTCCTTGATGGATGAGTGAAGGGGATCACTCGAGTTATGCATATCCTAGGCTTACCATAGAACCTACTTTTTGTAAGTATGTTGAATGATGCAGGTGTGCAGGTTATCTTTTTGAAAGAAGGATACAAGATGACTAGAGGAGCTATGGTGCTTGCTAAGGGTACTAGGAGAGGTACTCTATTTCAACTGGAGGCATGCATTTCACAATGCAATAGTTCTTCTGACTTAAAAGGAAGAGGGCAGTAGTCACTTCATCCCCACCATCTGAATGAACAGTTAAGAAATTTGTTGTTTCTAGTTCTGATGTTTGTAATCATGCCTTGGAAGTAAACCTTCCTAGTGAAAAGACAATGTTATGGCATAAGGGATTTGGCCACATTGGTGAGAATGGTTTGCGTACCCTAAAAAATAAAAACCTCATTGAGGGGTTAGATGATTGTAATCTTGAGTTGGACTTTTGTGAACATTGCATATATGGCAAACAAAACTGTGTTTAGTTTTATTTGAGTTCTCATAAGTCTTCTAATGTGTTGGACCTTGTTCATTCTGATGTATTTGGTCCTAAATGTTCCTTCGTTATCAAAATCTGTATATTTTGTATCTTTCGTAGATGACTACAGTAGAAGGACATGGATTTATTTTCTCAGAAGCAAATCTGAAGTCTATAGTAAGTTTAAGGAGTTTAAGGCCTTTGCTGAAAATTAGACTGGTAAAAAGTCTAAGTGTTTGAGAACTGACAACGGTGGTGAGTTTTGTTCTACAGAATTTCATAAATATTGCAAGGAACTTGGGATTGAAAGACATAAGACAACTCCATACACCCTGCAGCAAAATGGAGTTACAGAAAGGATAAATAGGACACTGATGGAGAAGGAGCTCTTGTTGGAAAGACACCCATGGAGGTGTGGTCTGGTAGAAATCCTTAAATAAAGCATCTTCATGTGTTTGGTTGTTAGGCATATGCACATGTACCTAGGGAGAAGTAGTCAAAATTGGAGAACAAGGCTATTAAGTGTATCTTCATTGGCTATGGTGTCGGTGTGAAAGGATACAAGCTTTGGGATCATGTGGCTGAAAAAGTGTTGTATAATAGAAGTGTCATCTTCAGAGAGCTTACACCTTCTACTATTTTACAACCAGAAGAAAAAGAAAAGAAAGAGGATGTTGTTCAATTTCTTTCTACCCTTGAGAAGACTGAACAGAAAGACAATGCTGGACCTGATGATGAGGAGAGCTCTTGCAGCTCTAAAATCTCGGATGAAGAAGCTAAACCTCAACCTTAGCTTTTGAGGAGGTCTACATGGATAAGAAAGCAACCTGAAAGGTTTGGTTTTACATTGCTTGATTCTAGTTGTGCTTTTCCTTTGCTTACTAATAGTTATGAACCTAGAATTGTATTAGAGGCTATGGACATGAAATATGCAACTTCTTAGAAGAAGAACATGGAGGATGAGATGGCTTCTTTGGAAAAGAATCAAACTTGGGATTTAGTGCCTTTGCCTCTTGGACAGAAACCTATTGGATGCAAATGGGTGTTCAAGAAGAAACTTGGTGCAGATGGCAGTGTTGAGAAGTATAAGGCCAGATTGGTTACAGAGGGGTATTCACAAGTGGAGGGTATAGATTATGGTGAGATCTTCTCTCCTGTTGCAAAGCAGATATCCATTCAATTCTTGTTGTCTCTTGCAGCAACTTATGACTTAGAGGTAGAACAGATGGATGTGAAGATAGTTTTCCTTCATGGTGATTTGTAGGAAGAAATCTATATGTCACAACTAGAGCATTACATGGTGAAAGGTAAAGAAAATTTGGTTTGCAAGCTTAAGAAGTCTTTGTATGGTTTGAAGCAGTCTCCTAGGAGATGGTACTTGAAGTTTGATGCCTTTGTGTTGTCAATCAGATTTGTGAGATCAAAACTGGATCACTGTGTGTACTATAACTTTGATGGTGATCGTATTCTCATTGTTGCACTATATGTTGATGATATGTTGCTCTTTGGGAAGGGTAAGAATATGATTTTTGATTTTAAATCTTAGTCATTAGTATAGTTTGAAATGAAACATTTAGGGGTAGCCAGGTACATTCTAGGAATGGAAATCAGAAGAGACAGAACCAACAAAAAACTTTGGTTAAGCCAGAGTAAGTATGTGAAGACCGTGTTGGACAGGTTCAACATGGCAGATTGTAGACCATTGTGTGTTCCTATTTCTTTGAGGACAAAGTTGTCTGTTGAGGATTGTCCAAAATCTCCTAGTGATGTGGAGGACATGAGCAGAGTACCTTATGCTAGTACTATTGGCAGTTTGATGTATGCTATGGTCTACACAAGACCAGACATTGCCTAAGCAGTGGGAGTCCTTAGTCAATTTATGGCTAATCCTGGATGAGTTCATTGGGATGCAGTTAAGCGAGTGTTCAGATATTTGAGGGGTACTTCCAAGTATTCCATATGCTATCATGGTAATGCTATAGGACCTCTGCATTCTATTGATATTTGCAAATTTGTGGATTCAGATTGGGCAGGTGACATTGACAGTAGGAGATCCACTAGTGCTTATGTGTTTACACTGTTTGGTGGTGCTATTAGTTGGATGAGTAAGCAACAACCTTTGGTTGCTTTGTCCACAACAGAAGCTGAGTATATGGCAGCAACTCATACTTGTAGGGAAGCCATTTGGCTTAAGAGATTGCATTTAGATATTGGTGTTGATACAGGTTAGATCATAATCAGTTGTAACAGTCAGAGTGTAATTTGCCTTGCAAAGAATCCAACTTTCCATGCCAAAACAAAGCACATTGATGTTCAGTTTCACTTTGTGCGAGACATGGTTCAGGATGGAAAGGTAAATTTGGAGAAGGTACATACTTTGAAGAATGTTGCAGATGCATTGATGAAACCAGTGGGTACAGAGAAGTTCAGATGGTGTTCGAAGTTTATGGGCCTCTCGGGATATAGCAGTTAAATCTTATTAGTCTATTGGCTCTTACAAGGTGTTTGACAAGTGGGAGAATGTTGGGAATTAAGGTATCTCAACCTTGGTAATTCCTTGCATTATTTATGTTTGTATTTATTAATTCATTGCCTATGTTGTAAATTAATTGTAAATTCCATATTGTCATATTGTGGGATGTGGCACGATGATGTGTCATGCTACATGGAAGATGATAACTTGTAATTTTGTCCTCACATGAGGAGATAGGCATCCCACTTTTTGGTAGGAGAATTTTGCCATGTGTCAGCATCTTAGATGTTGTGTAAGGGAATATTGACCAAAACGGTTATGACGGATTCCTATGACAGAATCTATGACATGTAAGAGTCAAAAATAGAAGCTTGTAAGACAGGTGAAGACATGTGTCATGAAGCATCTTTGAAAACAGCATATTTGGGTGCCCTAAGGTGGACTATGACATGTTGTAAGAGAATATACTATTTATAGCCTGTGTATGATAGATTCTCTTATAGTTGTAAGTTGTAAGCACTATGACAGACTCTATGATGGTCGTAAGTGTCGTAAGAGCATATGTCATAGCCCATTTTGGAAATAGGTGACCTCTTTGGGATGGGAGTTGTGGACAAGTGTCAGGCACATTCTACAATGTTGATCAAGTGTCCTTAGGCGTGGATTTTAGGTAATGAGGCCAATTTGGATGCCTATTCCAAGATAGGAGCAATTTTGCCTTGTATATTCTATATAAATAGGTGCTTGGAGGAGGAGATATATTACAGGATTGATAGGTACTGTTATGCTACCAGATTGACTCTAGATACGAGTGTCAAAGACCATTGAAGCTTGCATTGCAAGTGTATTGTAAACAACTTTCAGTTTTGATAATACATTGTGTAGGTTTCTGAGTGTGGGGTTTTTCACCCGATAAAGGTTTTCCCCACATTATATATCTTTGTCTCTCTTCTTCTATCTTCTTTCTGGTTCATGTGTATTGCTGCAATATCTCTTTTAGATGTTCTATGTTGTTGTAGTTGTAAGGATTAATTTGAATTTGCATAGCCCACTCCTCATTAGATTAGTGTAGGAAGTGATTTCCACACACCTAGCTTCCTTTCAAAGATATAGGTTATGGAGAGGTTGGATTTGGATTTCTTGATCTTGATTTAGACAAAGGTTTGATGTTTCCACATACTCTAAAGTGTGCTCTTGACATAACTCTTGATGGGCTTGAATTGAAGTTGAGGTAGAAGACTCTTGGATAGGCTCTTGGTCAACAACATGAAGGTACGATGGACCTTGACCTTGGTTCATAGTAGGAGGGTCTTCAATAAGCTCAAGGGGTTGTGGATGGGGTTGTAGAATTTGACTTGTTATTGGAAGAATCTTTGGTAAGGTCAAGGATCAAAATTTGGGGACATGGTTGACTCTCTGCTAGTAGCCCTTGGATCATATCCTTTGTAGATGTATGGGTAGATGAATGAGGTGAGGTATGAGTGGATTTGGAGTTCTCCATAACTTTTTCTTTGCTTTTAGGTTTGTAGAATAGTCTTTGGAGCCAATCATCATGAGATTATTTGGACAGTTTTGGGCTTGGGGAACTTAAGGGCGGCATTGGTGTAGAACTGGTATGCTTTAGGATATGTGTCCTAGGAGATGGTGAAGGAGGACTAGTAGATGGAGTGGTATATGATTTCCAACTTGAGGTGGTGCTTGCCTTGTCACAAGTATCATTAAGATGTGAAAAAAGATGTACGATCTTGGTGTGAGGCATAGCTAGTACTAGCATGTTCAGCTTGTAAGATTGCCATTTGTCATTGTATGGATTGGAGTTATTGTTCGATTTCTTCTAATTGGTTTGTCATCTTCACAGAAACTAACACAAGACCGAAATGGGTATCCAAAAAGGTGGAAGATTCTTTTTTTCAAAAGACCGGGAAATGCTCACTGTTGCGGATGTGCAGCACTAAATACGCGGAAACAGAGGATAGATGTGTAGGAAGTCGAGACAAAAGCACAGTTCTGGTAAATGGTAAAAGCATAGTAACATGTGACAGATGCGTAGAAAGTTGAGGTAAATGCGCTGCAGGTTGAAATGTATGTGCAGCTCTGCAAGACAAATGTGCAGTTGGTTTCTTGGTTGTAAGTTGGCATTTTTTATCTGATTTTCTCAATTATGGAAAATAAAACATAGCAAACACAAAGAATTTTTCATGATTTTTTTAATCTTTTTTTTGTAATTTTTGGACTCTTTTTAACTAAAAAAGTAAGTACAAATCCTAGGCTGGCTGGGACAATATAAACCAAATTCTCACTATTTCTAGATGAGGCATCTTCGGGAGGTAATAATCGCCCTTCCCTACACCGGCTTATAGGAGTTTTTGGCTACTAAAGACAAAGGATGATTAGTAAGTGCAACCGTTCGAGTGGTTATACATGCGGTAGCACTACTCTCCGTTAAGGAGTCTCCTAGCCTGCAAGGGTTACGCCTTGGAGGGTTTTGGGGGAGGTTGGATGTCGGTATAACACAACTTCACTCGTTGTTTGAAGCTTTCACTCCAAACACAATTTATTTATAGTGGATTAGTAGGGCTTGGCTTTAGCCTGTTACCACTTAAGGTCATTCCTACTTGGACAGAAAGATATCTAAGGGCATGCCTCTCTAAAGGTTTAACACATACGAAAATGATATGTCTGGCATTTTGGTCACCCAAGATAGGGGAGAGCATAGGCCTAGTATCATTCCCAAAAACATGAAAGACAATTGTTCTTTTCCCCTAATTAAAATGAAAAAGACTATATGAGCTAGCTACTTGGGCACACACTCAAGTTATTAACTTTGAAAGAAAGATAGCAGTGGTTCAATTTTATCCTCCTAGCATTGGGACTAGATTCAATTTGTTGATGCAACAAGGTTCAAGTTACTCCCTTCCTAGTTAGATCTAGATGTGATTTTGAATGAACATTCGATTACTATCCTTTAAAAAGATGATGTGTGTTAACAATGCAACTAGAATGACTATACAACTCTTTAACCTTGCAAGTAGATGAGAGAATATCCCTACGAAAAAGTGTTAGCGTTAGCAAAAACCACAGGAAATACCCTAAAATCACTGTTCAAACAGATGTGCAGCTTTAGAGCCTGAATGCAGAGAAATAGAGCTTAGAAGCGCAGGAATTTCATAAGCGCAAAGATAGAAGTTAAAAGTACTGAAGCAGAGAGTATATGCACTGTTCGATAGATGCACCGTAATAGAACATGGATGTGCAACTTCAGGAGGTAAATGCACCGAAAGATCATATGTGTCGGAACAGAGCTCAGATGCGTGTTAGAATGGATCAAATGTGTCGAATCCTCTTGTGTATGGAACCTTTGCACAAAAGACTCAATTTTTGGGTTAAATTGGGGCAAGGCCCCATGGTGGGTGCCAAAAATGTTACCAAAAATATTGTCAAAATTATTAAACTCAATCAATAAACCAATAATCTCAATAGAAATTGAAAGTAATAAAGATTCAAATAAACAAAGAAAAAATTGTACAAACCTTGTTACTTTGAGTTGCTTCCATTGTTCGCCTAGTCTCAATCAATCTTTGTATGAATACTGAAGCCCTCAGAAGCGTACTTCCTTGCTTTGTTTTTCAAGATGACGATGGAGAGATGGCTGTGATAGTTTTGTAATGAAGATGAGCTTCAATACAATAAAAGGATGATCACAAGCTATGGATGGATTCAGGTGCCAAAGGCGCACTGTTAATTCTACAGAGTAACATTATTAAAAGATTGGATGGATTTGGGTGCCAAAGGCGCGCTATTAATTCTACAGAGTAACATTACTAAAATCTTGGATAAATGAAATGGAAGAAGAGGGTTCAATTTATAGACTTGTAAGAGAGAAGATCAATGGTATAGAAAGAATAAGAAGATCAACGGTATAGAAGAGTTGAGAGGATGTGCGCGAATAGAAAGAAGACAAGTGTCACACAAAAGTTGTTTTGTTTGAATTACTTGCTTTCTTTTATTGAATATAAAATTTGATTTCATAAATTAGAAAGTTTTTTTCTAATTTAAGAGTTATTGATAAAAACAAGTTTGATTGAGTCAATTAACTCAACTTGTGATTTTCTTTTGCATGATTTGAGAGAAATTAAATAATAAATTATTTAATTTTGTGTGCATGAAGAAGAAGATTTATTTTTAGAAGATTTGGAAGATTTTTGAAGAATTAGAAGATAAAAAAGAAAATTAAATAAATAGATTTATTTAATTTTTTTTGCATGATTTGGAAGAATAAATAAAATATTTGGTTATATTTTATTTTTAGAGAATGAGAGGATTTAAATAAATTTGGTTGATTTATTTAAATTTGGAAGAAGAATTAAGTAAATAATTAAGAATTATTTAATTGTTTGGAAGAATTTAATTAAATAAAGGATTTTATTTAATTTTGACTTTAGAAGAGGTAATTAAATATTTTGATATTTATTTAATTTAGAGGAATATGAATCGAATAAATAAATAAATTTATTTATTTATTGATAGAGGAATTAAGATCAAATAAATATTAAGAATATTTATTTAGACTGAGTCATGTCATTTTTAGGCATATAAAGTGAGTATGGGAGATAAAAGTCCAAGTCTAACCTTACTTCTAATTTTTTTCTCAACCCTAGTTAAAACTCTCAAGACATTCTAATCTAAACATTTTTCTTCCTTAGTTTTAATTCACAAATTCTCTGTATCAAAAAAACCATTGACACAGTCAGAAAAAAAACCATTTAAAATGAGACTTTGGTGTTAATGGTAGCAGTTTAAGTCTCATTACTAAATTATAAATGCTATATTACAAAAGCTTCTAGTGTCTGACAAGCATTTCTATCTCAATATCCCCTTTGAAGATTTCTCACTACAATTATTAATGTCTTTAGCTCCCAAAAATTTAGTTGATATACCTACTATGCCCCCTTACCTATTTTCCTTCTTAAATAAAGTATAATCATTACTTTTCTAAGAATTCAAGAGATTCATTCATCAAGTTATTATGTTCTCAGTTACATTAAGCTTCTCTATCTCTTTCATTCTTTAGAATCGATGTATAAAGAGATGGAATTTTAGTATGAAGAAAGAATATGCGATGTCCAAATATGCAGTGTTCAAGATGTTTGTACAGATTCGATGGTGGAATTGGGTCATGAGGAGACTCTATCATTCTGTGACATGCCCCTTTACAATAGCACAAGGACAGCAGCAGAATTAGAGAGCGCATACAGAGTTTTAAACGTTGATTCTTCAGACCAACATGATTTCCACTTCGAGTTGGCCTTTGGCCGCTCCAATTCCATGGCATACTCTACTTCTTCTATCGATGATCTATTCGATAATGGCCACCTCCTTCCTCTCACTGAATGCACACTTCATTTGTCTTACAACGACTCCAATTCGTTGGGGCAAAACTAGGTCATGTTAAAGGAAGAGCTTCAAGCGTGGAGATTAGAGTTGCTAGAGTCAAAATCAAGCTACTAGACAAAGTCTAGCTCCAACAGCTCTCAAGCTTCCCATAGAAGCTTGAATTACTCAGCCTCGCTGAAAGGGTTTCAGCGTGCGAATTCAACCGTGACCAACAATAAATCAAAAGATATAACAAATTGGACCTCATTCTAATCTAGATTGTGCAGGAAAACATCTTCAGGATGGCTACAATTTTTCACTTTGGGGGTTATGAAAACTCCTGCAATGAAGGTAGAAGACATGTGTCTCAGGCAATGTAAGCACCATGAAAATGGTGCGGGTAAGGCTAATCTTAGGCGGTCGGTTTCAAGCTATTACGAAGAGTGGCCAATTCTTGACAAAAACCACAAAATCTATTTGCTAAAAAATCACATACTACCAAGAATCTAAACAACCCTCCGAACCGTTGTTACTATATTTTTTCTAAATCTTCATCTCGCCTTACTAATTTACATCTGAGTAACATTCTGAACAATTTCATTAATTTTAGAATTAAGAAATTTTGCCTACTTCCAACTAAAGTCTAAAATAGAAAGGAACAATTTTATTATAAACTTCCTAATCAGCTTCTCTTCATCATGCATGTTGGTGCTTAAATCTGTAGGCACCTTCATAAAATTCAAAAATCCAAAAATTCTAACACTTTCAGCCTCTACAGTTGTCAAAATTGCAAAAATTAGTTAAGGTGTATGTGTCTTTGTATATATAAGGCTGTTTGTATATGCATGCATGTCAAAATATGCATTGGCGGGTCAGAAATCTCTGTTGCCCTTTGAAAAAATTAGTTAGATGCATTTCTGAATGCATATTGGGCTTAGAATACGCATATACAAAAGGAGAATCTTTCACAGATTCCTGAGAATATTCCTGCTTTGTATATCGGGTTGCATATAGATATGCATTGAAAAATATACAAGGGCGCAGATGCATTTGCTATAGTGGCAAGGGGGAAGTGCATTTGGTGGGGCCCACGGATATACAAAGGAGATTGTATGTTTAACATATAAGTGAAAAGATGCATTCTAGACCTGAATAGAATTCCAAGATGCTTCATACAAGTCTGGGGTCCGCAGCATGTATATTGGGCGTTTGTATGTGCTGATATACATTGCAATGATACAAATAGAGGATACAAGCCGGATTTCAAAGCAACTTCAACATGCTTTACGAAAAATTGAAATCCACGCCTTGTATGTATAAGGTGAATGTATATGCAAATATACATTGTGATATGCAAGGAAAGATATACAACCCGAACTCAGAGGAGAAATCAAATGCAGCGAATAATAATTTGAGGTCCGTGGGTTGTATAAATCACTTGTATATGCTGATATACAAGCTGATGTGCAATAAAAGGGATACAAGCCGGATTTGAACCGATTCTCACATCGTTCTATAAAATTTGAGGACCAGCTTGTATATAAGGTGCTTGTATATGCTTTTGCATGTACAAAGCGACAAGTGCAATGAAACATATACATTTCAGACCCAATGGGGAAATCAAATGCGGTAGGTAAGTGTTTGAGGTCTAGCTTGTATATCAGATGATTGTATATGCATTTGATCATGCATATACAAGGGCGAAATGGCAAAATGGAGAAAGTAAAAAGTCAGCGATAGGAACATGGAGTGACTACATGGCACGTAATCGTTGGTTGGCAACTTTTCAACATTTTTTGGGGCTGTTGATCCTGGTGATGGGAGTGGATCGATGGCCATGTTTTGAACTCGCAGCGAGGGTTTTTTCCTGTGTATTTGTAACCATTTTTTAGCAGGAAAATAGCAGATGCATCTGCTGCTACATTTCAAAGGGGCATGTGGGTAGATGAGGCAATAATGGTGGACTTGCGGAGGATGATCGATGGAGTTGATAGGTCAACCACCCAATTAATGAAGAAAATCCCTAGGCCGCGGTGCAAATCCTGAGTTCACCTGCTCATTCCTCTTTGTCTCTCTGTTGCATTTACTGTTTCTGAGCACCATTTCTCATGCATTGTATCTGGCAGATTTTTTATTTGCCTTGTAATTAATTTTGCTAAGTTTGCAGTCTAGGTATAAAAGCCAAACTGTGTTACTCTTTGTGTGGTTGAAGACTTGGGCAATTTTGGGGGGAAAATAACGAAATATAGAGCATTTCCTGTCTGTTGTATCTCTGTGGAGTTTATGAGTTGCATCTGAAGTGTATCTTGCACATATGTTTAGTTTCTTGTCATTGTATATGAGAAATGCATTGTTGCATGTATTTATCGGTTTGTTTCTGTTTGTTGCATGCAATTTCTTCTTTTGAATCTGGTTGCTAAGGGTTTCTTAGATTCTAGGGTATAGTTTTGCTATATCACATGCTTGATCTCTAACTTCCTTTCAGGGAGAGGATTAAATTGTCTTAGGTTAAGGTATGGAGAAGATTGTATGTCAACTGGGATATTTGTAAGTAGAGACAGTTAAATACTTATCCTTGGGTGGTGTTTGTAAGGCAAATACCAGTCATAACCCCTTGAAACTCAAATGCTAGTTGCAAGCCATTCTCTTGTATATGTCTAGTTGACTCCTTGCCCTGAGATAGGCACCGGTATGTTTCTTGTGTAGTAGTTATGATCCAAAACCCCTGTCTTGCATCCAAACCATAGTTTCAAACCATTCCATAATTTCAACTTGTTAGTTGTAGGAGTAGGATTAGGAACCCCCTGCATACTCTCATCTATAACCAAACACATATGTCCAAGAATGTTGCCAACCTTGTGATTTGTCACACAAATCTTGGTCCTAAAATGAGAGTATTCTGCCTATTATCACAAAGCTAAATATTTATATCATTGGGTGAGTCAAAGTGTCAAATCTTTAGCTATAGGGATACCACCCTTGGCACAGTAGAACTAGAAGTGAAGGGAAGGCAGCTCACGCAACCTCCTGTATCTGTTGGCTGAATCTGCCCATGCATTGGAACTGGCAAACCCTCTGCCGATTCGGGAAAGATTACCAACAATGCATACAAAATATGGAAACATAAACAAAGCACATGATCTATTTGATAGAATGACAATGAGATGTTATCTCCAAAAATGCAAAGATTACAGAATAAGCTTGAATCAGATTTGATAATCCTACTGATACAGAAGAAATACTTAAGCAAAAATGATGAAAAGAAATTTGGATATGTTGAATGAACCAAATAAACCATTCAGATGAATAGGGAAGCAATTAAGTAGTCATGGTCACAAAACATAAAAGAATGAAAGATATTGAAGGTTGCATTGATTGGGTTAGATCAATGAAGAAATACAAAAAAAACAAGAGTAGCACAGGAAGCCTATGATTAGGATGAGAATATCCTTGAGACTCAATGAGCAAGATAAAAACAAACAGAGGCACATTCAAAGTGAAAGATGTAGATAAAGAAGAACTTATAAATTACCAAGGACTTTAAACAAAACATTGCAGAAAATGCATTTACTAGTGCACTGTTCTATGTTGGAAACCTAGCAAGCCAACAAACATAAATTGGTAGACTATTTATTTTACCAAAGTATATTTCAAGACAACATGATGATCATGTAAGAATGGAAGAGCCACAAAACTCAAAATCGTACTTCCTTGAAAAATTCCTTGCAGAAGCAAGAGCATCACATCCCTCAATTTCTTTTTTTTACCTCTTGGTAAGCACTGCCTTAATAAGATAGCTTTGATGGCCTCCCCCTTCCTCCATTTCTTGATCTTTTAAAACTGTTCAACATGACTTTTTGTCTTCCACCAAAAGAATGACTAAAGAAGATGACCCTTCATATGCCACATAATAGTCATGGACAAGGCTCGTTCTTGCACGATGTGGTATTTTTTGGTTGTTTTAAACATTTATTCTTGCACAATGTGGTATTTTTTGGTTGTTTTAAACATTTATTTTATATGGACAACCAATTTTTTTTGGACGACCAAAAAATAGGACTACCAAATTTTTGGCAGTTACTTGAGATGTGTGCACATATAGAATGGCCTATCAGCCAAAAAATAGTTTTGTTGAAAAAGCTTTTGATATTTTAAGTAACTGCAATTGGTATGTGTAATGCCAACATCCACAATCTTTGCCAACTTTTTCCTACCCGCGCTAGGTATGGACCTCCTTAAAAGCATAATATTAACCAGATTTTTATTTAATATTATAGTTGGATATATTCTTGCATACTCTCATCTATAACCAGACACATATGTCCAAGAACATTGCCAACCTTGTGATTTGTCACACAAATTTTGGTCCTAAAACGAGAGTATTCTACCTGTTATCACAAAGCTAAATATTTATGTCATTGGGCGAGTCAAAGTGTCAAATATTTAGCTATAGGGATACCCCCCTTGGTGCGGCAGAACCAAAAGTGAAGGGGAGGTAGCTCACGCAACCTCCCGTATCTATTGGCCGAATCTGCCCATGCATTGGAACAGGCAAACCCTCTGCCAATTCGGGAAAAATTACCAACAATGCATACAAAATATGGAAACATAAACAAAGCACATGATCTGTTTGATAGAATGACGATGAGATGTTATCTCCAAATATGCAAAGATTACAGAATAAGCTTGAATCGGATTTGATAATCCTACTGATACAGAAGAAATACTTAAGAAAAAATGATGAAAAGAAATTTGGATATGTTGAAAGAACCAAATAAACCATTCAGATGAATAGGGAAGCAATTAAGTAGTCGTGGTCACAAAACATAAAAGAATGAAAGATATTGAAGGTTACATTGATTGGGTTAGATCAATGAAGAAATACAAAAAAAACAAGAGTAGCACAGGAAGCCTATGATTAGGATGAGAATATCCTTGAGACTCAATGAGCAAGAAAAAACAAACAGAGGCACATTCAAAGTGAAAGATGTAGATAAAGAAGAACTTATAAATTACCAAGGACTTTAAACAAAACATTGCAGAAAATGCATTTACCAGTGCACTGTTCTATGTCAGAAACCTAGCAAGCTAGCAAACATAAATTGGTAGACTATTTATTTTACCAAAGTATATTTCAAGACAACATGATGATCATGTAAGAATGGAAGAGCCACAAAACTCAAAATCGTACTTCCTTGAAAAATTCCTTGCAGAAGCAAGAGCATCACATCCCTCAATTTCTTTTTTTTTTACCTCTTTGTAAGCACTGCCTTGATAAGATAGCTTTGATGGCCTCCCCCTTCCTCCATTTCTTGATCTTTTAAAACTGTTCAACATGACTTTTTGTCTTCCACCAAAAGAATGACTAAAGAAGATGACCCTTCATATGCCACATAATAGTCATGGACAAGGCTCGTTCTTGCACGATGTGGTATTTTTTGGTTGTTTTAAACATTTATTCTTGCACAATGTGGTATTTTTTGGTTGTTTTAAACATTTATTTTATATGGACAACCAATTTTTTTTGGACGACCAAAAATAAGACTACCAAATTTTTGGCAGTTACAAGATGTGTGCACATATAGAATGGCCTATCAGCCAAAAAATAGTTTTGTTGAAAAAGCTTTTGATATTTTAAGCAACTGCAATTGGTATGTGTAACGCCAACATCCACAATCTTTGCCAGCTTTTTCCTACCTGCGCTAGGTATGGACATCCTTAAAAGCATTATATTAACCAGATTTTTGTCTGATATTATAATTGGATATATTCTTGCAGCATGCATGCAGAATATGGAAACCTGGATAGAGCATATGAATTATTTTAAGAATGCCATCGTCTGGCATCTACAGCTCGTTATTATGATGACACCATCAGGAGTAAAGATTAATGAGAGTTATGAAACATACTCACGAGGACTAGAGATATTCTCCAAAAGTTGGCTTCCAAATTCCATTCTTGTGAAGGGCATTGTTTGCTTTTGCCATGGATATGGAGACACCTGTACATTTTTCTTTGAAGGAATTGCTAGGAAAATTGTTGCATCTAGATATGGTATATTCTCGATGGATTATCCAGGATTTGGTCTTTTAGAAGGTTTACATGGTTATATTCCAAGCTTTGATGAACTTGTTGACGATGTTATTAAAAACTTCTCCAAAGTAAAAGCACTGTCAGATGTCCCTTACTTTCTTTTTGGACAATCCATGGGAGGTGCAGTAGCCTTGAAGGTGCACTTGAAGCAACCTCATGAGTGGGGTGGGACAATCCTTGTTGTTCCTACGTGCAAGATTGCAAAGGATGTTACACCACCTAAACCAATATTTCAGGTTTTAGAACTGTTATCACGAATCCTACCAAAACAAAAAATGTTTCCTCATAAAGATATATCGGATTTGACATATAGGGAACTCAAGAAATGAAAGATGGTAGTATTTAATGTAATTACCTGCAAGGATTAGATGTGCCTTATGACTGCTATGGAGCTCCTAAAAACTACAGCAGAAATAGAAAATCAATTGGAGAAGGTATCATCTCCATTATTGATTTTGCTTTGAGATGTTGATCAAGTTACAGATCCCTCTATCAGCAAAGGTTTGTACAAGAAGTTAGACAATATTGACAAAACTTTGAAGCTTTATGGAAAAGGATATCACTGTTTTCTTGAAGGTGAACCTGGTGAGAGGATATATGAGGTCTTTGATGACATGATTTCTTGGCTTGTGGCGTGAAGTTTCAATATGACAAGTATTATATGTGTTGTGGTCTTGCATTGACTAGTTGGTAGTTTCTTATTGCATAGTGCTCTTTGTTGAGGTTTGTCCTTGCAATGTGATGCGAGATGGTCTTCATATGCTCAAATGATCATCGTTGAATACTTCGACAATGTGATTTATTAAATGCAAATGGTGGCGAATCAAGCGAGCTATTGAAGTTGCATTATTCAAGGTTAGCAAAAGTTGATCCCAAACTATAAAAGGGTTAAGATCCTGAATTGGAGCAAAGGAGAAATTAGTGATTTAGTTGGCATTCATCCTTGTTCACAGAATTGCAGAAGGATTCAACAGCAATTGGTGATAGGTGACTTGTTTGAAAATTTGAAGAGTCTTTTTGCATGGTTATGCTTGTCAGGAATTAAGAATATCCAATTTATTTTATAAACTTGTAATCTGACACCAGTTTCAATATATGTTTAGACCAAGAAATTTCAAGTATACGTGAGGATAGTCCATTGAAGCTGGAAATTGCTGGATTGAAATCAAAGTTCTATGAGAGGACACAAGCACTTATTCACAGAGACTTACATATTGGATCAATCATGATATGCAAATGAACATGAGGGCTCGGTGGAGTATGAAGAATCACTTTTAAAAAGTGAATTTATAAATTATTTTAAAGATGGGGAGTTTTTTAAGAAACGGTTACAGGGGAAGAAAAGGATATAAAAAGAGAAGTTTAAGATGTAGAGGAGATTTTTTTCCGCTCTGAGAAGCTCTATAAAAGGGGAAAATTTGGAAATTTTGTGTTATAATTTCATTTTAATAGAGAATTGTTGTTCTTATGTCTTCACTCCTCCTGAAGCTGATTACTCATATGTCCAATTAGTTTCTTTGTGTTTATTTCCTCATGCTTTGCTCTGATATACATGTATTTCAGAGGACTTTGTGCTTCTACTATTGGTATTTTTCTTTCTTCCTCTTGGGGATTTGCACCATGTTTCTTATGCTCACAAGCAGATTTCTTTTCTTTTTCTCTCTCTTTCTCCTACCTTTCCACACTGGGTAAGTTCACAAAGATGAGGGACCAAAAGGGGGTCACTATTAAGATGCCACTTTTTTCTTGAAATTAGAAAAGACTGATGTTGGATGAGAAATTAAAGATAGTTACACTCAAAATTTGAAGATGCAACCAAAACAAGAGTCATAGTGCTTCGAATCTAGTTTCTAAACTACTATTTTTTAAAAAAAATGGTTGAGATTAAGAGGTTCAAAAAGGGGGAGCACACAAATTGGTCTTGTTTATCTCAAAAAAACATAACATAGCGTCTGGTGTGCTCCCCCTAAAATGTTAACTTTTTTTTAGTATTTCAAAAATCGTTTCAATGATCTAACACCATGTAGTTTATCCCTGATTTTTCTACTAATTTTTTCATGAATAATTATTTTTTAATAATTTTCAAAGTGGACACATCCTAAAAATAGAAAATTGAGCGTACTCCCCCGTAAAAATTTTGAAAACTAATTGAAAATCATTTTTTTTGAATACGTGTAGAATGGAGTCTAGTTTCTAAAAATATAACTTATTTCAATTTTCAATGAATGGTTAAAAAAATTCAAAAATACTAGACACTAGTTTTTGACAAAAAACGAATACACTAACAAAAGAAATTAAAGATGAAACCCTTAACATACTAAAAATGTGAAAAAAATTATATGGTTAGATAGCTAACAAAGAGCTTAAGATTATGGTGGTATCTTTTTTGACTTTTCATTGGAAAAAGTTCTATCCTTATGGGGAGCACACTCTAGATTATCTAAAAAATTTGTAAAAAATTAGAAAAACACATCTAAATAAGCTTACCATAATGCGAATGTGTTATAACGTGCTCTTGTTATGCTGATCTTATTTGGCTTTACACATGCCAATTGCATTTGCTTGAAAGTTTCTAAAGCCTTTTCAACAAATCCATCTTTTGCATCTCTTGCAATCATTGCATTCCATTACAGAACATCTCTTTGAGGTATTAGGTCAAACAATTGACATGCCTTGTCTATGCTTCCACACTTTACATACATGTCTACAAGGGCAGTTGCACTTCCTACCGTCTCTCTCACACTCTACTTCCCTCCCCTCTCTACTTCCTACCCTCTCTCACACTCTCTACTTCCCTCCCCTCTCTACCTCCTACCCTTTTTCTTACTCTCTTCTTCCCTCCACTCTCTACCTACTACCCTCTCTCTCACTCTCTACTTCCCTCCCCTCTCTACCTCCTACCCTCTCTCTAATTCTCTACTTTCCTCCCGTCTCTACCTCTTAACTTCTCTCTCATTATTTGCTTCCTTCCCCTCTCTACCTCCTACCCTCTCTCTCACTCTCTAATTCTCTCCCTTCTGTACCTCCTACTCTCTCTCCCACTCTCTACTTCCCTCCCCTCTCTACCTTGTACCCTTTCTCACTCTCTACTTCCCTCCCTTCTCTCTCACTCTCTTCTTCCCCTGTCTACCTCCTACCCTCTCTCTCACTCTCTACTTCCCTCCCATGTCTACCTCTCCTCATCATTCTTGAACCCATCCAATGAAATTTTATAAATTATCTTGTTTCTATTTCATCATCCCAATTTATATCCTCATGCCTCTTTGCATGTCCTAGTTTTCTTATTCCATGTTCTTTATCAACAAGGGAGAGGGAGAGGGAGGAAGAGGGGGAAAGAATGGAGGGGAGAGATACTTGGTGAGAGAGAGAGAGAGTCCTAGTTTTCTTGTTTTGGAGAGAGAGAGGGTTGGTCAGGTTTATGAGTTGAGAGTTGATTAAGTTTAGGGTTTAGGGGAATTATTTAGGGTTTAGGCGTTTAGGGTTGCTCAGGTTTATGGTTTAATGGTTAGGATTTAGGGGTATTATTTAGGGTTTAGGGGTTTTGGGAGAGAGAGAGAGAGAGAAAGGTTTAGGGTTGCTCAAACCTTTAGGCACATTATTTAGGTTTTATGAGTTTAGGGTTTCTCAAGTTTAGGGTTAAAGGGGAATTATTTATGGTTTAGGGGTTTAGCGTGGTTGCTCAAGTTTAGGGTTTAGGGGTCAGAGGCATTATTTGAGGTTTATTAGTTTATGGTTGCTCAGGTTTAGGGTTTAGGGTTTTGGCTAAGGGTTTAGGGGAATGATTTAGGTTTTAGGGGTTTAAGGTTGCTCAGGTTTAGGGTGAGGGACATGGCCAAAGACATAGGCAAAGAGATTGAGAGGTAGAGGGATGATAAAGACAAAGATATAGGGTTTAGGGTTGATTGGGTTTAGGGGTTAGGAGTTTAGAGAGGGAGAGATAGGGAGATAGAGGGTGAGGGACATGGCCAAAGACATAGGCAAAGAGATTGATAGGTAGAGAGATGATAGAGATAAGGAGATGTGGGTTTAGGGTTGATCAGGTTTAGGATTTAGGGGTTAGGAGTTTAAAGAGGGAGAGATAGGGGGATAGAGGGTGACAGACATGGCTAGAGACATAGGTAGAGAGATTGAGAGGTAGAGGGATGATAGAGACAATGAGATAGGGGTTTAGGGGTTAGGAGTTTAGTGAGGGAGAGATAGGGAGATAGAGGATGAGGGACATGGCTAGAGACATAGGTAGAGAGATTGAGAGGTAGAGGGATGATAGAGACAAGGAGATAGGGGTTTAGGGTTGATCAGGTTTATGTTTCAGTGGTTTAGAGAGGGAGAGATAGGGAGATAAAGGGTGAGGGACATGGCTAGAGACATAAGCAGAGAGATTAAGAAGTAGAGGGATGATATAGATATGATATATACTTATGAATATATAGTTACAGATATATACTTATAATATATATAATTATACATCTAGAGAGAAAACACTAAATTTACTAATTTTCATGCATGAAAGCTTAATGTTTTCATTCTTCCCAAAATGTGCTAGCATTATGGCAAGCAAAAAAATAGGCATAAACCATGTGGGATCTGTGATTGAGACCCCACATGTCTATTATTCCCTACTTTTCATGCATGATATCAGACAATAAAACACTTTTTCATGTTGTTTGACATATTAAGAATCATTTTTTTATCAATCCACCACATTTTTTGTTTTTTTAGCATAGAAGAATTGATTTTGCATGTTTTTGGACAAATTTTGATTATTTAAACTGAAAGTTTCATGTTTCATATTGTTTTAAAGCTAATTACCATTGATATGGATTGAATTTGATGATATATGTTTTTTTTTCCATAGATTTCACTAATCTTATTCTAGAGTTATATAGAATTCATAATCAAACTTGTGAAAAAGAACAATTTGAGGATTTTGAAGCCAAATTTTGGAGGATTGGTCAACTTGAATATTGAATTCTAAAGTATGTTCTTTATGTCCATTTTAATTCACTTTATGTTCTTTAGAACACTCACAATCACTAATGTAACCAGTTGTATTAACATTTAAAATATAGTGAGCTATTGATGTTGCAAATCTAATATATATTTGGTTCTCATATTGCATATTTTGAATATCTGACCTTAATAGTGATCTAGAGTTTCATGATAGTCTTCTATGTTTATGATGTGACAGTCTATGTGGTTTTTTGTAATAGTCATAGCACAATTTGACTCTCAACGCATGGTTACCACATAGGCTTCTATCACTATCTTATCAATTTATGATCAAACTCTTCAACAAGATCTTAAACAATCCACAAATTTCTTAGTATGTAACAAGTTCAAGTCTTTAAAGTTCAATTGACCATACTAACCACATGACATGACCAATTTGTATCCTCAAGAGTTTCTTTTAGAAAAGATCTATTTTTAATAAACACATTTTCTTGATAGAAACATTTTATTTACATTGTCATGAGAACTTCCTTAGATCTTCTATTTGTTTTCATGAGAACTTCTTCCTTAGATATTCATTAGATCATTTTCCTTCTCATCTTCTCATCATTATATTCTTCTTTAATAACCTATCTCACCATTTATCCTTCAACGATCTTGTGATTGCCCTTGCAATTCACCAATTTGCTTATGAAATCCCTAGGGTTTGATCATTCTTATTTTGGACTACTATTTGAACAATGTCATGTGATATTCCTAAGGTTACAATGACTGCCCTATACATTTATGATTCCTAGAAAACCCCTCCTTTACACCTTGACAAGATATGAAATTATCTTCATAGGGTTTGATGTTCCTATTGACTGTCATGATAGTCCTAGTTGTGTTGATAGTTCATTTAAGGTGCTTGACAATTCTAATCTATATATAATCAGTTATTTTCATCATTGTCATCTCTTATGTTGTAATCTTAAGGAGTACCATACAATATAGGTGACCATGCATTGATATCCTCATAATCATCTAAAATTAGTAGAAAAAATAACTATCCATAAACCTAGGCATGATAGACTAGAAAGTAGTTTATTTCTAGGTGTTCTTAGGTCACTAGTTATTTTGCATATAATGGGTACAATGTTCTTATGATTTGATACAATCTACGAGGGATTTATTCTTAGGGTTATCTTTTCATTATACATAACAAACAATATGAAATGAGCAGGACTTGGAACATGACTGTTATTGATAGTGTGCATTTGTTCAACTTACAAACTATGATTGTCCTCTCCCAAAGTGCCAATACCTTTACATTTGATATAGTATATGCTTTCTACAACCTCTTTGAAGCCACCACTACCTACCACTCATAATAGGCATTAAATTCCTACCTTCATCCTTTGTAGTTGATTACTTTTCTACCAACATCTACTCAACTATCCTTTTTTTCCATCCTTCCTTGAATGGATTCCTTCAATGTTGTTGCAACTTCCTTTGCTACTCAATCATGGCCTCCAAATAGCCCTTCAAATCTATTTTTCATAAATCACACTACTTGTAATGTCCTTCCATAATCATGGCTCCGTATTGCCACCCTTTCTACTATTTTGCTACCTTCATGTAGCCTCTTGATCTTCTTCTTAGATCTTATATGCACCTCACAACCATGAAACCAACTTGTACCTTCATTACACAACTAATGCAACCACATCAAAAACCAACACTTCCACTATCACCTCTTCATCTTCATGACATGTTCTTATTTGGTTGCTTCTACTCTACTAGCAAGCATGTACTCTTCAAGCATAAAATACTAAACTCCTCATTGTTGATCTTGCAACCTCTTTCTCCACATGAGAACTCTCATTATGCTACCTTTGTTGCATATGTATGTGCAATACCATCACTCCTCTTTATGACCCCTTGGCCACCTTGCAACATTGTCTCTTATGCTACCCTCAAACCTCAACAATCTCCCTATTTTAAAAAGTGTGCCTACTCCAAGCACCTCATTCCTTTGTTGCAAGTGCCCATCACTCCATGGGTACACCTCAAGTTGTTTCAAGTAGGCTCTACTTTACTATAACTTCTTGTTGTTGCAAGTGAGACATTGCTCACTCTCTCTTTTCCTACAAGTCCTATGGGTACAAGTATCCACCTTCTACTTTATCTCCCAATTGTTGCAAGTGAAGTAATGCTCACACTCTCCTTTTCTTGAAATGCTTATGGTTGCAAGTAGCTACCTTTCCTACAAGTGTATTTTCACTATGGTGACTCCCTTTCCAATGGTTGTATGTAAAAATACCTATAGTAGCTGCAAGTGCTCTTTCTCCTCTAAATTTGACTAGTTCTATGCATGCTAACTATCAGTTCTTTTCATCATTGTCATCTCTTATCTTGTAATCCTAAGGAGTACCATACAACTAGTAGAGTTCGACAAGTATAAAATAGTGGCCTACAATACAAAAGATGGTAAAGAAGCAAAGAAGTGTGATTTAGTTATTCAAAATATTCTAGTGTATCATTTTATGTCTACATTTTGTGATAGTATAGTGCACGAGTATGCAAGGAATATCCATAGAGATTGATGGTTGGACTTGCAATTCAAGTTATGCAAGGACACATTTCCACTTGGTACCATTGTTTCAGTTGTTGACTTTGCAGAGAACAACACACTAGAGCCATAGAATGAGATGCAATCACAGTATTACAACTCTACGTAGGTTGCTATATTTGTGTAAATAGCATTCATCCATACAAAAGATAGTACAGAGGATGACAGGAAGATTTTGAGGGAATATCATTTTTATATTAGTGATGGTCGCACACATTCTATGGAGTTTGTGCAAGGTTGCTTTCAGATGTGCTACTGTGATTTGGCCAGTAGGAACATATCATTTCATCAGCATTTAATATGGTTAGATAATTGTGCATCACAATTCAAGAATGCGTGGATGTTCTATTGGTTGAGCAGGATGCATATAGTGAATGGTGTTCAACACATGTGGAATTTTTGTGAGGCCGGGCATGGAAAGGGGGAGCATGATGGTGTAGGAGCATGAGCTGAAGTACAAAGACAATGCAAAGTTGATAGATGTGAGATCTATTGTCAAATGGTGTAACACTACAATGGGTCCAGGTAATAAAGGTAAGTCTACAATTCGTAGATATTTTTAGTTAATTGATGATACTAACATTGCAAAATATGAGGACTACTGTACATTGATAGGATCAAGTGAGCTACACTCTTTTAGAATCTCTAATGCAGGTTCACAGATTATTCAAACACGGCATAAGGTATACTTTTTTTCTGCATGTACATATGAAGCTTGGTATGATTGTGATTCAAAGGAGTGGGTTGATGATTGGGGTACAAGAGGCCTATGCCCGATTGACCATTATCGACTATCGACAACACTGTACAAATGACAGAGATTGAATCATCAGTTGATTTTGACTATGTTTCAGATCTAGTTCAACTAGGTATTATCAACATTCTAATTTAATAAAAATTAATATGTCATCTTATTTTGTATTTTTTCTTGTATTGTTGACTATATTCATCGAAATGAATGCATGTATCGATGCAGTGCATGTTTATGCAGTTATTGTAGGTAAAGACAATGAAGAAGGAATGGATTATTATTTGTGTCATTGTGTTAAGGCAAAAAAGTTAGATTCCCCCTATTATAGATGGAGAAAACATCGATTACCCTAGAGGATCAGTGGTTGTTACTGGAACATGGCTTAGAAGGTACCCACTGAAGAAGTCTAATGTGTGGGTGTTTGAAGACTTTGACACACATAGGAAGATTCTTCATTAAATTCTAACCTTGTTGTGGCTTCAAACATTAATTTGATCAACTATGGGGGTAGACCATTGAATAGGACCTTGTGGAAGGTTCGTGAGTCTGATCACGAGGAAATACTTGACACAATAAAGAGTAGATGAGACCTCGATGGTTAAATAGTGGATTGAATTAGTGGAATGATAGAAAGGTATGTTATTTTTCTTTGCTGTCCTGATTTCAACTTGGATATTTTAGCTACTCATTTTAGCTAAATAGTGCAATTGCATTTGCATGTAGGATTTTAGTATGATGGAGGTAGGCATAATCCTTATGAAGTTGCCTATGGACAAGAAGTAAGGTAGCTTTTCATGATTATTTCATGATGATATGTCCTTTACTTTCTATTTCATAATATGTTTTAATGAGTTTTAACGATGTTACTATGAGTTCTAATTCATTTTAATGATGTTACTATTTCATAATAATTCTTAATGAGTTTAAATGACAAACAATTGATAGCATTAATGGAAACCTCAATTGATGCCCTACAAGACATTGGATCAAGTGAGAACACCTTTATAGTAGTAAATTTGTATCTACCAGAAAGGTATTATGACTGAATTTTTACATTCAACATCTCCTGGGGCCAAATGGATGGTGCAATCACATCTAGATGGGTGGGTAAATGCTAGGGGGGATGTCTTTTCAATGACAAAGCCTCATGGTCATTCTTGGCTATATCAAACATAGACAATCTCTCAAGAGCCCTAAGAAAAAAATGTGACAAACTTTGGATCAACTGTTCCATCAAGCTGTGACACCTAGGAACATCTTTGTTGCATGTATAGGTGGATGTCAGGTCCACCTTCAAACACCTACCTCAATTTTTCTAAATCAATTTTGTTTGCCTATGGTGGCAAGGAACACATTGTTCCAAAATGCTTCATTTCCATGTAGTGGAAAGGTGCTAGGAGTGACATTTTGCAGTCCATAGCTCATGGGGCCGAACGGACTTCACCAACCCATTGGGGTGGGTGGGTAAATGCTAGTAGAGGTCTCATTTCATGTGCCAAGTGCCCCAGTCATTTGAGGCAGCATGCTACCGGCAAAGTCCCTTAAGATCCCTAAGACCAAAAAACTGCCAAACTTTGATGGAGGAATTCTTAGAATTCAATGTAGATGGGAATGCTTTGTTTGGACCTACAGGTGCATGTGGGGTCCATCCATAATAACCTCTCTTGGTTTCGGTCAACTCCATTCCATTTGACCATGCCAAAATCAAATGCATTCTTGCAAAATGCTTCAGTTCCATACAGTGGAAAGGTGCTAGGAGTGACATTTTGCATTCCATAGCTCATGGGGCCAAACAAACTTTACCAACACATCAAGGTAGGTGGGTAAATGTTAGGAGATGTCGCATTTCATGTGCCAAGGGTCCCAATCGTTCGGGGCAATAGGCTACCGGCGAAGTAACTTAAGATCCTAAGACCAAAAATTGCCAAACTTTGATGGAGTATTTCTTGGAATTCATGGCAGTTGGGAACATTTTTGTTTGGACCTACAGGTGCATGTGGGATCTGTCCACAATAACCTCTCTTAGTTTGGTCAACTCTAGTATGTTTGACCATGTCAAAATCAAATGCAATCTTGCAAAATGCTTCAGTTTCATGCAGCACAACATTGTCGGGTGCCATATTTTTTGTTCTACTAATCGACGGGCTGAACTAACTATGCCAACACATTGGGGTGGGCAGGAAAATGTTAGGGGAGGTCTGGTTTCATGTGCCAAGGGTCCTATTCATTCTAGGTTGTAAGCTACCAAAAAAGTAGAAAGTTGCTAAGACTAAAATTTTGCATTCCATAGCTCGTGGGGTCGAACAGAGTGTGCCAACATATCCAAGTGGGCAAGTAAATGCTAGGGGAGGTCTTGTTTCATGTGCCAAGTGTCTTAGTCATTCTAGGATGCAAGCTACCGGCAACTTGTCGAAAGGTGCTATGAGTGACATTTTGCATTCCATAGCTCGTTGGGCCAAACAGACTTTGCCAATGCATCAGGGTGGGTGGGAAAATGTCAAGGGAGGTCTCCTTTTGTGTTCCAAGGGTCTTAGTTATTCCAGGATGTAAGCTATAGACAAAGTCACTTTTCTAGTAGCTTGCAGGCTAAAACAACTGGGACACTTGGCACATGAAACGAGACCTCACCTAACATTTACCCACCCACCCCGATGCATTGGCATGGTTGATTTTAGCAGCATGATTGAAAGGAAGCTAGGTGTGCAAAAATTGCTTCCTACACTAATCTAATGAGGGGAGGAGAGTGCAAATCCAATTTAATCCTTACAATTATAGCAACATTAAACATCTAACAGAGATATTGTAGAAATACACATAGAACCAAAAAGAAGACAAAAGAAGAGAGACAAAGATATAACGTGGGGAAAACCCTTATCGGGTGAAAAACCCCACACTCAGAAACCTGCACAATGTATTATCAAAACTGAAATTGGTTTACAATACACTTGCAATGCAAGCTTCAATAGTATTCGACACTCATGTCTAGAGTCAGTCTAGTAGCATAACAGTACCTATCAATCACATACTACATCTCCTCCTCCAAGCACCTATTTATATAGAATATACAAGGCAAAATTGGTCCTATATTGGAATGGGCATCCAACTTGGCCTCATGGCCCAAAACCCACGCCTAAGGACACTTGGTCAACATTGTAGAATGTATCTGACACTTGTCCATAGCTCCCATCCCAAAGAGGTTTCTTATTTCCAAAATGGGCTATGACAAATGCTCTTATGACTCTTACAACCGTCATAGAATCTATCATAGCGGTTACAACTTACAGCTATAAGAGAATCTGTCATACACAAGCTATAAATAGTATATTCTCTTACAACATGTCATAATCCACCTTGGGGCACCCAAAGATACCTTTTTCAAAGATGCTTCATGACACATGTCGTCACCTGCCTTACAAGCTTCTATTTATGACTCTTACATGTCATAACTTCGTCATAGGAATCCGTCATAACTATTTCGGTCAAACATTCCCTTACACAATATCCAAGATGTTGACACATGGAAAAATACTCCTTTGGTGGGATGCCTATCTCCTCATGTGAGGACAAAATTACAAGTTGTCATCTTCCATGTAGGATGACATTTCACTGTGCCACATCCCACAAAATGACAATATGGAATTTACAATTAATTTACAACATAGGCAATGAATAAATAGATACAATCATAAATAATGCAAGGAATTACCAAGGTTGAGACACCTTAATTCCCAACATTCTCCCACTTCTTGAACACCTTGTAAGAGCTAATAGAATAACAGGATTTAACTGCTATAGGCCGAGAGGCCCATAGACTCCAAACACCATCTAAACTTCTCTATGCCCACTGGCTTCATCAATGTATCTGCAACATTCTTCAAAGTATCTACCTTCTCCAAATTTACCTTCGCATCCTCTACCATGTCTCACACGAAGTGAAACTAAACATCAATATGTTTTGTTCTGGCATGGAAAGTTAGAATCTTTGCAAGGCAAATCGTACTCTAACTGTAACAACTGATCGTAATCTGAACTACATCAACACCAATATCTGAACACAATCTTTTAAGCCAAATGGCTTCCTTACAAGCATGAGTTGCTTCCATATACTCAGCTTCTGTTGTGGGCAAAGAAACCATAGGTTGTCACTTACTCGTCCAACTAATAGCACCACCAAATAGTGTAAACACATAAGCACTGGTGGATCTCCTGCTGTCAATGTCACTTGCCCAATTTGATTCCAAAAATCCAAGAATATCAACAGAATGTGGAGGTCCTGTAACATTACCATGATAGCATATGGACTACTTGGAAGTACCCCTCAAATACCTGAACACTCACTTAACTGCATCCCAATGAACCCATCTAGGATTAGCCATAAATAGACTAAGGACTCCCACTGCTTGGGCAATGTCTGGTCTTGTGCAAACTATAGCATACATCAAACTACCGACAACACTAGCATAAGGTATTGTGCTCATGTCCTCCACCTCACTAGGAGATTTTGGACAATCCTCAATAGACAACTTTGTCCCCAAAGAAACAGGAACACATAATGGTCTACAATCTGCCATGCTGAACCTATCCAACATAGGTTTCACATACTTACTCTAGCTTAACCAAAGTTTTCTGTTAGTTCTGTCTCTTCTGATTTCCATTCCTAGAATGTACCTATCTGCCACTAAATCTTTCATTTCAAACTATGCTGAAAACTAATATTTGAAATCAGAAATCATATTCATACCCTTCCCAATGAGAAACATAGCATCAACATATAATGCAACAATGAGAATACGATCACCATCAAACTTATAATACACATAGTGATCCAATTTTGATCTCACAAATCTAATAGACAACACAAAGGCATCAAACTTCAAGTACCACTTCCTAGGGGACTGCTTCAAACCATACAAAGACTTCTTTAATTTGCAAACCAAATTTTCTTTACCTTTCACCATGTAATGCTCAGGCTGTGACATGTAGATTTCTTCCTCCAAATCACCATGAAGGAAATCTATCTTCACATCCATTTGCTCTACCTCTAAGTCATAAGATGTTGCAAGAGATAACAGGAATTGAATGGATGTTAGCTTTGCAATGGGAGAGAAGATCTCACCATAATCTATACCCTCCACTTGTGAATACCCCTTCGCAACCAATCTAGCCTTATACTTCTCAACATTGCCATCTGCACCAAATTTCTTCTTGAACACCCATTTTTATCCAACGGGTTTCCATCTAGGAGGCAAAGGCACCAAGTCCCAAGTTTGATTCCTTTCCAAAGAAGTCATTTCATCCTCCATGGCCTCCTTCTAGGAACCTGCATCTTTCATGTCCATAGCCTCTAATACAGTTCTAGGTTCATCATTGTTAGTAAGAAAAGCAAAAGAACAACTAGAATCAAGCAATGTAAAACCAAACCTTTCAGGTTACTTTCTTATCCATGTAGACCTCCTCAAGAGCTGAGGTTGAGGTTCAGCTTCTTCATCTAAGCTGCAAGAGCTACAAGAGCTCTCCTCATCATCAGGTCCAACATTGTCTTTCTGTTTAGTCTTCTCAGGGGTAGCAGGAAACTGAACAACATCCTCTTTCTTTTCTTTTTCTTCTGGCTGTAAAACAGTGGAAGAAGGTGTAAGCTCTCTAAAGATGACACTTCTACTATACAACACTTTTTCATCCATAGGGTCCCAAAGCTTGTATCCTTTCACACTGACATCATAGCCAATGAAGATACATTTAACAGCCTTGTTCTCTAATTTTGACCGCTTCTCCCTAGGAACATATACATATGCCTCAGAACCAAAAACATGAAGATGCCTTATTGAAGGATTTCTACCAAACCATACCTCCATGGGTGTCTTTCCAACAAGAGCTGATGTAGGAGATCTATTTACAAGATAGCAAGCAGTGGCAATAGCTTCAGCCCAAAACTTTTGTTCTAGGCCAGCTCCACTAAGCATACTCCTAGCCTTCTCCATCAAATTCCTGTTCATCCTCTCTGCAACTCCATTCTGTTGCAGGGTGTATGGAGTTGTCTTATGTCTTTCAATCCCAAGTTCCTTGCAATACTTATCAAATTCTGTAGAATAGAACTCACCACCGTTGTCAGTTCTCAAACACTTAATCTTTTTACCAGTCTGATTTTTCAGCAAAGGCCTTAAACTCCTTAAACTTACTATAGACTTTAGATTTTCTTCTGAGAAAATAAATCCATGTCCTTCTACTATAGTCATCTATGAAAGATACAAAATATACAGATTTTGATAATGAAGGAACATTAACAAGACCAAATACATCAGAATGAACAAGGTCCAAGACACCAGAGGACTTTTCAGAACTTGAATAAAACTGAACACAGTTTTGTTTGCCATATATGCAATGTTCACAAAAGTCAAACTCAAGATTACAATCATCTAACCCCTCAATGATGTTTTTATTTTTCTAGGTACACAGACCCTTCTCACTAATGTGGCCAAATCTCTTATGCCATAATATTGTCTTTTCAACAGGAAGCTCAACTTCCAAAGCATGATTATAACCATCAGGACTAGAAGTTCAATAGATTTTCTTCACTGCTCATTAAGATAGTGGGGATGAAGTGACTACTGCCCTCTTCCTTGAGTCAAAAGAACTATTGTAATGTGAAATGCATGCCTCCAGCTAAAATAGGGTACCTCTCCTAGTACCCTTAGCAAACACCATAGCTCCTCTAGTCATCTTGCATCCTTCTTTCAAAAAGACAAGATGCACACCTACATCATTCAACATACTTACAGAAAGTAGGTTTCATGCTAAGCCTGGGATGTGCATCACCCCAGAGATCCCCTTCAGTCATCCATCAGGGAATCAGATAAAGACTCTTCACGATAAACAATCTTCAGATCAGAGTCGTCACCCAGGTACACCTTTCCACCATTGAACTCCTTATACTTAGTAAACTAGTCTCGATGCGAGGTCATGTGGAATGATGCACCAGAGTCAATAATCCACACATCATCAAATGCATGGGTTTCCAAGGCTGCGATGAAGGCATAACCATCATCTTGTGACTTGTCAGAATCTAAATCTAGATTCTTCTTCTTTTTCTTTACCTCTTTGCATTCCTTTTCGGAAATGCCCAAATTAACCACAATTCCAATAGATAGCCTTGGACTTTCTAGGGGATTTAGATCTCCCACGAGATTTGGATCTACCCTTCTTAGCTTTCTTGTCCTTCTTTTTCCCTTTCTCCTTGGGTCTTCCATGAACTGCAAGAGCCTCTTTAGCTGCCTTAGAAGACTTTCTCTACATCTCTTCAGACAACAGTGAAGAAACCACTTCATCCCACAAGTCTGGCAAAGAACAAAGCAAGGTCATACAATGATCCTCCTCCTCCATCTTTACACCAATGGATATCAATTATGCAACCAGCATGTTAAAAGCATTCATATGTTCTGTAACGGATCCTCCATCCTCCATTCAAAGGGAATACAACTTCTTTCTCAGAAAAAGTTTGTTAACCAGGGATTTGGCTTGATACACATCTCCCAACTTCTTCCAAAGCAAGTTTGCAGTAGTCTCCTCATGGACATTTAACAGGATAGAATCAGCAAGACTAAGTCTTATGAGACCCTTAGCCTTCTGATCCTTTAGATCCCAATCAGCTTGTGACATTGCAGCTGGTTTTGTTCCACTGATAGTTTCCCAGAGGTCTCAATCAACAAGCATGTCTTCCATCTTGAGCTTCCATAGCTCGAAATTAGTGCCATTGAATTTCTCCATCTCTATCCTTCCAGATGTGCTTGTCATCTCCTTGCTGCAATAAGATTTAGAATACTCTGTACAGACTCCCACTCAACTTAATATCATCTCAAAAACCCCTA
Source organism: Cunninghamia lanceolata (assembly GCA_027924645.1). Lineage (NCBI taxonomy): Eukaryota > Viridiplantae > Streptophyta > Pinopsida > Cupressales > Cupressaceae > Cunninghamia > Cunninghamia lanceolata. The sequence goes on along the minus strand of BSBN01001914.1, from coordinate 6,361 downwards.
CCTAATAGATAAGACCAAAACTGGCCAGGCTCTGATACAACTGAAAGGAAGCTAAGTGTGCGGAAATCGCTTCCTACACTAATCTAATGAGGGGAGGAGAGTGCAAATTCAATTTAATCCTTATAATTATAGCAACATTAAACATCTAATAGAGATATTGATGCAATACACATAGAACCAGAAAAAAGATAGAAGAAGAAAGATGTAAAGATATAATGTGGGGAAAACCCTTATCGGGTGAAAAACCCCACACTCAGAAACCTGCACAATGTATTATCAAAACTAAAAAATGGCTTACAATACAATTGCAATGCAAGCTTCAAAAGTCTTTCACACTCATGTCTCAAGTCAGTCCGGCAGCATAACAGTACCTGTCAATCACATACTACATCTCCTCCTCCAAGCACCTGTTTATATAGAATATACAAGGTAAAATTGGTCCTATCTTGGAATGGGCATCCAACTTTGCCTCATGGCCCAAAACCATGCCTAAGGACACTTGGTCAACATTGTAGAATGTATCTGACACTTGTCCATAGCTCCCATCCCAAAGAGGTCGCCTATTTGCAAAATGGGCTATGACAGATACTCTTACGACCGTCATAGAATCTGTCATAGCGGTTACAACTTACAACTATAAGAGAATCTATCATACACAGGCTCTAAATAGCATATTCTCTTACAACATGTCATAGTCCACCTTAGAGTGCCCAAGATGCCTTTTTCAAAGATGCTTCATGACACATGTCATCACTTGTCTTACAAGCTTCTATTTCTAACTCTTACATGTCATAACTTCGTCATAGGAATCCGTCATAACCGTTTCAGTCAAAAATTCCCTTACACAACATCCAAGATGCTAAAACATGGAAAAATACTCCTACCACAAAGTGGGGTACCTATCTCCTCATGTGAGGACAAAAATTACAAGTTGTCATCTTCCATGTAGGATGACACTTCACTGTGCCACATCCCACAAAATGACAATATCAAATTTACAATTAATTTACAACATAGGAAATGAATAAATAGATACAATCATAAATAATGCAAGGAATTACCAAGGTTAAGACACCTTAATTCCCAACAATGATGAGAAAATCAAAAAATATAGCACCTGGAAAGGTTGTGTTGCATGAAACTGAAGCATTTTACAAGAATGCATTTTATTTTGGCACGGTCAAATGGTTTTGAGTTGACCCAAACTGAGAGAGGTTATTGTGGAAGGACCCCACATGCACCTGTAGATCCAAACAGAACATTCCCAACTACCATGAATTTCAAGAACTGCTCTATCAAATTTTGGTAGTTTTTGGTCTTAGGATCTCAAGTGACTTTCCCGATAGCCTGTGCCCCGAATGATTGGGTCCCTTGGTACATAAAATGAGACCTCCCCTAGCATTTACCTACCCACCCTAACATGTTGGCAAAGTTTGTTTGACCCCATGAATTATGGAATGCAAAATGTCACTCCTAGCACCTTTCCACTACATGAAATTGAAGCATTTTACAAGAATGAATTTGATTTCGACATAGTCAGACAGATTGGAGTTGACCAAAACTTAGAGAGGTTATTATGGATGGACCTGTATTCTCAAAATCTTGACTCTAGTTGCCTAGGGCTATCTAGTCAAATTTTAGCATGCACACAGACCCTTCCCTCCTTGCCACGAGGCAATCCGCCACATTACTCTCGCTCTCGTGGAAGTAGCTGATCGAGAGGAGGTGAGACACGACAGGGGTCTAGATTGTGGGAGAGCTAGACTTCGCAGAGAGGGGTCAGCAAGTTTTGTGGCCTTTGTTGTTGTGTGCTAAGTTGAATATTTCATTCCATGATAGTTTTTGTTTAAGATAACCCTATGACTCGAAGGGTTACTAGTTTCTCTTCTCCTGTTGGGGTTTCTTCTATTCCACCTCTATGTGGGTAAGCGGTTTCTTTCATTTATATCTTCTTGCCTTTCAATCCATTGAATGAGTTCTCATTGTGTTTGGAGTTGTCTAGTTTCTTCTATCAATAAGACGACAAATGGATCTTGTTGTGGTAAAATAAATGTCTCTTGTTGTTGTCGTGGATTGATTTCCTCAATCTCATTGAGGATAGCCCTTACCCACTCACCTCTCACTCCTAGGCACATTCGTGAGCCAAGATAGAAGTAAATGTGTGATGACCACCCTTAACTAGACTTAGGGTTTTGACCTAGGGTTAGTTGACCTAGGGTTTGGTTATGCTTTGACTTGTGTTTACCTTGTGATATGATCAAGGGTTTGATTGAATTGTTAATCGTGGTTTACCTCGTGATGGTATCGAGGGTTTGCAAGTTTGTATTTTCTAGGGTTTCTATATGCATGCAAAGCTAAATGATATGCAAAAATGTTTTGTTCTTTTTGAGTATTTTGGAGATGAAAAGTGCCCTTTAATCTATGAAAGAGAAATATGAATGCAAGTTAATATGATTTTTCCTAATGCAAGTTTAATCAATGTTTTTGGGTTTTTGATTGTTTTGAAGTAATCTAATCTAAAAAGGGAAATTGCTTCTTCAAATAATCTAGATCTAGGAATATGAAAACAATTATTCTACCATGCAAGATCTAACTATCAAGGAAAAAGCAAATGTTTACTATTCCCAAGAGCAATTTTTGGTTTTCTAATTACTATGAATTGAATAAAGCAATAAAGGAACCTAAAAGAATGAAGATTTGTGTGACTCCACTACCCTCAGAAGTCCTTGATGTTGGCAACCTCGAGTCTTTTTGAAGCAGTGGGAAGACCTCTTGATGACAAAATGACACAAAGAAGCAAAAAGAAGCTTGCCAAAGCTTGAAAGAACTCAATGAGAGTTTTGGTTGAGCAAAATGGCATTGAATTGAAGTAGCATAACAATGCTTGGTTGAAACAATGAATAAAGTAAAAGGCACATTCATCCCGTGATAGCATTAAAATACTGATTTGGAGAGTAAAAACTGACAAGAGCTGTGTGCACAATGAATTTGCCTCCCTTTGTGCTTGAGGGACGAGGGTATTTATAGTTTGAAGAATGGGATTGATTGAGAAGTTAACTCATTTGATTGATGAGTTAACAAGGATTGATTAGGGAGTTAACAAGGTTGATTACCCAGTGAACTCAACTAACTATGGAGTGATAAATCAATAATAGATTATCATTAAAGAGGAATTAGAGTTGAAGGATGCAATGGGATTGATTGAGTTGTTAATTTTATATCAAATGGAGCTAATTATGCATGTGTGGGTGCATGAAATAGTCAACTCCATATTAGGCATAAAAAATCATGTGAACTGGAAGAAAAATGAGTGAAAACAGAGCTAATTTGAGTAAGAAACTCAAGTTTTTCTGTAGGTTTACATGTAACAGGGTCACCCCTTTCATTAGTAGGGTCACCCCTAGGTGACCATGGGTCACCTGGGGGTGACCCTAAGTCACTCGGGGGAGATCCAGGCAAGACAGGGTTTTTTGAAGAACTACATGGTGGGAAACGACAGAAGAGAGGAAAAGGAGGTGTTCTGCCTCTAGAAATAGGTCAGTCATGTGTGCAAGAATCCAAATCTCCACTTACACCTTCAAGATCTCCCAAGGGAGATCTAGAAATAATAGGGGAAGATTTGGATTGGTTAAGTAAAACTGAAAACCAAAAGCATGAGATGGATAGGGGGACCTCTAGAAGGATTCTAGGGGGTGTAGAGGATGAAAAACATAGGGGAAAGGTGAGAACTCACCTACAAGACACTTACAAGGCTTAGGAGCAAGGTCAAAAGCTTAGAAAACACAAATTGACAAGTGTCACAAAAAGTGTCGAAAAGCATCGCAAACTGGGAGAGAGAGAAATTGACAAAGAGGAAACAACACAAGAAAAGAAAGAAGACACGTCATCAAGAGGTTTGCTACTTAGAGGACATTATTCACACTTACATGTATGTGATAAGGATTAAAATCATCATAGAGGTCATCATGGAGCCTGTGCGTGATTTTCATGCTTACATATTTGTCCCCTCAGGGATGGTAGTCTACATGAAAGGTAGGTACCGTTCCTGAACTAGGCCTTGTCAATTTTACCACAATTGTACCTATAATAACTAGTATTAGTCTGGCATTTAACTGTATCAAAATGAATAATAAAAACTAAAATGAAAAACTTATCATGGATCGTTTGAGTTCGACTAGTTGTTTGCCTTTGTTAGTTTAGACCTATAGGAATGAAAGAACACAAAATGACACACAAAAGAGATGCATAAAAGTGAAGAACTAATCTAAAAATGGACAAATGAAACTAAACCAAGGGTTAACAAAGCAAGTCAAATTGTGAGATCAGAGCAAGACAACAACGAAATTGATCGTGTGAGCAGTCGTTGGAAAGGTATTGTCGAGGAGATCGCAAAGATGGTTGCCTCTTCTTCAGCCGCAAAGAATCAGGTATGCAAATAGGTCAAAACCCTTCTCTAAACCCTAGTTTGAATTTTGTGAAAAATCTCTTTAAATTGTTTGTTTTTATCAATTTTGCCTATTGCATTGTCTCTATTTCACTGTTTAGAGTAAAATAGGTTATTCATTTTCTGAAATCAGCCAAAAAATGAGGCCTTTAGAGCAATTTTTAATCAATGGATCTCCCTCTAGGGTCGTTCATTTTGTCAGGCAGGTCACCCAGGGGAGATCTTGTCTAACAACAGGGTCACCCAGGGGAGATCCTACAAAACAACAGGGTCACTCGGGGGAGATCCTACAAAACACCTTGATCGCCCAGGGGCAGCCCTATTGGGTTGATTTTGATTGAAATTTCATTTTGTCTGACACTTGTTTCACTCTGATCTAACTTGTTTTGGCTACTGTATTCACCTGTTTATTGTAATTTTGAGGGGTTATACACTTTTTTTGTGTGAGGTTTTCTACAATTTTCTAATTTTTAGGTATTTTTTACGATTTACAAGATCTAATCTAAAGTTCTTTTCTAATCTTGCAAGACATGCATATCTGATAGAAAGCCTGTTGAGAGCAGAGATGGCTCTCAACGATGTTTTCTTCACTGAGTAAGGAGGGTCATACTATTTTAAGGTGAGTAGGTCTGGGTAGAGTTTGTCACGTGCCTGTTATTCAACATGTGTCCCGTATATGTTGTGATATTGACTCCTGGAATCTTCCTTAATAGAGTTCCCAGAGGAGGACAAAGGGGAGGGAGAGGACTCCTTCCTAATCTCTCATTGTAGCTGTGGATTCAGAGTCTACTGATGAGGACTATGTTCCTGATGATGATGATTCATCAGATGAGGGCTTACTCGAGGATGCGCAAGATGAGGGCCTTGATGATGCTGATGATGTAGATGTTTCTCTTGACATCCCTGAGGGTCCTCCTATTGTTCCTTGACCCTCCTCATTCAGATGAGGTGATGCGACAACTTGACCTTGATTGGCAGCTGGGTGATCCACGTGAGTTTTGTTTGTTGTTTTTGACACTTTTGTCCTTTCTCTTTTCATGGGGAACTGACTTGTTTTTCTCTTTTGATTCACTCTTTCAGGTAATGTCAAAGAGTGGAGGGATTTTTCTATGAGATTAATGTTGGCTTGGCTTCTCCCTTCACTAGGATGAGTTGAGACTATCTTTTAGATGATCCTGGTATGCCCCCTGCTGCTAGGCGACACACAGACATTTTTGCTCTTGTCTACCATGGATGTTAGGAGAATGCAGATTTGAAGGTCAAGATTCACACCCTTAAGGGTGAGAAATAGGTGCTCCAAGAGATGGCTTATCTTATTTTTGGATGATGAGATGCTAGTATGGTGGGCCTTCACAGTCATATGCTCATAGTAGAGCGCCTCGCTCCTATAGGTCTCATGGAGCGACAGGTGGTATTCATAAATAGAGGAGTCGAAGTCCTGAGGGTTTTGTTGGAGGGAACTGCCCTTGACTTCCTTTCTTGAACTTGTGCCCCCTTGTGTGGGGAGCCTCTACTTCTTTTGAGAGCATTTTGTCCTAGCTCTTTGATACTTTTGTATATGTAAACTCTGGATGTATCAATGAAAGCTTATCCTTTTATGGTTTTTGCCTATTAGATTTGTACTCATCTCTTGTGAATGTTTTGGAGGTTTGAGAACTTTTTGATTATGTGTTTGACCTTTTTAACTCTTTAATGAGGCAAGTATGATAATGATGACATGTTTTTTTGTAATTTTTTTATGGCATATATATGAGATGCAGTTTACGATATGCAGATGCAAAACCATGAGAGATGCAGAAATGAACATTTACTTCTACTGAATGTCATGAGATGTGACATTTGACTTTATTGCTTTGAGACCCTTTTTTTATTTTAACATGAATGCATTGGGAAACAAACAATGTGACTGCTAAATTT